>JAFEMH010003381.1:0-269577 GCA_022495995.1 Adenophora triphylla var. japonica
CCAATTATTATTATTTTTTATTTTTTTTTTGAAATTGCCGGTTTAAAACCGGAACCGGAACCGTACGGCCGGTTCGAACCGGGAACCGGAACTAAACCGGGCCGATTTCGATTCAATGGCTGGCTGAACCGTGAACCGCCGGTTCGGAACCGGAATCGGCGGTTTGAACCGGATGGTCACCTCTACTATTACGTCTTCTCTTGATGTACCAGGTTCTGCCCATTCTACTTTTGGTCTTTTACGAGTGTTTGTTGTATTTTGATCCATATATACTTGTTCTTGTTTATAAAAATCTGATAACATTGTTTTTCCTTGTTGTATAATCTCCACTAAGGGTAAATTATAAAATTCTTGTAATTTATTATAGCTATCTTCATATGTTAATCATAACTCTGTGATATAGTCTATTATCATATCGTCTACTTCTTCTTGAATGTTTAGTTCTGTAAACTTTCTATTTATTATTTCTTCAAGTGTTTTCTTTGTTTCTTCTAGTTTGAAACCAGTAGAGAGTTCTTCATCTAAATAGTCTATTATACTAAAATCATTTTCTTCTTTTTCAAAATCATCAAATTCTAAATTAATTATGCTATTATTGTCTTCTTCATCTGTATCATAAAAAGGTTTTGTATCATATTCTGTATTCATAAAGTTGTATTCTATTTCTGTTTCATCTTCGTCTTGTTTAGTCGTTTATTTTTTAAAATTTACAAATCTTAAACTTTGTAATCCATCTGTTCCTTCATATATATAACTTTGTTTTGGTATTAATATTTCATTGTTTTATTCTTTCAGATCGTCTAACGATCATTCAAGTCCTGCTAATTCTTCTGAATCTATTTTAATTAGATCTATCATCTATAGTATAAATGACAACGGGGTTGCTACAGTACTATGAACAGTACCAAATGCCAAATTTTCCATTTTGTCCTCACTAAGTTGTCCCATTCCCATTTTGCCCTTTAAAAAAAATTTAATTAAAAAAAAAAACATGTGTCCTTGGATACGGACTTTTACTAGTATGTATATATTTTGAGGCTATTGTGTTTACAATTCCTTCTATATTAACTTTGTATTTCATACCAGTTCTATTACTGATTTTTCCTAATGTTCCAATGCTTATTACAATATTATTTCCTTCATAATTTTCATAACCTTTGGTTTGTAAAGCGATTTTAAGGTTTTGTAAATCTTTAATGTCTTTTAATATTCCTGGTGTACAATAAAATAAAGTTGTATTTTGACTTAAGTCTATTTTCATTTCTGAAATAATAGCTTTCTTTAATTCTGTTTTCCAAGATTTGTCTAATAATAAGGCCAATAACTTTGTTCCTAATTTTTTTCTCCCTAAAGCTTTAATACCAATTACTACTAATCCTACATGTGCAAAGTGTTTTCTAGATTGTTTAATTTTTTGTATTGTTTCTGGTGAGAATAAATATATAGTGACTTTTCCATCAACAACCCTAAGACTTTCTTCTCTACTGCTCCTTATTTAGACTGTATTAATATTTAACCTACATTTTTGATATAGTATCCTGGGATTTAATATGTTTAACTAGTGTTGATTGTATAAATTTATATTTCTGTCTAAATGTATTTCCTCTTCTATTTGAATAGTTTGTTGACTGTTGGTGGAACCAGATTTCCTTCTAATTATTCTATTAATAAAGTTGTTTGACGTAATAATGTCATGTATATTACTGGTTGATTTTCTAGACTCTTGCAATGTTCTACTTCTTCCTAGAAAGTTTATGTTTTGTTGATTATTCATTTTCTTGGTAACCAATGTGTATACGGTGTGGGTGTTCTTTTAAGTTTTACTTCTTCTCCTAGACTGAGTTTATTTATTCGACTAATTATTTTATCTAAGTCTTCTTCTATTTTATCTTTACTAGATTGTGGTTTTTTAGACTGTATTATTGTTAATAATTTATTTAATTTTTCAAGTATTTGTAATAAAAGACTAATAATAAAATTAAAAAGGATTGGATAATTTTTATCTAATTTTTCGGTTCCTGAATATTTTGTAAATCCTGTTACTTCTTCTTTATTTTCTTCTGGTTTATATCTTTTTTGCGTCCGCTAATGCTTGTAAATATTCTTCTGTATTTTCCGTATTTTCAACTTTCTACAATATGTTTAACCGTTTTTTAATATATTTTCTAAATCTATAACTTATTTTTTAACTTTATGAACTAAACTTTTAGTTTATGTTTCAATTTGTTTTGCTTTCAAGTTTTCTAATAAATAACTTAACTGTTGGATTTCCTGTTTATTTGGTAAATTCTTTTTTATGTCTTTTAATTCTTTAATAATCTGATTATTCTGTTCTTTTATGTAACTTAGATTTTCTATTAACTTATTTGCTACTTCTGTCTTCTTAAATGTATAGTTGGCTAATTTTTCTAAAACACTTTTATTAGCTTACGATTTTGTTTCAAGATGTTCAGCTAAATTTATAATTAAATTTGTTAAACTGTTTAAATGTATATCTTATGTGTGTAAACTATGCTTATACTTGTTTTTAAAGTGACAAACAAACTTGTAATTATCTAGAGAAATATGATTATTCTCTATATTTTTGTTCTATTCTAGATTCAAAAATTTCAATTTTTTGAGCGATGATGAACTAGAGAAATCAATTGTTTTAAAATCCTATCCCTTAGTATTTTCCCTTAATCCTTAAACTCCTTTTTCATAAATTTTCATATATCCCTTAAAATTAAAAGCATAACATTAATAACCGAAAATTTAAAACCCGTCTATGCAAAAATATATATCCAAAAAATTTCATCATATCCTTTAACTAATATCAGGACATAAATTTTTTCCTTAATCTTCACCTAAGCGGGTTCTTGACAAAAGAGTGGACTTACAACATAATGCCACAAATCAAGCCTGTCTTAGTCTTTTAGATTTTAGAAAAAACCATGCTCTGATACCAATTAGGGGGGCATGGCAGATTTTTTAGGTTTTCGTAAAACCACTAAAAATAATTATAAAATGAAAGCAGATAAAGAAGATGAATACTTAGAAAGTAGAGTAGATGAAGAGACAACGATGAAGAATGAGGCACACCAGAATTCACAGCAAAAAATATTGAAAATACTCTTTTTTTTTTACTGGTAAGGGATATAAATTAATATGAAGTACTGGAAGGAGAAGTAAGGAGCTAAGGTATTGTACTAAGAAAGTCGGAAGGGATTTTAAGCTGCCGTAGAGAGAGAAATGAAAATTTTTATTTCTATGAATTGCTCGTGTTTACAAATGAAGAAAAAATCTCCTTATATAGAGGGAGAAATAACAAGACGCTAAAACTGAAAAGAAGCTCGCAATAATTACATACTGCAACTCTAAGCTAAAAGACAACCTAAAAAGAATAACAAGGACGGAAAGAAAAGACATAAAAAACAAAAAACTTGATGGCGCACTAAATTAAAGGTGCACTTAAACAAAGAAAAAGACATTCATTAAATATATTTCTGATTCTGTGTTACAGCTGTCCATTATTCTTTTGTCCCGTCTGAAAATGTCATTGCTTACGGTAATCCTTCTAGAAATCCCTGTGGGTACTGTCGATGGTTTGTGTAGTCCCTGGGTCTGAGTGCAAGTCTGTCATTAAGAAATCTTTATCATCTTGATTGATGATATGTTGTAGCTCCAAAGTGTCACCTTCTCATACGAATGGGAGAAGCATGTCCCAATTTTTATGTGCCCAAATATGTGTATAATGGCCTTCTACCATTTTTTTATTCTTCCCAATGAAACGAGTTAGGAAGTTTAGGCGTCCTTTGTTATTTGTGTATAAATAACTTGTGGAAATTGTTTATTGAAGTTGGACTTCCCTCCTGTTCATGTAGCCAGAATAGACTGGAAAAATCTATATTGTCTTCAACTTTTACTGCAAATTTCAATAGTTCTTGATCTTGGGGTCTGTGACTGATAAAGATCCATTTTCTGGCTGGTCTGTATGTATGACTGTCTGCAATCTCCTCGATCCCAGACGCAGACATTCACACATCTGAGACCGTAAAACGGATATTTATCGATGCATCACAAGATCAAGAACTATTGAAATTTGTAGTAAAAGTTGAAGACAATATAGATTTTTCCAGTCTATTCTGGCTACATGAACAGGAGGGAAGTCCAGCTTCAATAAACAATGTCCACAAGTTCTTTATACACAAACAACAAAGGACGCCTAAACTTCCTAACTCGTTTCATTGGGAAGAATAAAAATTAATGGCAGAAGGTCATTATACACAGATTTGGGCACATAAAAATTGAGACATGCTTCTCCCATTCGTAGGAGAAGGTGACACTTTGGAGCTACAACATATCATCAATCAAGATGATACAGATTTCTTAATGACAGACTTGCACTCAGACGCGGGGACTACACAAACCATCGACAGTACCCACAGGGATTACCATAAGCAATGACGTTTTCAGACGGGACAAAAGAATAATGGACAGATGTAACACAGAATCAGAAATATATTTAATGAATGTCTCTTTATTTGTTTAAGTGCGCCTTTAATTTAGTGCGCCATCAAGTTTTTTGTTTTTTATGTCTTTTCTTTCCGTCCTTGTTATTCTTTTTAGGTTGTCTTTTAGCTTAGAGTCGTAGTATGTAATTATTGCGAGCATCTTTTCAGTTTTAGCATCTTGTTATTTCTCCCTCGATATAAGGAGAATTTTTCTTCATTTGTAAACACGAGCAATTCAGAGAAATAAAAATTTTCGCTTCTCTTTCTACGGCAGCTTAAAATCCCTTTCGACTCTCTTAGTATAATACCTTAGCTCCTTACTTCTCCTTCCAGTACTTCATATTAATTCATATTATATATATATATATATATATATATATATATACTCCCTCTGTCCCAATAATAACTTCACCCTTTTGGGTGGGCACGCAAATTAAGGGTGGAGAAAATGTTGTGAGTGTAATAGTAAAATAGGAGAGAGAATGAGTTGAGGGAATAGTAAATTTGAAAAGTGTTGTGAGTATAAAAGTGAAATAGGAGAGAGAATGAGTGGGTGAAATACTAAAGATTCTTTGCCATTTTAGGAAAGGTGAAGCTTCTAACGGGACGCACTTTTAGGAAATTGGTGAAGCTTTTATTGGGACGGAGAGAGTATATATATATATATATATATATATTAAAATATGGTCTGCATATTTAGGATTTTTTTTTTCTGAAATAATTCTATTTTTAAAAAATAATGCCCAAAATAACTCACATTTGAAACTTTTTCCAAAATGACCAATTTTTTTGAACTCGCTAAATGGTGTAGCGATTTCAACATTTGACTGTTGAAACTCGCTACACCATGTAGCGAGTTTAGTGTAACATGGATTAACCGTTTGAATTAATTAAATTTAATTAACAAAGTAAAACTCGCTATACCATGTAGCGAGTTTCGATGGTCACAGAACTCGCTACATGGTGTAGCGAGTTTACAAAGGCCTTTTTCCAGTAGTTAAGTATTGCAGATACAGATTCATTCTCATTCTCATTCTAAAATACTCTCATACTTACTTTCAAAAAAAAAAAAACCCAAATCTTCGCATCATTTAATTTCAGAATCGTTGAATACCAAGAATCAAAGTAAATTAACATCATATCAATCATTGTTTTCACTTGTGTTTTGATTTATAAATAAAAGTTTTTTATTGTGTTTTAGTATATTATAGATATAAATGTTTGGGTTTTGTTATGTAGGTTTTAACACTTTGATTTCGTAATGTAGGGTTAAAGATGAACGGGTGTTCAATCATTTTCATGTGCTATTGGGAAGGTGATGATAAAAAACCATTTGATGATCCTCATTTTCAAAAAGTGACAAAATGTGCAATTAGGGCTAATTGTCGATGGAGATACAATGAGTTGATTGATGAATTATATAAAAAGATGGGATTAGATCGGTCACAATATGATTTGGAATTCATTTATAGATGTTCTCGTACTTTTGAAAGTGTGATTGGTGAGTACTTTCATTTTCGTATTAAACATGATGCGTGTATGGATATAGCGTTCGATGTTTTAGCTAAATTTGGGGGGATGGGTAATTTGCAGCTGTATGTAGTTGTAAAATTGATTGAAAATCAACGTTATCCAGAGTTTGAAACACTGCACACAGAGACCATTTATGGGTATTCACCAAGTTGTAACCGTGATGCAGGGGTTGGTCCAAGTACACAAACACTTGTATCAACTCAAACTTCAAATTATGGTAACATCGCATGCCCAAATAATCCAGTTGATGATGATAATTCTGAAGATGATGTAGATTATAAAGAAAAAGAAAAAGACACTGATGTAGATGCAATGCTAGACGATTTTGATGATAAATATCAGGAGGGTAGTAGTGATTCTGATGTCAACTTTGGCAGAGGGTGATGATGGGCCGATTGATGATGACGTAGAAACACATTTGGTTCATTATAAAGTGCCGAAAAATCGAAGGTATAAGAGAGAAGATTATCCTTTTACAGTGATATTGGTTGTTCTGCTCGACAAGAATAAGAATTCATTGATTACCATAATGAACCTAGTTTTCCAGTTTGGGATCCAGAGAAAGATGAAATTGCTAAAGAGATACTCTTTTCTGGCAAGAACGAGGCGCAATTTGATATAAAAAGGTACCATATTCGCACCAATTGTCGTTTCAGTGTAAGAAAGAGCACAACTCACACATGGGTAATTGAATGTCTATTGAAAAAGTTTTCATGCAATTTTTATGTTCGTGTGAGTATGAGAAAGTTTGGCTATTGGGAAGTAACCAAGTATAAATCTCCTGTTGCTTATATTCTGGAGAAAGTGGAGATCACCCCAACCTAGATGCGAAGTTTATTGGTCGGCAAGTAGTTAGTCTTATTAAGGTCGATTCAGATGTCAAGGTTGGAGTTATTATTGCACACATCAGTGATATGTTTGGAAAGAAAATTACCTATAAGAAGGCATGGTGTGGAAAGCAGAAGGGCATTGAAGAGGTTTTTGGAGATTGGGAGAAATCTTATATAAGGTTACCTCGCGTCCTAGCAGCCATCCAAAAATACAACCCCAGAACAATTGTTGAATACACTCATCCTCCTCCTCTTGTCGGTGAATTACACATGTTTCAACGGGTGTTCTGGGCATTTGGCCCTTGCATTAAAGCTTTCTCTCATGGGTAATACTGATTGCCATGGGTGTTGATGCCCAATACAGTATACTTCCTCTTGCATTTGTTGTTGTTGAAAAAGAGGACTGAATGAACTGGTGTTGGTTTTTATATCTTCTTTGCAGACATATTATAAACAGTCGTGAATTATACTTGATATCTACCTTGGAGAGTATCCGTTCAATTAACCCTGACGCAATTGCATGGTTTCTGAATTTAGATGCTAGAAAATGGACATTGGCACACGATGGTGGTTACAGATATGGCATTATGACTACTAACATGTTTGAGGTTTTCAATGGTGTCATGAAGGGAGCCCGTTGAATGCCAATAACAACAATTGTTGAAAATGCCTTTTACCGTTGTGTGGAGTACTTTCAAGTAAGTCATGGGTTTTCACTTAATGCCTTAGGAGGTAATCCTGATAACCCTAACATCAATCCCCTACACCAATTCAGCCAGAAAGTTAATTACCGATACTTGAAGAATAGCAAGAAAGGTATGACACATCAGGTAAGGAGGTTCAACACTCATGAGATGGGGGTGTATCAAGTGACAATCGCACGTCAGGGTGATAAAGGTGAAAATATCCAAATTGTCCGATTTAATGAGCATACCTGCACATGTGGTAAATGGGTTGCCTATCACATGTCTTGTTCCCATCTTCTTGCATGTTGACATGCACAACATCTTGATGGTCGTTCTTTCGTTTCTCTATTTTACACTATTAGGGAGTACTACAAGAAATGGAAGGGAACTTTTGAACCAATCCACCATGAGTACTATTGGAATATGGATGGTTTGGTGCCACGTTTTTTTCTTAATCCCCACCTTCGACGTTCTGCGAAGTCCGGACGGCCTAGATCAAGACGCTTCCGAAACTGTGTGTACTTTCAAGCAGATAAACGGAATACTCAGTGTTAATCATGAAAACAAGAAGGCCACAATCATTGTAGATGCCTAAACATTAGGGAGTAGAAAAATATTTTCCATATAATTTATGTTTGAGTTGTTGGATTTACTTTGTATTTCATTTGGATTTCATTTGAGTATGACTTGGATGTAATTTTGATTGTTTCGACAGTTTGTGTTGTTTCACTTACAGTTTGTATTGTAAATTGTGTTTGTTTTGAGTTTCAGTTTCTGGGTACAGGTGGGATTACAGCATTTTGCTTCTGCTGTAGGAGTCACTGCAAGTGAACTCACTACATGGTGTAGCGAGTTCAATGAAATTGCTACACTATGTAGCAAGTTCAATTGCAGTGACTCCTATAGCAGCAACAAACTACTGTAATCCTCTACTTGCACATAGAAAATCCATATACCATATTTTACAACCTGTAAAATATACCAAAAATAATTTACCAAACTGTAAAACATGTACTAAAGTCTCAAAACAATATAATAAACTCTACTAAAACTTAAAAAACTATACAACAAACATCCAAATAAAAACTTTAAAAACCATACAAAAAATCCATAAATTTTTTCTTACAACTAATACCACAAAGTTTTATTACATCTAAATAAAAAAAAATAGTTTCACTTATTTCTCCTCTCATACTTTTTGCATAGGCAGCCGGGGTGAACTTCTTCATCGGATGTCGCTCCCGAGACCCTCTTCTAATCAACTCCTCCCGTTGAGCAGGGGTAAGACGTACCCCACTAAATGAAGTTGCAGACGGATCAGAGAAAGGTGTAATATCTGCTCGTGAGGATGATAAAGGAACCCTAAATCCACTTCCTGAATATACCGGTGTGTGAAAAGTCCTAGGTGGAGGGTCAACGAAATCATCTTCATCATTAATAACCCCACTCACCTGACTCGGGCTGTGGCGAAGGTAAACACCTGAATAAATACCATCCTCAACATCATATCTAATCCTCTCCTCTGCCTCCTCCACATGAGTAGGTCCCCACTGTGAAGGATAATCAAATAGTCCATCATACTGTGTCTCGGAATCTGACTGGACCTCGGGCTCTGGCTCATCTGGCTCGTCGTGCAAGTCCATTTGTGGTTGTAGTTGTGGCTGTGCACGACGTCTAGCACGACATTGTCGAGGTTCTACCCCCTATACGCGATCTATCGGTGTTGGAGGTGCTGCAGGGTCAAGTCGTTGCTGCTCCCTAATGTTAGTGAGCGTGTATCTAATCAACCTCCACATCTCAGCTTGTTGCGGACATGACATATGTTGCTGCTATTCATTGGTGATATGCATACGCTGAAGGTTTTGCATCTGTTTTTATAGCAAAAAAAAATAAGAATGAGAAATAAGTTAATAAATTGATGTTTTAAAAAAAATAAAAAAAAAATAATGAAAAATGTAAACACTTACCATGCCCTCTAGGAAAGGGGCAACCGACCGGTATCCAACATACTCTATATGAAGGGGGTTATGCACAAACATGCATGCTATGCTTCGAAATCATATCATATATGGATCAGTGTAATGCATAATGTGAAAGCCTGGGACCCCCACAGCCAGTAAGTTCCGTCGATGTCCCCAAAGTGCAATGTATTATTGATGGCGGTCACTCCAAATCACAAGATTGTTTCCACGCCGATCAACTCTGTGCAAGTCCCTCATAGTGTCGCAAGGTTCTGGACCCCTGCAGCATGACAAACTGCCTCAGAACACGATCCGAAAAATGCCACTCTATCCTCTCAAAGCATATAAGAGGGACCTGCGCCATCCATATGGCCCGTCCCTGATAACTGTAGGTCGGAGCTTGTCGATCTATATAAGGCTGCCACACAACCAGATCATCCGTTAGCTTGGCCAGCTGATCACGATAGCCTCGCAGATTATGGGCAGTAACCTCCTTGAGATACAATGATGATCCGATTCACCTGAAATTTCATAAAAAGAATAATTATAAGAAACAGTTTAAAAAAACTATAACGACGAGAAAATAACGTATGATATATGTATACTTGCATCCAAGTGGCATGTGCTCTTATGCCGGATCAGTATTTTGCCTTCGAATTCCAGGTTGCACACATAGCAATCGCTCTCAAGCCCAAATCTATATCAATAAAATCCATATCAAATACTATAAATAATGTCGATAATTTGAAATCAAACTTAAACCAAACAACATAGTACACATTAAAATGAGATAACCATACCTGTAAAATGTAGAGAAATCCATCGCAATGGCTCGTCAGAGGGTTAGTCGCACTACACAGCTCTTGATATATAAAAGCCAGTGAAGCACTACCCCAACTGTACATCCAGACCCTTGAAATCTCTCGAAGTAGTGGCAGATAATACAACTTAACATTGTTGTTCGTACGATCAGGCATCACCGTAAAACCCAAGGCTAGCATGATATATGCCCGTGTATACATATCAACATTGTATTCGGGATTATCATCAGCGAGATCATGAAAATGTGGAAACTGGCTCGTAATCCACCTTATCTTGAGACTACTCCCATCCATATCTCCGGGAGGTGGGACAGCCCCTAAAAGATCGTGACATACCACCTGCCAGTCTAGAAGTGGTGGGATATGAGTATCAGTAACAGCATCCCCATCAATCGGCAACCCAAAAATTATGCAGATATCATCTAGGGTAACAGTCATCTCACCAACAGGGAGGTTGAATGAATGGGTCTCCGGACGCCATCTCTCAATCAATGCCTCGAGCAACCCATAATCATACTTAATTCTCCCTATATAATGAAACCACTAAATCCAATCTCGACTAATCTCGACAATATCCTCGGCGCTAGTCTATACGTCAATGTGGCACCACGACGAAATGAAAGCAGACTAGCAACCTGCTGTCCATCCCAAATAAAACGAGCTATGTGGCCCTCATGTGCAGTCAAAACAGAGTTATCGATATGCCCAGGATCAATGAAGGTATCCATCTGTTTCAACAAAATGAAATCTCATTTCAATATCAAATAAATAGATAAATATATATATATATATATATATATATATATATATATATATATATATATATATATATAAACATAGAGAATTTGAAATATCAATACAAAATACTTCTAAATAAAATATCAAATATACTAACAATTGAGTTCAATAACAACACTAATTGAGTTCAATATCAACATGTACAACAACTCAAATCAAAGAATATCAACAATTGTTCAAAATATACCAACAATTGAGTTGAATAAACCTAATTTTCAAGTAAACAAATAGTCAAATCAAAGCAAAATCAACACACAATGATGTAAAAAACTTGAATGTGAACTTACAATGACGAAATTTGGGGTATGAAAAACTTGGATTTGATGAAAATAACAATGGCAATATTTCTCCTTCTTCTCTCTTTTACTCGGCGACGGCACACTTGAAAACTTAGGTTTTTTTTTTTACAGAGACCGTAAGTCGATAGGAATGGGATTCTGGTTTATGAAAACTCGGTACACCATATAGCGAGTTTTGTGTACGTGTGAACTCGTTACATGGTGTAGCGAGTTTGACTGTGTTAATTACAGGTAATTAATCAAACGCTTTAATCCATGTTATACTAAACTCGCTAGATGGTGTAGTGAGTTTCAATGTTGAAATCACTACACCATGTAGCGAGTTTTAAAAATATGGTTATTTTGGAAAATCGTTTCAAATATGAGTTATTTTAAAAATTATAATTTTAAAATGAAATTATTTATAAAAAAATCCCATATTTAGGGTTACAAGTGGAGGTTTACACCAACTTTATGCAAAAATACTAGATTTGGTCTCTTTTTCTTAAGAAATCTTAGTCAAATGTTGTTAAGGTAAGTAAATAATTCAATTCACTAAAGGTAAATGTTTGGATTTCAAATGGGCTTCGGACCCTAGGCTCTCAAATGGGCTTCGGACCCTAGGCTCTCTCGCTCAAACCAGAAATTCATATATATTCGTGAAATTGTCAAAATTTTATATAAATCTGCGTTTCAACCAGTCCGAAAGGTATAAAAGTAGAATTTCTAGTATATCTTATCTATAATAGTAAAAAAAAATCACATTTTTCACATTTTCATAAATAATCATAAAAATTTCATATTTTATGAACCAGTCCACTCCTATAACTAAGATATATGACTATAATTACTCTTATATTCCTTAGGTATAAAAGTATTTTTTTTACAATTTTTTGCATTTTCTTAAAACAATACTCCCTCCATCCCGAATCAAGAGTCATATCATGTGGTTGTTGTGAATCCACGCAGCGGAACGGCCCAAGCTTTGAAGTAATAATAAGAGCAACACACACGAAAAGTAAATCACACATGATCGCGCAGGAAAGCGTGGTGGGCTCAGTTCTTTGGGTCCAGCGAATGATTGAGCTAGCTTTGTGATCTGCACACCACAAGAAATAACAGTAAAAGCTGCATAGGGGTCTTCCTCGGCAGCCCCTCCCGGCGTGAGAGTAAGATAATGGACTGAGATTATGAAAAAATGGTATGTAGAGTGCCAAGGTACGTAAATATGCAGTAATGCATTACCTGTGTCCATGTTGTTATTCTCTTATTTATAGTAGGAGTAGTGATATTATGGTTTTCACCAGAGCCGTTGGATTGGGTGGTCACCAACCGTTGGATCAGCTCCATCTCCCAGGCGTACACGTGTCATGCTGGGATTGGTCCGTCTATGTAAGGACACTGCAACACCTGACACTGATAAGCAGTTTGCCTTATAAGGGAAAGTCAACCTGCACGCCTTTTGGAGTTATTACTGTTTGCATGATTGCACGTGTAACAAAGCACTGTGGTAGGTCTGACATTATCCCAAATTAGCTAAGTAATCAAGCTTACTGAAGAAGCTTAATAGAAGAGACGACCTGGAGCTGTATGTCCAATTAGGTCGTCTCTTCGAGAGATGACTTCGACGAGCATGCGATATTGAGAGTTGGTCGTTCAATGACGACGCTCACTGTTGTAAGAGGTAAGTTTGGCGCGGCTAGAAGGCTCGTCATTAGATGGGTCGTGGTACTTTGAAGACGACCTCTTCCTGACGTATCGACGGGCTGAGGTCCAAACCTTAGTTAAAATGAATATTGGCCCGTCGTTTGGATGGGCTTGATCGCTCAATGGCGACGACCGCCATCCGTTGTAAGACGGGCCCTTACACTGATCTTGATTTGGTTATTCATAGTTGGTCCTTTGGTGGGCCCGTTGGGCCCCTTGGCTCGTAGTACAATATTGGGCTCGGCCCATCACATATTATTCCGTTCAGTGGCCCCCAACTCATGGTCGTCTTGACAGGCCAGGAGTTGTCGTTTTCCCTCCAAGACTGGCCGTACAACCGTCAGTTTGAATTTTGAATTATGGTGACGTCAGCATGGATGACGTGGATGGTTGGGATTTCTCCCTCAGTTGACACGTGTCCTTTGAGGGGACATGCTCCTCAAAAGTTGTAGAGGGTATTTAATGCCCCTCATCATTCCGCCGTTTGGGTTCCCAAGCACAGTCCCTCCATATTCTTCACATATAAAAACCTTCTCCCTCCTACATTTTGAACTTTCCACACCTTTGATCAGTGAGAGCAAAGCAGCAAGAGGCGATTTCCGGCAACCCACAGAAAGAACTCCGGCGAGAAAGAACCACCGTCTCCGGCGGCCGTAATTGCTCTGGCAACCCCGTTTGTAAGGCACCTGGGAGCTTGGATAAGAGACTTCTTTGATCTCCCACCGGAAAATTCATCGGAAAGCATATCTCCCACCCCTTTACCAGGTAATTTCTTCATTTATTCTTCATTTTCTGGGTTTTTTATTGGGTTTTAGAAATTGGTGGAATGGGACCCAGAACAATCAGTTTTGAGAGAGGTGTTAAGTTTGGTTTTGGGATAAATCAAAGAGTTTATAAATGTGCCAAGGGGGTTTGGAGAGAGATTCCGTTGTCTGAATGTTCTTCGATTTTGGTTAAGTTCAACTTTGAAGACGAGCCTTTGGGATTCCCAGAAGGTGAGGTTCTAGGTGATTTTGAGGATGGAGATCCAATGATAACCCCTTTTAGGTCGATGAACGATCTGCCCAACCACATCAAGACCCACTACTATTTGTCCCGTCGTGATTCACTTAGGGATTTGATTTTAGGGGAATCTAGGTCGCCCCTAGGTAGGTCGTCGCCTGTGGAAGTTAGGACTGATTCCCCCTTTCTTTCTCCTTGTTTTGTAGACATGGATCACGATGGGCGTCCTAGCCGTCCGGCCTCGGAAGCAAACGAGCCGAGCACAAGTGCAAGGGGCAATCAGGCAGCTAAAGCCTATCACACATTTGTACGAGTTGGATCAACTGACAGTGAATTTGGAGGTGGGGCAGGAGGGAATTGGGCTATACCCAAGATTGAGCTCAGGAAACCGGATGTTGGAAAGCAAATGATCGACGCTCTACGAGGGTCGTACAGAGTTCAAGCTTCGACCTATAAGCTGGAGCACCTCAGCTTGGCGGAGTATGAGCCCCGTCGTCAGTCCCTTTTGGCCAGCAAGGAGAAGGTGGCTTTTTTCTATAAACAATTTGAATTTGGCTTGAGGTTGCCTCTAGACCCCTTCATTAATGAATTCTTGGAGGACTCAGCTTGTGTGCCCATGGAGGTTAGTGCCAACACCATAAGAATCTTATCCAGCTTTGCCGTCGTCTGTAGATTCCTTGGCTACGAGCCATGCAACAAAGTGTTCCGTCAATACTACCGGGTGGCTAAGAGTACCTCCAAAGACAAAGGGAAGTCTATTGTGAGTGTATCTTCGATCAAAAACACAAAGAACTTTTTCTTGGATATCCCCAACAAGGTGTATGGTTGGGAGAACCAACTGATTCTGGTGGAAAGCCGAGTAGGATGGCAATTTCCTTTTCCAGCGGGTAACAAGGTCGTCGCTGATAAGTACATCTTCCAAGCTCCGTGGGCCGAGGAGCTGAAGAAAAAGATTGATGATTTACTGGATCTGGGATGGGTCTCGTACAAAGACATAGAGGCCTCCCAATGGAGATATATCAGGACCGGCATGATGTCTAAGCCGGCGATGGGGCCTGAACCCTTGGTGAAGATAGGTTTGGATGCCCGCTACCCCGTCTGGGTCGTCCACAATGAGTTTGCCTTTTTAAAGAGAATTGTGTGACTTGCGCGGCGTCGCGCGTTAGCCGTCCTGAAGAGTGTTGTGAAAACTTAGAGATGAATGGGGGTTGGGTTCCTGAAACCTTTTCTCAATTCTTATACTTGTCTCTCGTCTCGTCGTGAATAAAACTAACACTTTTTTACTTTGTCTTTTTGCAGTTCTTACTCAGTCCGACGTAGACAGAATTGAAAAGAGAATAATGGACGGAGCCATCCGAGCTAGTGATAGGGGGACCAAGAAGAAAGACAGGGCCGTCTCCCGTGCCATCATTGATCGTCAGGAGAAACAGGCGACGAGGAATGATGAACTTCCAAATGATCCTGAGGGAGCCATTCCCTTGATTGAGAGGGAGCCCGTCGCTGGGGGGCTCAATACTAGAGGTCGTCAAGCCATTGTTGACGCGCCGGAGAGAGCTGTTGGGGTTGAAACTGATGCAAGTGTCAAAGCTTCGGGAGCTCAACTGATCGTTGTCGACGAGACGGTGGGGAGCACAGATTCAAACCCTGAAATGGGTGACGCCGGCGTCCAAGGCTCCAGAAAGAGAAAAGATCATCCCGCCGGCTCTGAGGGGAGAAGGAGAAAGAATAAGAAGAATAACGACGATCCTCCTAGCTCGTCGGATCCCTCCACTCCGAGCCGAGCGCTCTGGCTCGTCTCAACGGTCTTGTCTAAGGCGAAGGCCAAAGAGATGGCGGCCTTGATTGCTAAAGCCTCCCCAATAGTGGGATCCCCTACTGCATTAAGGAATGGCAATCCTTTGTTGTTAGGGGACGGCCACGACCGAGCGTGGCCAGGGACGTCGAGCGGCCGTCGGATGAGGGATGCCAAACTTTCTCCCGAGACTTTCCATGCCCGTCTTGGGCTGATTCAGACTGAGGTATTTCAACTTAAATTTGTGTTTCTTCCCGTCTTTTCACACTTAGGTTAACAGTTTTGTTGTGGCAGACGTCGTCGATGATGGATGCAATGACTGCTGATTATAGAGATTGCCTTGACGCCGAGCTACGGGCCAGCAGCGGATCAAGGCCGTCGGTGACAAAGGGCAGCGGAGCGAGAAATTGAAGGAGGCAGAGACCAACGTGGGTGAGCTTACCACTGCCTACGAGCTCTTGATGGGTGATAAGAATGACCTTTTGAAGGAGGTTGAAGCTTTGAAGGAAGGGAAGGCCAAAGCTGAAGCCGACTCAAAAGTGTTTCAGGACGTTCTTCGCGTTTGTGAGAACAAGCTCCAGAAGGCGACGGCCAGCTTTGACTCCGCTCTGGCACAGATTGAAGGAATGAAGACGACCCGTAGGCGCCTTGACCAAAGTTTGGACTTGATGCGTGGATGAATTCAAGAAGAGTGCTGAATGCCTCCAGCTAATTACCAAGCATGCCAGTGGATTTTTCAAGGATGGGGCTAAGCACATGGCTAGGCGGCTCTTGTTGGATCCTACGACGAAAGACCTTCTCTCTGTTCGACAGTTGGCCGACCTTTGTACCGAAGGATCACACGACGATGAAGCTCGTACGGTTCATCCCCTCGTTCCTTATACTGACAATGACCTCCTTATCATTAGGGAAGATGACGCCAAGGCCGGGAAGGAAGAGTGGCCTATTCCTGCCGTCGCCCCAAAGAACTTCGACGCCTATTATGCTCATTTTGTTGAAGACGGCCCCGATCCCGATGAAGTCCCGTCCGACGCCGGTGTTGATCCCCAGTGATTGATTTCTTTGAAATGTTTAGTAATGTCCCAAACAATGTTCCAATTTGATTTGGTTGTCTTAAACAATGTTTCAATTTGATTTGGTTGTGGTTCCAAACATTGTCCTAAAACAATTTTAATTTTTTGTAATACAATCGACCTGTTTCCTCGTTGTTTAGAGGGGGTTGTACGTACAATGTGTACTTGTTTTATGTAAGTTTATCAATGCTTTTGTTTTCTGTCTGTTAATCTGTGTTAACGTAGATAGCATGTGATAACTTTATTTTGGTGAGTAAGTTTGAGGACAAGTGCGAATGGTCGTCGTGAGTGACGACTAGAACTTAGGTCGTCCTAATGTGGTCGACGCTTGTTCGCCCTTGTATTTTCTCAACTTCTCAAAGGCTCGTAGGAATAGTACGAAGGTCCGTAGGTTTTTGCTCGTAGGCAAGATTCCATGGACGAGTCGTCACATTCCGTTATAGCGTTCGACGAAGTCTGGCTTCGTCTAACCTTTATACTTGGCTAAAGTGAGTGTAAGTGCCAAAGTCTTTTGCTTTGACTGATCTTTATACTTGATCAAAGTAGTTGTGAGGGTCGAAGTCAGGCCTCGACCGTTCTAAGCTTGAGTTTGTAATGGACGAGTTTCAAAGAAGTGATGGGTTTCCATTGATAATCTGTTCATCGATCGTACATTGACAACTCTCACTTTGTAAGACTTCTGGGATTTATAGATTATCCCTTACAACTTTCAAAAATACAGACTTCCAGAATTTTCAAAAAATTGCAACAAAAGTTTTAACTAAGAACCACAGATAGGGTGCCCTGAGGGCGCTGGATGTTGTTGATGATGACGGTCTCAAAAGTAGTACTTCATAAGGTGATTGGCATGCCATGGATGCTTAAGATGTTCACCGTTTGGCTTAGCCAGGCGGTAGGTTCCTTCTCTGACCACACCGGTGACGATATATGGTCCTTCCCAGTTGGGAGAGAGTTTGTTTTGACGGGCTTTGAGTCCCGTCGCTTCAATCTTTCTAAGAACATGATCGTCGACCTTAAAGAACCTTCTC
This sequence comes from Adenophora triphylla var. japonica, assembly GCA_022495995.1. Classification (NCBI taxonomy): domain Eukaryota; kingdom Viridiplantae; phylum Streptophyta; class Magnoliopsida; order Asterales; family Campanulaceae; genus Adenophora; species Adenophora triphylla. Next base: position 18,003 of record JAFEMH010003381.1, read on the forward strand.
TTCACCTTTTTGTCGTGGTAAGCCTTGGTTTTCTTTATGTAATTTTCCATCCTTAGCTGGGCGTCTAATCTTCGCTCGTCGACAAGGTCTAGATCGACCTGTCGGTTATGGATATTCTTTTCTACATCGTAGAGAGCAACTCGGTCTGTTGGAAGCTGAAGCTCGGCGGGAGCCATGGCCTCAGAGCCATAAGCCAAAGCAAATGGGGTTTCCCCCGTAGGCCCCGGGTGGTTGTGCGGGCTGCCCGAGAAGGCGAAGGTAGTTCGTCCAACCATCTTGTCTTTGCGTCCCTCAAGATTTTTACACAAGGCGAGACAAGACGAGCTTGTTTGCCGCTTGGCTTGCCCGTTGCCTTGGGGATAGGCAACGAGACGACTTAGAGTGTTTGACGCCCATTCTGTTCAACTCTTGTTCAAACTTCCTTGAGAACTGCAGGCCGTTGTCTGAAACAATTACCCTTGGGATTCCGAAGCGACACCATATTGAATCATGGATGAAGCTTAGGGCATTGTTTTCAGTAATCTTGTTTAAGGCCTTGGCCTCCACCCATTTTGAGAAATAGTCAACCGCCACAATCACGTATTTAACTCCTCCCTTGGCACATGGAAAAGGCCCGATTAGATCAACTCCCACATATCAAACGGCGGCGGCCATGACGGGGTTTGTTCAGTCGTCGGGAGTTTGGGAAGGTCGGCGAAACGCTGGCAGGTATCACACTTTCTCACAAACTGTTTTGCATCTTCACGGAGGTGGGGCCAGTAGTACCCCATGGTAATTAACTTATCAGCCAAAGTGCGAGCCCCAGGGTGGCCCCCGCACTCTCCTTGATGTACCTCGAAGAGTAGTTGTACGACCTTGTCAGGGTGGACGCATTTTAACAACGGTCTCGTGATAGATCGTCTGTATAGCTCTCCTTCTACGACCGTGAACCTGGCCGCCTTTCTCTTAACTTGCCGTGCTAAAACTTCATCAGATGTCAATTCGTCTTTTTCAATAAATGCTTTAAGCTCGTCGATCCAACACTTCGGACCGTCTCCAACGCACATAATCTTTACTCGTTCATAAGCTGGTTGATCGAGATAGGCCAAGTGGTGGCCATGCTCGTCTTCAGGGAGTTGATCTGTTGCCAGTTTGGAGAGTAAGTCGGCGTGTTCGTTGTTTTCACGAGCAATTCTCTGGATGGCCCAAAATTCCAATCCCTGAATCAATTCGCCGACCAAAGTACGGTATTTCTGAAGGGTTGAGTCGACGACCTGGTAGTCACCGCGGACTTGGTTCACGATCAGTTGTGAGTCACAAAAAGCTGCAATTTTGTTGGCTCCAAAACACTTGGCATATTCGATGGCTGCTATAAGTGCTTCGTACTCCGCTTGATTGTTTGATGCTTGGAACTTGAATCTTAACACTTCCTCAAAGACTCTTCCGCTTTCTGGTTCGACAAGAACGATCCCTGCCCCACTCAGATTTCTAGTTGCCGACCCGTCTGAATAGATTTTCCAACATCCCGTAGGCAAAACTAACTCCGCTGGTTGGTCACTAACTTCCTTTCCCTTGCTCACTTTCTTCTGCAGCCTTTGATCGTCGTCAGTAGTGAACGACGTTTCAACCAGGAAGTCAGCGAGGGCCTGTGCTTGCAAAGCCTTTCTTGCCACATAACGAATATCAAACTCTGTCAGCTCGATGCTCCAATTGAGTAGACGACCGGAGCTCTCAGGGCGATGCAATATCTTACGCAGTGGGGCGTCGATGTAAACAACGATGGGATGAGCGGAGAAGTAAGCTCGTAGCTTTCGTGCTGTGATGACGAGAGCGTAAGCGATCTTCTCCGCGTTGAAATAGCGGGTTTCCACATCCGTCAAAGCTTTACTAACATAGTAAACTGGCCTCTGTGTCCCATCCTCCTCCCTAACCAACACGGCGGCGACGGCCTTGTCACTTGCCGAGAGATAGACGTAGAGATCTTCTCCTGCGACGGGGCTCTGGAGGAGGGGTGGGGAGCCAAGATACTCTTTCAGCTGTTTAAATGACTGAGAACACTCTTCTGTCCATTTGAAATCCTTAGCACCTCGGAGAGCCTTGAAAAAGGGAAGCGACCTTTCGGCAGACTTGGCAATGAAACGACCTAAGGCCGCTACTCGTCCATTCAGGCGTTGCACCTCCTTGATGCGCGTAAGCTCTGCCATGTCAATCAAAGCCTTGATTTTTTCGGGATTTGCTTCGATGCCTCGTAGTGAGAGCATAAACCCCAGAAATTTTCTGCGGCAACTCCAGAAGACGCACTTAGGCTGGGTTGAGGACCATATCATTAGCTCGTAGATTGGTGAAAGTCTGCTGGAGGTCGTCGACGTGCTTCCTCTTCTTGGACTTGACAACCATGTCGTCGACGTATGCCTCCGAGGTTGTCGCCGATCGATCTTTGAAAACTTTATTGATCATCCTTTGGTATGTGGCCGGCGTTTTTGAGCCCAAAAGGCATCTTGGTGTAACAGTAAGTTCCCCCTGCAGCCTGAAAAGCCGTCTTCGGAATATCCTCTTCGGCCATCTTTATTTGGTGATAGCCAGAGTATGCGTCGAGAAAGTTCAAAGTCGTATGTCCGGCCACAGAGTCGACGAGCTTGTCAGTGCAGGCGAGGGTAACTATCCTTGGGGCATGCCGAGGTTTAGATCGGTGAAATCTACGCAGAGTCTCCACTTCCCATTTGGTTTTTTCACAAGAACCACATTAGCCAACCAAGTCGTGAACCCAGCGTTCACAATAATTCCAGCCCTCAGCAACTTCTCAATCTCTTGTTTTATGGCAATCTCTTTTTCGGTTGAAAAAACTCGGCACCTTTGTTCTTTGAACTTCATGGTAGGGTTCACTCCAAGCCTATGAACTGCCACGTCCTCTCTAATTCCCTTCATGTCTTCCACTTTCCAAGCAAAAACATCGAGGTTCTGTTTGAGTATGGAGATTATCTCTTCCCTCTCCTCAGTGCATAGCGAGACCCCGGTTTGATTTTACGCTCTGGATAGCTAGGGTTAATGACCGGTTCAATTAGCTCGTCGGCTGGTTTCATCTCGGGGCGTCGTCCACTAAAGTCCATGGATTCAATGACAATCTCTGTAATTTTTCTTCTTGCTTCAGGCGTCAGATCTGGTACCTCGTCGTCAATCAATTTATCCAGCTCAGCCCCCGGTTCTTGGGCGACCAAAAGTTGTGGCTCTACAGCTTGGTCGTCCATGAATACCTCCTCAAAGACCTCGAGGTCGTCTATACACTTGATTTTCGAGATGCCGGCGTACGAGGTCGTCGTTTGTTTGACAGATTTGGAGAGCTTCACAATGTGATGCGGGTCGTCGATTTCAATGGTCCGTTTTGCCTTCAATACGTGCTCTAGGAATTACAGGGCCGTCCCGGCCACACATCCCACTCCCGGCCACGTGAAGGAAATTTGACTCGTTGATGGGGAGCGAGGCGACGATACCCAAAGCGGCTTGACCGGGTTGGCCAAGAATTGCATGGTAGTCGGCGACGACGTCGATCACAATAAAAGTCACTGTTTTGATAGTTCTCAAAGGATGTTCTCCGATGTCAACTGGAAGGTCGATCTGGCCCTTTGCGTCGACCACATGGTTGGTGAATCCCTCCAGGAACGACCTAAGTAGGGACTTAGGCGGGCGTCGGGTAGACCCGTCCTTTGGTAGACGTTGTAAAACAGAATGTCTTTGGCCGCTCCAGTATCAATCAAAATTCTCCTTGACTCACAGTTGTCAATGTAACCGGGAATGACCAGCGTCTGTTGACGAGCCAATGGGTTAGCTGCTAACTCGTACGGAAAAAAGCTTATCACGTCGTTTGGAACCTCCGACTTCTGGGGGACATGTGGGGCTTTCTTGAGATGGTAGATGGCGCTTTTTATCTGATTCTTGCTCGTCTCTTCAGAAATAACCAAGACCATCCTTGGCTGCCTCTCTGGAGGGCCGTCGTTGGCAACTCGAGTGTTGGCTGCTTGACGATCCTTCCTTATGTACTCCTGGAGACGACCATCGTCGATCCATCTCTGGATGATTTTCTTCAAACTGAAACATTCCTCAGTGTCATGTCCCTTATCTCTGTGGTATTCACAATACTTGTTCATGTTTTTCTTCCCCTTCCCGTTGGGGTTCATCTTCGGCGCCGGGCCAAAGTCCACATTGCTCAAAATTTCTGCTCTAGACACGGTCAGTGGAGTGTACGACTCTGGGACTTTTTCGGCCTTTACCTGTTTGTTCTTCCCCTTTTCTCCAGCCTTGTCTTTCTTGGATTTTGCCGTTTCCACCTCGTCGACAGCCTTTCCCTCCCGTTGCAGCTTCCTTTCCTCAGCCTCGGCGACAGCGTACGCTTTGGCATAAAGGTCTTTTTGGGACTTGGTCGGGTGGACTTGTAGCACGTAGTCTAGGGTAGAGGAAACAACACCGTGTCTGAAACAATTTATGATTTCCCTGTCCGTCAGGTCTTCATCAATCTGGTCAACCAATTTCTTAAATCTTTTGAAATAGCTCATAGAGCTTTCACTGGCTCCTTGTGAAATGTTACTGAGATCGTTGACTGTTTTACGACGCTCTCCTGCCGTCGCAAACCTTCCCAAAAACTTTTTCCGCATTTGTTTCCACGACTCGATACTTCCCTTGGGTAGGCTTCTGAACCATCTTAGAGCAGCATCGATCAGCGTGCTCGTAAGGGCCTTACACATGATGTCGTCGTGGCCTGAAGCTCTTGCCACTACGTACATCTGTGCCTCAAGGTGTTGTATGTGGTCGATGGCGCTAGTAGAGCCGTCGTATTGCTTCAGGTCGGGAAGCTTAAAGCACAGCTGCAGGGGTCCCGTTTCTAACATCCGGGGTGCCCGAGGGATTCGTGGTGCCGCCATCATCTTAGAGTCGTCGCTATCCATCTTGTTTCTCTTGTTCGTCAACTCCTCTACCGATGTTTCGGCCTTAGGAACTCTCTCATATCAACTTCTCTGTTTGGGCCGGATGGGGGATCCTATCTTGACGAGGCCCCGGGCAACAAGATTGGATCGTTGCCTCTGCAGGGAGCGAGTCGCCGTGAGATGGATCTCTCCCCTCCGTAGCTCGTCGACTGAGATGGTCTGTATGATCTGGATGCCTCTCGTTCGTGACGGGGGGGAGTTCGTGTTCTCTCCCTATAGCTCGGCGCCCGTTCGTTTCTCAACGAGGGTGTACGTAGACGACCTTGAATCACTTGGTTCTGATTTGCTTCTGGATTTTCAACTGCCACGATCCTACGAGCGTCTATCTCTCCCTCTCGTCGTTGTTGGGAGGGCGCTCCTTCGCTACGGCGTTGATTAATGTGGTCTCTGAGGTCAATTTGGGGTACCACTCGCTCTTCTCCAGTGACAACGTCATCCCGACGGCCCTCTCTCCTCCGGTTTCTTCTTCTTCCAGACGAGACAGTATGGTGGGACGCCTGTGGTGCTTGTGGCGCCGCCATTTGGATGAGCTCGTCTTGGATTTGCAAGAATTCTTTCAGGGCATTTGATCTCTCGATGAGGAAAGCGGCTCTGTCGAGGTGCGGGTTAGATGGGCCTCCCACACGACGTTCAGCAGCTACCTCAGGTCTCCTCTCCAAGGGAGGTCGTCGCTGTCTCTCTGGAGCTGGTCTCTTCTCCTTCTTCTAGCTGTTTGAAGGTCTGTGTCGTCAACCACCCCTTGTGACCTGGTAACCCTCAGATTAGGGTTCCTAGGTGGAGAGGGTGCTCTAGGGTTTTCTTGTTGAGGAGGAGGTACGCCCTCATCTCCGGTAGACTTGCTGGCCGTGTGACCATCTGACACCATTTTTCCGGGCTTCTCTGGCTGAATTTCTTTTGCTGGAGATCACTAACAACTTTCCCGGCAATGGAACCAATCTGATCGCGCAGGAAAGCGTGGTGGGCTCAGTTCTTTGGATCCAGCGAATGATTGAGCTAGCTTTGTGATCTGCACACCACAAGAAATAACAGTGAAACTGCGTCGGGGGTCTTCCGGCAAGCCCCTCCGGCGTGAGAGTAAGATAATGGACTGAGATTATGGAAAAATGGTATGTAGAGTGCCAAGGTACGTAAATATGCAGTAATGCATTACCTGTGTCCATGTTGTTATTCTCTTATTTATAGTGGGAGTAGTGATATTATGGTTTTCACCAGAGCCGTTGGATTGGGTGGTCACCAACCGTTGGATCAGCTCCATCTCCCAGGCGTACACGTGTCATGCTGGGATTGGTCCGTCTATGTAAGGACACTGCAACACCTGACAACCGATGCGGTTTGCCTTATAAGGGAAAGTCAACCTGCACGCCTTTTGGAGTTATTACTGTTTGCATGATTGCACGTGTAACAAAGCACTGTGGTAGGTCTGACATTATCCCAAATTAGCTAAGTAATCAAGCTTACTGAAGAAGCTTAATAGAAGAGACGACCTGGAGCTGTATGTCCAATTAGGTCGTCTCTTCGAGAGATGACTTCGACGAGCATGCGATATTGAGAGTTGGTCGTTCAATGACGACGCTCACTGTTGTAAGAGGTAAGTTTGGCGCGGCTGGAAGGCTCGTCGTTAGATGGGTCGTGGTACTTTGAAGACGACCTCTTCCTGACGTAACGACGGGCTGAGTTCCAAACCTTAGTTAAAATGAATATTGGCCCGTCGTTTGGATGGGCTTGATCGCTCAATGGCGACGACCGCCATCCATTGTAAGACGGGCCCTTACACTGATTTTGATTTGGTTATTCATAGTTGGTCCTTTGGTGGGCCCGTTGGGCCCCTTGGCTCGTAGTACAATATTGGGCTCGGCCCATCACATATTATTCCGTTCAACACACAAAGGAACACACAAGAATTGTTAACCCGGTTCGTTGCAACAACAACTACGTCCGGGGGCGCTACCAAGCCAAAATATTCTCTCTAATATTTTCAGATGTTACAATTTGTTTCTAGGCTATCACATGTATTTATAGGGAACAATAAATCAAATCCTAGTAATAATCGGATTCCTACTCAAGAAAGTAATATTCTTTCTTCTCCAAATATTACTACCAAAAGGAATCACCAAGCAGGAGGAGATCTGATCAAAGTAGGAAACAAAATCTGCTGCAGAAAATCCTCCCCGACACGTGGGCGGTCGCCCACCACGCCATGGGCGGTCACCCAAGTTGGAAATTCCCCGAGCCCAATCTTCTGTACAACTGGGCGGTCACCCATCACCACCTTAGGCGGTCGCCCAGCTCGACAGTCCCCTTCGACGATTTTCTTCTTGATATTCACCAACTCCTCCGACCGCGGTTCAAATTCCTTTATTCATGGTTTTGACTCCACATCCCAACAACCTCCCACCTGGAGACAAACCATCCATGATACCTCTCTTGAAACAAATTTCAGTGGCCAGCTATTGCGTTGGTAGCGCCCGGCCTCTTGTCTAGTTATCCAAGTGAGTTGAAGCTGAGCTACGCTTCAACATAACTGTCGGTTCTACCATGCTCCGAGTCTTCATTCCGAATGATCCTCCCTGCACATCCCCGCTCACTTGCTTGCTAACTATCGATCCTGAACAGCGCGAATCCACGTGCCCCACACAATCACAAGCTTGGAACCTTTGTGTGTTCTTTGCAACCCATCGCATCACCGTTCTAGATCCCGCTCCCATGTTGGCCAAATTGGCTCCGCGTCGGCCGACTTCATTACCCAATTTTCTACCAACATACCGTTTAGTGAAATTTCTCCCACCATGGCGATCTCGGCCACCACCATTCATCATTGGGATGTGCCTTCATTTCCCCCAACGACTCATGTTGCATGTGGTATACAACATATTTTTCATGCCGCCACGAGCCACCAAGCTAGCTCCGCAATTTACCTTCCACGTCCCACAACCGAAGGTCACCACACAACCCTCCTTATCAAGTTGCCTTATGGAAATCAAGTTCCTCTTCAAATCCGGAATATGTCGCACATCACGTAGCCGCAAAACAGTCACATCCGTTGCTTTGACCCGAACAACCCCTTTTCCAATGACCTTGACAGGATTATTGTTTTCCAAACGAACAACCCCAAAATCACCCGGAACGTACTGCTCCATTCTTTCTGCACTGGTGCATGAATGAAACGTCGAGCCCGAATCCAAAACCCACGAATCTGTTGAACTGCTCCCACCCAAGATTAATGCATCCGCTATCTCCTCAGCAACATTCAATTCCTTCGCTCTGCCTGACCGCTTCGGACAACTTCTCCTAAAGTGCCCCTTCTCCCCACAATCATAGCAAGTAATCACCTTCTTGCCACCCTTACTCTTTTCACCGACATTTAATGCTAGCCCCGATGTCCCACCCTTGCTCTTCCTACGAATTTCTTCGCCAAGAATCACATCAACGACATCCGAAAACTTCAACTTCACTTTTCCTGTTGAAACGTTAACTGCTATCGCAGTCGTATCCCAACTTTCCGGTAAAGAAGAAAGTAATATCAACGCTAGTACCTCGTCATCAAGAGTAACAGCCACGGAAGACAGTTGGGTCGTGTAGACACCCCATTCTGAACTCATAATTACATGATTACACTACTCTTCATCTCTCTTTTATGTTTTGATGAAAGCATATCAGTTTCGTCATGTTTCGTTAAGTTTCTAACTAACCTCGTTAGTTTTGGACCTAACTGACTAACGGAACAACTGAAGAGGACAAAATAGTCATCAGACTAGTTATCTCGCACGAGATATCATATCTCGCGCGAGATATCCTCGGCAAGGATGTGCGAGAATCACAATTCTTCTCCGTTTCAAACTCTCTTTTTGGATAAAACCTTATCAATTCGGGTATCCAATCGGGCGAGTTCTGGAACCTTCCTAGGATAATTTCCCTCTCCACCTTCACCTCTCCAACCTCCTATAAATACTGGATGACTTCCAATGTTTCAGGGGTCGACAATTCTGATCCTTGATCAAGAAAACACACAACACACACAATTTGTTGGTTTCTTTCCACGAAAGACTCCTTCAAATCACTCACAAAACAACTCCTAAAGTTTGTTCATCAACCTTGTTGATTAACAAACATCAAAACCCGAATCAAAGGACCAAGGCGAAGCTCCGTCCGCATCAAGATCCAAATCAAGGATCGAGGCGAAGCTCTGTCCGAATCAAGGTTCGACTCTAAACTTGAGTCGAAACTCTGTCCGAATCTCTCCTCAAAAGGTAACCATCCTTTAAACTTTCGTTTCTCTTCTCAACCCCTCTATTGATTTTAGAGTAGTGTAATCCCATCAAAAGGATTAGCCTAGAGTCCCTTCAGTCAATGAAGGCGATCTCGAAGCATACAATCCGACATTCCTAATCAAGAAATTGATTAGGGTTTATTTGTTCTTCTTTAATTATTTTATTAAAAAGATTGAAAACCTCTCTTTTCTTTAGCAAGACCGATCTCCGGATTGGGTGAAATGGATGCCTTCTAAACCTACCCATTTCATAACCTAAGCCCCGAACCCAAATCTCTTTCAGAATGGTTTTCCTATGTTTCCAATCAAATAATATAGGTGGCGACTCAAAAGATGAAAAGATGAAATTTTCTCACAACGCTACAGTGGCGACTCCGCTGGGGACTTAAAACTAAGAGGCTTAAACTTGCGTCAAAATTAAAAGAGAGGTTTTCAAAAAAAAAAAATTTTGTAAATTCGAATTTTTTGCTCTCAGATGAGGCATGTCTCGCGGCGAGATATCATATCTCGCGCGAGATATCGCCTCGGCAATCTGGTTGCTTTCTGGTTTCTCCCGTTCATCTCATAGTCCAAGACGAAAGTCGAACACGCAAGGGGGATCCCAGAATTCATTATCTGCAGAGTTCCCACATCTTAAGGCCTCCCTTAAGATGTAGAACTCGAACCTTCGTTTCCTTTAAATAATTGATTATTATTTATAAACTGCGTGTGATTGGGTTTTATTTAATTAAAGTCCGGTCCATTGGGGATTCGGGAGTTGTAAATTGAATTATTTATCTCTCTTTCTTTCTCTTTATGTGGAACTACGACGGCCTGAGTCTTCCTAAATTGGGAGAAACGTAGGCAACCACTTGGTGCGGCCATTATCTGTTTTCCTTTTGATTTTTCAAAAAAAAAAAAACTTTCTATTTTTCTCTATCACCTAGATTGACTCTCACACACGCGCACTCATGCTATATCTGTCATTGCACTGCATACCCCGATTAACCCGGGACCCACACTAAGGACGGATGACGGTAACCACCTAGTCGCCGGTCTCTCCGAAGTTGGATCATCCCACTCCGCGTATTCAATCCACCTAGATTGTCATATCGCGGGGAGCCTAGCCTTCCCGGCCACGCTCGCCACATTTTCATGTAGATTGACTTTCTAGGAACACTCCGTGACCGGTCGGTTTTGACTCGGTAATTTTTCTTGTCTTTGACCAACATAAAGTTAATGTAAAATTGACTATCGAGAAAGGATTCGGAAAAGTCCCTTCGGAAAAAGAAAAAGTCCCTTCGAAAATGTCCCTTCGGAATGACCCTTTCGGAAGTCCCTTTAAAGAAAAAAAAATCCTTTCGGTCAATTTTACGTGGCTTTACCTCACAAAGAATGGTCAATTACCGAGTCCCTAGGTTTGGTTCGAATTATGTATGCCTGCAAGATTTACCTAGGATGCTAGATAGAAAACGGATCTTTGTCCGTCCGACCATGAATCTAGGAAATAAAAAGGAATGAAATCCATCTCTCCGAATGGTTATCTCGTGCGAGATAACCTAGTCTCGCGCGAGATATTATTTGCATATTTCGTGTTTGTGATTGATAATCGATGTGCGCTTCCTCCTTGAGTCAAAACTTCGTCTCTAATAAAAATAAAACTTCAAAAATCACTCGTGAGGTAATTTTAACCATCATCCTTTTCTCCATCTAGGATCGTTTGGGGCTAATATTCGAAAAAGACGTTTCGTTAGGATATCTCGAGTTCATCTCTAAGGTCGTCAAGCTCCCTTACCTCTCCAACGGTGACAAATCAATTTCTTTCCGACACGATGAATTCCGAAGCACTCAAGAAAGAAATTGAGGATCAAAGGATTCGATATGAAGAAATGCTACAAGCCCAAGCCGATGAAATGGAGGCCTGATTAAAACTTGAAAGGAGAATCCAAGCCGGGGAAATGAAAGCCATGGTTGACGAGCTCCAAGCCATGAAACTACAATTGGCCGAATTAAGTTCAAAGAAGAAAGAGAATGAGACCTCTTCCGATGATGAAGTATCATACACTAAGAAGGCTAAAAGCCACCGCAAGCACAAGAAAAAGGTGTATGAGTCTAGCTCATCATCTTCCTCCTCCGACAATGAGAGTTATGCTTTCAAGAAAGAAAGAAAGAGGGAAAGCAAGGACGAACCCCTTACCATGGCAATGCTAGAAAAGAAACTTGCATCCCTCGATGTGAGCAAGGGAGCCTCGCTCTCTATCGACTATGACACCCTTCGTCAATCCATGTCAAAGCTTCCTAGAAAGTACAAGACACCCGACATTGCAAAATTCAATGGTTCTACTTGCCCTAAAGCTCATTTGGAAACATACTCTTGGGCCATGCTACCTATGGGTGTCGATGACAACTTGCTAGTTCAATGCTTCCCTCAAACCCTTGATGGTGCCGCTAGAGATTGGTACATGACTCTTCCACTCTCCACAAGGCTTGATTGGCCACTCGCCAGTCGTGCCTTCCAAGAACAATTTGAGGACAACACTACCTACCGCACTACTAGGAGAGACCTTGAGCAAACTAAGCAACAACAAAATGAGTCATTCGCCGATTTTGTCAAAAGATGGAGGACCAAACTAACTGAAATCGTTGATAGGCCAAGCCTAGACGAACAAATTCATATCCTACTTCAATGTCTCCGCGAAGAGTACCAAGAGAAGCTTGCCGGCAATTACTTTCCTAGTTTCCTTGAACTCCATAAATCGGGCCTTAGAGTTGATGAATTGATCCTTCTTAGAAAGAATTCAGAAAAGGAGAATCGTCCAATAAAGGGGAGCACCGGTCGTACCTATCATGATTTTGGTGGGGCTACTCTTAAGGAAATGTTCGATGATCTAGTAGGCCAAGGAAAATTGAAGCCAATGGAAGACTATCATCCTAAGAAAATGAGAGAAGATTGGGACCACGACAAATTTTGCGATTACCATCAGTTTAGTGGTCATGACACCAACAATTGCTACAATTTGAGGGATGCCATCCAAGACTTGTATGAAGCCGGCAAGATCAACTGAAGCATCACCACCTTGGGGCTCCGATTGTCCTCTCCCTTTTTCCTTTGAAAAAAAAAGAGAAAAAAAAATATAGATTAGGTAAACTTCCTAGTATGTTCTCGAAGAGTCGTTCTGTCATTCTAGTCCATCTCTATCTTCTCTAGTTTGTGTCAAGTAAACTATCGAGTCTGTTTCGAATTTCCTTATCAATAAAAGTTATTTCTTTATCCTAAACACTTTCCCAAAAGTTGTTTTCGTTATGAGTATAATTTGATCCATCTTTGAATAGTGGACCCTTATTCCTTAAATCATCACAAAAATAGAAACTTCTAAACAAGTTTGAAATGAAAACTATCATTAGAAGGCTTAAGGCTAAACATTACTCCTGTTGAAAGTCGAAGATCAACAAACGAAGGAAGCCAAAGGCGCTGCTATCAACATTCATCCCAAGAAGAGTGGGGCTACTCAATTCAAGGCTTTGAGAGTACAAAAATAAATAAAAAGCTCGCTAGGTCGAAACTCCTCAATTCCTCCTAGGCAAAAATTAGAGCATCAAAAAAAAAAAAAAAAAAAAAAAAAAAAAAAAAAAAAAGAGAAAAAACTCTCAAGCCTTCATCGCCCCACAACAAGGATGAAATTTCAACAAAGGCAAGAAGGACTCTCCCGCAAAGAAGAAGAGTCAAGTGATATCAATGAAGAAAAGAGGATCCCTTAACATCCTCTTACAATGAAGCCCGAATGGCAACGCAAATGAAGAAGACTTTCAACATCAATCCATAAAGAGAAATGTTTAGCCTTAATTCATACTAATGATTGGCTTTCTTTTCAAATTCGTTAAGAAATTTCTAGATGATACAAGGTCCATTAAAAGTAGAGCAACTTTTCTAGACCTTTGAGCCATATAGCGTTCTTTGTTGAGTCTAGGGGCTTCCTCTTAGCCATTCTCATGCACACTCTTGAAATCCAAGCATCAAAACTGGGGCTTCCTAACCTTTCCTCCCCCAGTTAATCCCTACTCAAACTCTCGAGAGTAATCAAATCTGCATTAGGGGCTTTCCTCTTTGCTTCTCACTCTCATCATTAGACAATACACTCCCCAAAAGAGTCAATGCTTGGACCATCTTCCAAAAAATAGAGTCCGTCTCTCCTCAACTAAACTCGAGATCTCATCTTTCTCCTTAATGAGATTCTTCCAACTGAGTTCTCTTCGAGTACACATACTTTTCAAAAAAAAAAAGGCTCGCTAGGTTGAAAACTCGTAAAGAGCGGCCTAGGCAAAAGTTAGAGCACAAAAGCAAAAGACGCAAAAGAGATGCCCGCTAGATTGAAAACCCGAAAGGGCGATCTAGGCAAAAACCAGGGTGCGTCACAAAAAAAAAATCAAAGGGAAAAAGGAGGGGATCCTTCTTCGATTCACGCAGTCTCACAAGCCTGTTCACGAAGTCATCTACAACATACAAGAAGTCTTGGGGCTTAGTGTCAAGAGAAGCCTTGGAAAATATGTGCTTTGGATTGGGCAGCATCAGTTCTACACAGCAAAAGCCATTGGAGTGGTAAAGACCTTGGTCAGTCAATGATCATCACATGAGAAACTTGGGGCTTGACGATGAAAAAGTCCTGCGACAACGAAAAATCCTTGAAGTATCCTGAACCTTAGTGTTGAACTTGGGTTATCTCAACGGAATCCTATTAGACGATTGTCTCATTCGATCTTTAGATGAACCTCACGAGTTGGTCTTCAAAACCAAAATCTAAATCACAAACAATTTTCAATCCTCACATAATAGAACTCATTCTCCCCGCTGATTCTTGGAGTCGAGTGCACATTGATCGTCTTGAACAAACAAATGCTTAAGTGAATGTGTGTTGTTATGCAAATGCTTTCACTAACCCTCTTGTAGGAATTAAAATGCGTAAAGCACGTCAAGTGCCTACTTTCAAGAATTAGATCAAACATGTTGAGTGTTTGGATTTTTTCCTACCATATACCTTTCTATGCATCCAATTAAGTGCGTCGAGCATCTCTTAAAGCGTCAAGCATCCATTGCGTCAAGCAACCATTGCGTCAAGCAATCATTGCGTCAAGCAACCATTGCGTCAAGCAATCATAGCGTCAAGCAACCATTGCGTCAAGCAACCTTTGCGTTAAGCAATCATTGCGTCAAGCAACCATTGCGTCAAGCAACCTTTGCGTTAAGCAACCATCGCGTCAAGCAACCATAGCGTCAAGCATCCATCACGTCAAGTGCCATGCGTCAAGCATGTTCCAACAAAAAGCCCGATTCAACGCCCAAACAGGTGGATCGTCAACAGTTAGGTGTGTCAAACATCTACAAGTAGTATGTCGAGTACTACTCAACAAAAGCCCGATTCAATGCCCAAACAGGTGGATCGTCATCAAATAGATGTGTCAAGCATCTAGGGTAAGTATGTCAAGTACTCACCAACAAAAGCCCGATTCAACGCCCAAACAGGTGGATCGTCACCAAGTAGGTGTGTCAAGCATCTACAAGTAGTATGTCGAGTACTACTCAACAAAAGCTCGGTCTTGAATCGCCAGGATCGTCACCAAGTAGGTGTGTCAAGCATCTACAAGTAGTATGTCGAGTACTACTCAACAAAAGCTCGGTCTTGAATCGCCAGGATCGTCACCTCAACAAAAGCCCGGTCTTGAATCGCCAAGATCGTCACCTCACTTCAGACAAACAGGTATATTCAGAATTGGGTCATGATTTGATTCCTCAGTATGGATTTGCCTTTTCAAAAATAAAATCTCCTCGATTTCCAAAAATGATTTTCAAAATACCTAAAGCAGCCTTTTCGTGTTTTGGAGTCGAACTACGTTTTGGTCTGATTCTCTGATAGAGATACGTAGGCAGCCGTGCGGCACGACCATCCCAGTGTTCAGAATGATGTCTTTTCTATCGACGACACTTCTTCTTTCATAGGATCGTCGCCGAGGGGCTCTGTAGACACCCCATTTCTGAACTCATAATTACATGATTACACTACTCTTCATCTCTCTTTTATGTTTTGATGAAAGCATATCAGTTTCGTCATGTTTCGTTAAGTTTCTAACTAACCTCGTTAGTTTTGGACCTAACTGACTAACGGAACAACTGAAGAGGACAAAATAGTCATCAGACTAGTTATCTCGCACGAGATATCATATCTCGCGCGAGATATCCCCTCGACAGGATGTGCAGAATCACAATTCTTCTCCGTTTCAAACTCTCTTTTTGGATAAAACCTTATCAATTCGGGTATCCAATCGTGAATCGAGTTCTGGAACCTTCCTAGGGTAATTTCCCTCTCCACCTTCACCTCTCCAACCTCCTATAAATACTGGATGACTTCCAGTGTTTCAGAGGTCGACAATTCTGATCCTTGATCAAGAAAACACACAACACACACAATTTGTTGGTTTCTTTCCACGAAAGACTCCTTCAAATCACTCACAAAACAACTCCTAAAGTTTGTTCATCAACCTTGTTGATTAACAAACATCAAAACCCGAATCAAAGGACCAAGGCGAAGCTCCGTCCGCATCAAGATCCAAATCAAGGATCGAGGCGAAGCTCTGTCCGAATCAAGGTTCGACTCTAAACTTGAGTCGAAACTCTGTCCGAATCTCTCCTCAAAAGGTAACCATCCTTTAAACTTTCGTTTCTCTTCTCAACCCCTCTATTGATTTTAGAGTAGTGTAATCCCATCAAAAGGATTAGCCTAGAGTCCCTTCAGTCAATGAAGGCGATCTCGAAGCATACAATCCGACATTCCTAATCAAGAAATTGATTAGGGTTTATTTGTTCTTCTTTAATTATTTTATTAAAAAGATTGAAAACCTCTCTTTTCTTTAGCAAGACCGATCTCCGGATTGGGTGAAATGGATGCCTTCTAAACCTACCCATTTCATAACCTAAGCCCCGAACCCAAATCTCTTTCAGAATGGTTTTCCTATGTTTCCAATCAAATAATATAGGTGGCGACTCAAAAGATGAAAAGATGAAATTTTCTCACAACGCTACAGGTCGCAGTAGATTTGAATTCACTTATAGGCTTTGTTGCCGACATGCCTTCCACCATCCTTACGTTCAACAGCTTCCTCATTAGATGAGCTTTATTCGCTGCCGATGGTGCCTCGTACATGCTCGCCAACATCTCTAACATCTCCATGGTAGCCTTCGCCTCCAAAACATTCTTCGCCACATCCTTGGTCAACGTTTGCCTAACAAGCCCTAACGCTTTCCGATCCATGATTTCGAATTTTGCTTCCTCTATGTCCGCCGGCTTTTCTTTTAATGGTAGATACAAATCCTTGTTCCACAGAACATCCTCGATTTGTGTCTTCCAGAAATTGAAATCCGTCCCATCAAACTTTTCGATCAACACCTTATTACCATCCTCCAAAGCTCCCAAGAAATCCATAGCAAAAGGCCAGCCAACCAATGATTCGACAAAACCAAAGGCTCTGATACCAGTTGTTGTGAATCCACGCAGCGGAACGGCCCAAGCTTTGAAGTAATAATAAGAGCAACACACACGAAAAGTAAATCACACACAAAGGAACACACAAGAATTGTTAACCCGGTTCGTTGCAACAACAACTACGTCCGGGGGCGCTACCAAGCCAAAATATTCTCTCTAATATTTTCAGATGTTACAATTTGTTTCTAGGCTATCACATGTATTTATAGGGAACAATAAATCAAATCCTAGTAATAATCGGATTCCTACTCAAGAAAGTAATCTTCTTTCTTCTCCAAATATTACTACTAAAAGGAATCACCAAGTAGAAGGAGATCTGATTAAAGTAGGAAACAAAATCTGCTGCAGAAAATCCTCCCCGACACGTGGGCGGTCGCCCACCACGCCATGGGCGGTCACCCAAGTTGGAAATTCCCCGAGCCCAATCTTCTGTACAACTGGGCGGTCGCCCATCACCACCTTGGGCGGTCGCCCAGCTCGACAGTCCCCTTCGACTATTTTCTTCTTGATATTCACCAACTCCTCCGACCGCGGTTCAAATTCCTTTATTCATGGTTTTGACTCCACATCCCAACAGTGTTTGCATGCTTATTAAAAAAAAAAATTAAGAAATAAGTAGAAAATAGCAAGTAGGTTGAGAATATATATAAATGACCAAACACTATTAATTATTCAAGTGGATAACAAATTGAGTAGTAAGTATTAATTTTTCTAATTTTTTTTTTTGGAATTCTATAAAAAGAAGAAAGTATAAATGTCTAAAACACTATTTATTATTTGCTATTTTGGAAATAAAGCAAAGTAGGACTCTTACTCTTATGATAAGTACTAAAAAGGAAAGTAGAACTTGATCCGGGATGGAGAGAGTAATAAAAAAGTTTCATATTTTATTAACCATGCTACAATATCTAATAAGGTATAAGATTAGAAAAAATATATAAAAAAAACATGAAATATAGAGAACATTTTAGTGCATGTGTACGTGTACGTCGGTTGAGTGTGAATGAGAGGAGATAGAGGAAGGAGGGTTTCGTATAAAATTATAAAATAAGATAAAATTATAAAATAAGATAAATTTGGTTTAAAAAATCACTAATATACATTTTAATAAGTTGATTATTATTTCTATCTAATGATTTTTTAAATCAATGAAATATTTAGTTTTAGTTTTAATACAATAATGGTTCCAAAATAAAATGTTGATGTTTCCAAATAAAATGTTTTAATTATATTAACTGGTTTTTTTTTTCAATTTAGATGATAATTACTTTATCTTGTTTTAAAATTTGATTATTTAATATTTCAAAATAAATTTAACTTTCTATCCTTTTATTTTTGAATTTTCATAAACCCCTTAAAACAAACAGACAATCAACTTCTAACTCATACAATCCATCCATCACGACACATGGGGCTTAACCAACTTTTTTGACGAACTCCATCAAAAATCCCTTAACTGGCCAAAAAAAAATACATTTGGAGCCCTGAAATGGCCACAAAAATATAGATCCCCGCTTGAAAGATCTCTCATGATATCAGACCTTAAATTGTCATTTACCCTTTTTACTCTTAGGGTCAACTCAATGAAACATTAAACCATTATTTTACGAAAATTTTGCTATCTTTATGCAATTCTAAAAGTTGTTATTTATTCTGTTATTCACCATAAAAAATATTATCAATAACAATTTTTAGAATTGCATAGAATAATTAAATTTCATCAAGTTATGATCAAAGTTTGATTAAATTGACCATAAATTATACAGATGTCTTTAATAATAAAAATTGTCCCAAAATGAATGTACAAAGCTTGCGAATGAGTGGCTAAATATAACTTCAATCCTTTGGAAATCAGCTGATTTCAGCTTCTCCATCATTTTCAATAATCTAACAGAGTAATGAACAACTGCCTTAGGGTTAAATTTACACAATTTACAGAAAAATCACTGAGATCAACCCAATAATACAAATATAAAGCATCTATTTACAAATATCAACCCTAAATTGTTTTATCATGTGTTAAATGTTTCATTTCAAAGGATATACGCATCGATATCAGCTCTAAATAGCGATGGTACTAGCGAATAATCTACAGGCAACTGTTTTGCAGCAGTTAAGTTTAGCAGCTGTCCTCTTTCTTGAACCTACAGGATTAAAGGGAACGATCAATCCAACGAAAACTTGCCTAAAAGGAACTAAACATATCCTTTATATCATGCAAAAGATATACATATACTCCCTCCATCCGATAATAAATGTCGCAATCGACTTGCCAATGTTAAAAGGGGTTTATTGTTTGTACATTGCTTGTACCATGGTAAAATTACTCTAAGACTAGTTCCTTATTTAAAAATCCGACACTTATTTTGGGATGGACCAAAAGGGAGTATATAGCAATAGATGCAGCACCTTTACATATGTATCCTATTTATGGAGTCGTGTCAGATTAATAACCAACCGATAATCACAATCTTGATAACCAGTAATTAGCCACACAAAAATAAAGTTGTATTTTGATTTATGAGCAAGGATGCACATACAGAACAAATTGGCAGTTGATGTATCAGATCACTTCTTTGTTGCATCAATAAACATGGCTCGAGTCCAGTGTTCAACATCTTCAGTTTGCGAAGGCGGAGGAGGAAACTTGGGATGTTCCACAAGATCCCATTCTTCAATAAGGTTTTTGTTCTTTCCAATATTGGACAATTCATTTACATAAAGATAACTGTCAGTAGAGCTCCGAAGGTTTTTCTCATATGTGCTCCTCTGTACAGTGAAAGGGTAAATTAGATTCCACTATGACAGGCATTACAACATAATTACCAGGAATGCACATCCATGTGTGTCAAGTTGTCAACATTCAATTTTGCCTAAAAATTTTTGGTTCTAAGACATTCGGACAATCCCAACCCTTCAAATCCCTCTCAATTACTCTCTTCCACTCAAAGATTCCCTACTTGGATAGTTGAATATCTAAGAGATACTACCTCCGTCCCAGAATGAGTGTCCATTTTTTTGCTCTTAATCAAGAACAAAAATACACTCATTTTCAGACAGAGAGAGTATTTCACTAAACTATGAAGTGTACCCGTGAAAATATGAGGCACCGAACTTGTTTTGGGGCATATGTTATTGGTCAGGTTGGAAATATCAAGCTTACTTCTTATAATAAGATCCTTTGAATGAAACATTACCTGAAGAATTGGATCAAAAGCAATGCAGTATAAACAGCGGTAATAGAAGCAAAAGCAAACTAAATATTGAGAAACTTATACCGTTGCAGGCAATGCATGTGAGCTATCTAGGATGGAACTTGATGAGATGGCTGAATTAACATTCCATACAGATTTGTTTAATTGCTGAACTTGCTTTGATGATCTGCAAGATAAAATAGACAAAAATCATGCACAATAAGAGACAGCATTATAAAATATTGTCTAGTGATTGCCAAAGATGACCCTGGAACATATCTCAAAGAGTTACAGAAGCATTGGGAATTTGAGAACGTCAATATTAGCTCAAGCTTATTAATACAGCTTCAATTTATCACTGCAAAAGGTTGAGTTCTTATTTTCCGGCTCCTGTCAAAACTTATTGGGACACCTAGAGGCTAGAGATAAGAAGATTGCTGAGATGGAAATCCTGAAACCAGAACATGAGCCCTACCTCGCACTTTACCTGCCAAATTCTTATTATGATGCCACCCAACAATTTGCATTATAGAAGTACATCAACAGACACGTGGAATTTTTTCAAAGATTAAACTAACACCAATAAAAACATCTCAAAAATTACCACCCACACACACACACACGAGAAAGGGGGAGAGGGGGAGAGAGAGAGACTATAGTCTTGGTTAACTATTCAGGAGAGAGTTTTCTATAAAACTTTCCTCACATAAACTCCTCTTTTAATTGCATAGAGACAAAGACAAATCTATGAACTTAACTACATAGGTATCCTTGCCAAGTAATTAGACGGTACCCATTATTGATTCAGATGTTGTTGACAGCTACTTAGGATGTTGGATACTTCCTCCGTCCCAAAAAGTAGTCTGATTTCCACTTTTGAAAGTCAATGTATACATGTATTAAATAGTGATTTGGTCTTGTATTGGGTTAAGTATGTCTAAGGTAATGCTATTTTAATCATTGATACACTATTATAACTCTATCACTAATGATTTTTAGAATTCCACAAGGATACCAAAATTGTTATAATTTCATTTTCAACCACTGTACTTTACCTCGACTTTCACTTCAACCACTATACTTTGTTTTTAGCATGAAAACCACAAAAGTTTTGGAAAACTATCATTTTAGCCACAAATTCGCCAATTAAGGCACAAATTAGCCACGGATTAGGCACAAATTTGTGGCTAAAGTGATAGTTTTCCGAAACTTTTGTGGTTTTTGTGCTAAAAACAAAGTATAGTGGTTGAAGTGAAAGTGAGAGTAAAGTACAATGGTTAAAATGAAATTAAACCTAATTATTTTGTCAAAGTTTGATCAAGAAAAGTCAAAATGGCACTATGTTTGGGACGGAGGGAGTAATATGTTCAAATGAGCTAAGAGAGATAAGAATGGATCATGTTCCACATAATGGAAACTTAGGTACCTTGAGCAAGCCATTTTCAAGGACACAGCAGACCGTACTTCCTTGGAAGAAGAAAGCATTGCCAGCAACTTTGCAAATGCTTCGAAGGTAGATGCCTCAGCAGGAACTTCAAGACATAATGAATTATAACAGTAGGCTGTGATACATGCCACACTTTTTTTGAGTAGAGAAATCCCTTTCTGCAAGTCCATGTGTGTCTCAACAGAATGAGAGGAAGCAGAAGAATAGTTAAAACTACCACCACCAGAAGAATCTAAACGAGCCTTCCTTTCAGATTCCATTGAAGCAACACCAAAATAACTAGAGCTTCTGTCGGTCCAAGAAGTTTCACCACCAGTGGAGCAAAAATTCTGCCGTGGTATGAAAAGTGGATATTCATTGCTGCAACGGGAAAAGATAAGATCCATAAGGATATAAGTGATTATGACATTTGAGCAATACTTATTACAATTTACACTTTCAATAGAAACACAAAAAATTACCTCCTAGAGGATGGGCGTGCATCCCAGTAAGAATCTCGTTGCCATATACGGGAGCATGAACCCTGCAATAGCATGACTAAAATATAATCTATGTGGGGAGAAAAAAGGGAGGGGGCAGAAAAAAGAAAAAAAAAGACGTGATTTAAATAGAAAGAAAAAAAAGCGAGGTTGAAATAAGCACAACTGGATAAGAAAGCTTCATATCTGGGTAGTTTGTGTAGTTTATCTTCTCATTTTTTGGCTTATTAGTAGGGACATGAATAAAAAGTGTATAAAAAAAGTACTCCCTCCACTTCAAAATAAGTGTCCTGTTTGATGAAACAAACAGATAAAGAAAAGTGAATTGACTCCAATGTAGACATTAATTTTGTTATGAGTTCCTAAAGTTCCCATGTGATGGTGGGACCCATTAATTAACGGAGTAAAGATAAAATGATAAAAGTGACAGTTCATAAATGAAAACTTCAGGAAGTGGACAATTATTTTGGTACGGCCCATAAAGGAGTACTGGACATCTATTATTATAATGGAGGGAGCATCACTGAATCAAGAACATCAAGATGTAAAAATATTATCCTTAATCCAAGTAATTCTGGAATCAGAGTAATATAATGTCTTTTATTCTATTTCAAGAAACGTTGAAGTTGACGTGACCTAATATTCTCCTAATATGGCCGTACTTTAAGAAACATCTAGATACTGATATCTGACTTAAACAGTGAGAAGCATTTTGACAAAATCATGGTTTGTTTCTTCAATATCAAGTCTAAATAACTGCGAGTATAGTTTGATCAATACATCACAGATGTGGATCACTAACTCTAATTTTAAGTTTGGGTGCACGTTGGTGCACGTATGTGTGTGTATGCTAGACTCTATCCAAGACATCCTTACAGGACCCTAAAACTTAATCTTCAAAATCAATACATAAATAAATAATAATTGATAAAATAAATAATCAAAGGATAATGAATATGCTAAACATGGAAACCTCTTCAACAGATATGCAAAGGGTATACCAAAGCTTACCGCAAAGCCCGTGTTATGAAGTGCTGGAGCACCAACATTGTGAACAACAAGATTCAGAAGTTGTACCATCCATCTGATTATCGGTCATCAAATATCAGCATTAAGTGAAAGGCACAAGGTCATCATGACTTAACAGTATTAAAAGTTACAAGTATTCCTGACAACTCTCCTTAATTTCATAAATGTTATATGCAGTGAACCTAAATCAACTGAATTAAAGCTTTATCCGAAAAGATGGATTGGTCACACAAATCTATTACCATTTCAAATAGACAGACACCAATACAGCTTAATGGCATACATGACATCACAGAATAAACGCAACTGAGACAGCCTAGAATTGTCAGTGGCAAGTCATGAGAACTTTAGAGGAACCATCTTTTTAACTGCACTCACAGTTTAACTACCAGGACTACACCCAGATACCAGTAATCTTTTTAAACTGAGCAGCCAGCTCATTGTTAATCCCTACTATAACGATGAGGAGAATGGAGATATTCCGCAGAACCCTTCCCATAAATTCATAACCGGATTAACAACCCTCCTCTTAAAAATGACAAACCCTAAAAGGCTTTAATTGGAAAAAGGAAATCTTATGGTAGTTTGGATACTGTTAAGCAGGTCAGCTGAAAGAGGTAAACACTAGATTTACATATGAGAACAGGTTGCACTCATGATAAAGTTTCTGGCACTATCTAGAACAGTAAAGAAATGATGAACATAATGGCAATCTCCATAGATGGGGCTCTAGTGAGCAATGAACGTAGCCTTATAATGGTAAAAAGAATAGAATTAGTTCAATAACTAAAATCATAATTTTCTGACAGCACACAACAGCGATGAAGCTGCACTTGATAAACTTTTATTGGTTATTATGGCCCTAAGGAGGCAGAATTGGAAGAGAACTAGAGATAAATAATGTCTTTTGAATATCAATGGATCCACATTTACCATAAAATTTCCAGCGAACTTGGAAAGAACAACAATAGCAGCAAATAGATTACGAATGAGGACATTATCAGTGGATACATTAACGACCACAGAATGTCCAGTAAGTTTATCAAAGTAATGATAAAACCAATAGATTCTGGAAGAAGCAGAATACCCCAAAGATGCAGCAAGCTCGTCAGATGGGACTGAATGGGGATCTAGACCTCTTGGTAAGCGTGCATTGCAAACTTGATCATACTGGCCACTAGATTGATCTTTTCTCTCTCCATCTATATTCACCTGCAACAGGAAATAAATATGCCTTATATGCTTGAAACTATAGCATTTTCATATGTACATGTAAATCCACCTTCGGTCGCCTCGGGATCCCCTCTACTGCCTCTCGCTTTACCCCTTTAATAACTATGGATCCTAGTCGCAGATTATGAGTCACAGACCAAGGGCAAAGCCACAGCTCCAAACTATTTCCATAATGTGAAACATAGACACCATAGCCGAGTTTACTTTTGAGATTGATAAAAATAATATTGAAGTTGTAATAAGGAATAACAGCATTTTAGGTCCTTCTAGTTTCAACATTATAATGAAGTATCCATAATAAGATGTGATAACTAACTATGATCAAGAAGCAAAACCAATTGGTATAGCTCATTGCATCATCAAAATAGAAGTGCTCACCCGCCGTTGCGGAAATAATTTGCATATCTGTTTAACAACCACTGACTGTTTATGAAGGCATTCGGACGTAATCGCCATCTGCAATTCAGGAATAACTCCAAATTAAAGTTGATATGTTGCATTCTGTTTTGAAGATAAGTCTTGAAAGAACTAAAGCATAAACAATATGGATGATTTTAATAATAACTAAAAGTGTGTTGAACTTTAGTTATTTCTATTTAACCAAAAGGCAAGAAAAAAGTATGGACAACTCGTACATGACCCAGAGTCTGAGTGCAGATTAGGTTAGGGTAAATCTTCTCCAGTTGTTCCACACGATTCCTCTCCATCTGTAATCAGATTCAAGAAAATGCATATGTTATGTTTGAGATAAGCTAGAAAAGTTACTGTTTAAATCAAATTCATTAAAACAAAGATGATAATGATAAAAGTAATTACCACACTCATAGATGATTCAAGCAACTCATATTTGACTTTTAAATCTCCAGCAATCTTCTCAACCTTAGCTTTTCCTATAAAGCATCACAAACTCGCTAAAAATTGTACCCACGACTCAATCTAAACAGCATGTACGTGTTACCAGGGGCAACCAACCTTGTGAAAGTTGTTCTCTTTGAAAATGGAGCTTCTCCCTCAATCTGGCAAGTTTCTCATTTTGAAGCACTCTCCAACTGAGTTGATCATCTGCCTTACCCTGAGATATGAATAAAATCAAAACTTGTATGCTTAAAAAAAATAATAATAATAATAATGATGGAAAAATACCATTGATTAAGCACAAAAAAAAAAAAAAAGGAGTAACAGCGAGTCAAAGAACAGAAGATCACAACATAAGAAAAGATGCACAAGCTGACTACGTAACTGGCCACCAAGTTTCAAGCTTAGACAAGCAATGACTGATCAAGTTTGAAAATGACCAGCCAGGCTTGATTCAGACAAAAGAAGACTACAAACAGACTGAAATCAAGTGATACTGACTTAAAGTAGTCCTGTAGCGTATCAGGTTGGTTTGCAGCATTATTACTATTTTCATATCTAGTGACTCCGTCCCATATATAAAGGGACCTTTTGTTGGCTAAACCAAGAGGTACCTTTTTTCTCTGGGAATGGAAGTTTAAACTTTGGACCTTGTGGCCAAATAAACCATGTGTATTTTAAGAAGACAGTTACTTTTTAACCATTCCCTAATTCGTGTTATTAAGGCAAATCCTCCATCAACTTGGATCTTGGGATCAGCCACACGAATCCTTTTTCGTCGTCGACTTTGGTCCAAAGCAAAAAACAGGTCACATCACACAAACAATGTTCACCATATTGTTTTTTCCTAAGATTCTATCGTCCATGTCAGGTTATAGCCTATCCATACCATGTTCATGCAGGGACTCTAAAAAATTCTCAAATCTAAACTACCATACCACGGATGTCTAAAGTAGCATAACGCTTTGAGATTGTAATTCTCATCCTTAAAAATGTGTTGCCGCTCTATACAACTCCTCCATAAACACCTTAATCATCTGTTTTCCCATGATGCCATCAATTCATCAAAATGTGTTTCTTGAAAACAATCATAAGCCCATCTCCTCTTCTTTAACAACCTAAGCTTTTACAACAAACTATTATTAAAGCCAATTAATTTGTTATAATTTGTTAGAAGTTCTGGCATCTGGCAAAGTTTCACAAAATTACACACCCAGAAGTCTTGTATTCCAACCCCACAAACAAACTTTTATCAGATTCTAAGGTTAACAACAAAATGTAAGCTTTCAAACCAGGTCAAAGAAAACAATAGGAAATTGTAAGAGCTCACAAGGATTATTCAAACCTTTGTCAGAAGCACTACACTCGATTTTGAGTATAACGAATCCCGACGACTCTTCAATGATTTTAAGCTAGTACTAAACTCATTTAATCTGCATCAAGCAATCCAAAACAAATATAATTAGCAAATAATGCACAAAATAAAACAAAATTTGAACTGCCCTCACAAAATTGACGCCAAATTCACCTGTAATTGACACAAATAGAGCAAATGGAAGCAAGATTTGTGTTCTCGCAAATAGCACAAGTAGTGGCTTTTCTGTTCATCATTGCCCTAATTCCTAAACCCTAGAAATCGACATGCACCGAAAATCTAATACAAGAGCTAATATTTCTTCAGAAATGTTGCGTTTGGATAGTCCAATTTGTTATTGCTCCGGAATTGCGGTGTTTTATTCCTCCTGGACCGGCAACGAGGGCTCGTCGTCCTCCGTTGCCGCCGTCTGTAACTTGCAACCTTTAATTTGTAATTCTATGGGTCAACCACCGTGGATTGGTCCATTTCCCATTTACGGCATAAAAAACAATATGCCCCCCTTTTGAACCTAATCTCGATTTTCAAGAAAGTTTAACCAAAAAATGAATGTTCTTTTTTGAAATAATTTTGTTTCTAAATAAATAAATGTTTTTATCAAATAAAATTCACCAGTCATTTTTTAAATGAAATAATAAATATTTTGAAAGTGGAAAATAATAATATGTACTCCCTCCGTCCCATAAATTTAAAGACTTTTGCCAATGCACCGGAATTAAGGAGGAAGTATTATATTGAAAGTGTTGTGAGTGTGAAAATAAAATAGGAGAGAGAATGAGTGGAGAGAATAATAAATTATAATGGTGATGTGAGTATTAAAATAATGTAGGAGAGAGAATGAGTTGAGGGAATAGTAAAGATTCGTTTCCAATTAAAATAATAAATATTTTGAAAGTGGAAAATAATAATATGTATGCATTTTTGTCATATCGTTTTATAAAATGTAAGCAATTTTAGAAATTTTTTTAAATAGAATTTGAACATTAAAGAAATAGGGAGCAATCTTTATTTTTCGCCATCAACACGACTTTCGTTAGTTTTCGGGTTTTCCCTTTACAATCCAATGGAAAATTCACAAGAAACGAACATTTGATTCTGACACATTTTTTCATCCTTTGAAAATGGATAAAATCATTTTGCAACAGAAGAATAAAAAGGCCCCACTTACTCTAAAATCCATATGACGAAATTTAAATCCAATACAGGATATATTATATCTAAAATTCTAGATATCTCTTGCTCTTTTATAACTGACTTATAAGGCTACTTCATTTCTTATAAGTGATTTATAAGACTAATTTGTCTGTTATATTGACTTATAAGATAATTTTTACAACAACAAAAAAATCAAAACTTTTAATATTAACAACAAATTAATCTCAAAATTTACACATTAAAACTCTTATAACTAAATTATAAGATCAACTTGCCTCTTATAACTAATTCGTCTCTTATAATTGTCTTATAATTATAACTGACTTGTGAGACTAATTCATCTCTTATAATTCAGTTATTAGACAATTTTTTCAACAAAAAAAAAATCAAATTTTCAATAATAATGAATTGATCTCATAATTTACACATTACAACTCTTATAAGTGACTTATAAGACTACTTCGCCTCTTATAATTGACTTATAAGATAATATTTTTAACAAAAAAAAACAAAATTTTCAATAATAGCAACAAATTAATCTCATAACTTACACATTAAAACTCCTATAACTGAATTATAAGACCAACTTGGCTCTTACAACTATTTCATATCTTATAATTGACTTTACAAAACAATTTTTTCAACAAAAAAATAAAAAATTCTAATAACAACGATGTTTTAATCTCATAATTTACATATTACAACTCTTATATCTTAATTATAACTGACTTATAAAACTATTTCATCTATTATATGTAACTTATAAGACTTTTCTCTTTTTAATTGACTTATGAAACAATTGTTTAACAAAAAAAAAAAAAATTCCAATAGTAACAACGAATTAATGTCATAATTTATACATTAAACTCTTATATCTTATAAATGAATTATAAAACTATTTCATCTTTTATAAGTAACTTAAATACGTTCATTTCTTATAAAATAATTTTTCAACAAAAAACTAAAATTATGAGATAAATAAAATGGCATCTGCTGAGCACGAAACAAAACTAAAAATCTATTAATCATCAAAACCAAAACTTAATATCTTTCATCTCAATCTGTCATGAACGTGAATATCATTATTGAGTATACACCATTTTTGTTCATACTTGATCAAATACACTGAACATACCAGAAGTGTCGACCTGGGTCAAGCGAGTAAAGCCCAGTCCTCAAGCAATTATTGTCACCACATTCTCAGTGGGCTAGGCCCAATTATTACATGGCTCAAGACCCATCTTATTGATCAGTCGACTTAAGTTCATTGTCCGACCTACCAGGTCCCGACCTAACTTAGTCCGACCTTACGATCCAAGTCCTACTTCGGGTACGATCCAACTCTACCCGTCAGTCAAGTCGGCCCAACCCCAAATGGCGACCTCGACCTGCCAAACTAGCGTCGACCTAACGATTACAGGCGCACGTGCAACTATTCTTTCCATAACTGGTTCCCTATAATTCAGGAGCCATCCCTGGACACGTTTGCATGACATGTAACCGTTCCATAAATTACGGAGCTCATGTAGCCCCACCAAATATGCCACCCACATCAACTATAAATACTTGACAACCACAGCGGTTCTAAGGTAACTGCAATTTTGTCATTTGATCATCCTTGTTCAATACATTATTTGCTCTCCAAATATATATACTTACTCTCACGCCCGAGGGTCTAAGCCGGAGACACATCCGGCTAGTCGTGGGTTCTGATTTCAGGTCAAGGAGTCAGGTGAATAGTCCTACCACGTGGAGGAAGATTGATAAGCACATTTCCTGCGGCATCAGTTTGGTTCCATTGCCGGGAACTCGTGCATACTTGACCTCGAAAGTTTTTTTCAACCTGCAATCATGGTGACTTCGGATGGACATGTCTCTGAGGCCTCACTTGAACACAACGAAGGAAACACTAATGCCAATGCAAACACTGGAAATGCTAATTTGCCTCCTCCCCCTCCACCGCGTCATCATGCTAGGGCAACTCGATCTAATAGTGTTGATGATGGTCGGGGATTGCCAGATGGGAGGAGAGACAAACGACCTATGGAAGGACAGGGAGCTCCACCTTCTCCAAAACGTCAAACAGGGCAAACAAATGCTGGAAACAAGACAGGTCCCTCATCCAATCCCCTGAGCAGAAAGGAGATGCTGTTGGAGCGAGCTCAAATCCTAGCAGAATTAATAGCAATGGAGGAGGCGAGCGAGCGACGAAGGTCGAAGAGGGTGGCTCCCTCTCAGGTTTCTAACAGGCAGCCTGCTAGGAGTGCTAGGCCGAATGAAACCGTGGGACAGAATGTCGAGCACATGATAGTGCAGCGGCCTCACTCCCCTATCCATGTTTCGAGTGACGATCTGAGGGTCAGTCTCAACAGGAATAGAGAGCAGGAAGCCCAGTCAGATCTGAGAAGACAACTTGAGGCTAGTCAAAGCTTGCGTGGATCACCGGCCAGGACACAAAGGTCGCAGTCCCACAGGGAAAGGAATGGGCGCAGGTCGCCTATAAGAGAGGGTAGGCGCAGGTCGCCACTCAGAGATGATAGGCGCAGGTCGCCACTAAGAGAGGATAGGCGCAGGTCGCCGCTTAGAGATGATAGGCGCAGGTCGCCAATTCAGTCAGTGAGGTCACCTTCTCACAGGGATAGGAGGGGGAGAGAGATAACTCCCCCTAGAAGCGACAGACACAAAGCCAACTCTGGGATAGAGCATCACCATGAAGAGAGGCAAAGGTCAAATGATGTCTCCCATGCTAGGGACGACAGGCCGGATGCTAGAGAATGGCTCCTATGGAAGAAGAAGTTTGAGCAGTGGGAAGCTGACAAGAAAGAGGATGTTAAAAAGGATGAGCGAGAAGGTTTTGCTCTTCGACCCTTGGCCAAGGAGTTGCACGACTGTCGACCTCCGCCAGGCTTCAGATTGCCAGTCCTAGAAAAATATTCAGGTGCAACCAACGCCAAAAGCCATATACAACACTTGGAGGCTACCATGTGCTTTGTCTCCCACGAGGACGACATGATGTGCAAGGCACTTACAAGCACACTCACTGGGGCAGCCCTCACTTGGTTCAATGGCTTGGCACCAAGTTGCATCTCGACTTGGACCTACATGAGGAAGAAATTTCTGGAACGCTTCTCAACTGCTGGAGCTAGGAAGATGACAGTCACCGATCTAAATAACTTGGTGCAAGGGAAAAATGAAAGCTCGATGAGCTACTACATCAAGTTTAAAGAGATGGTCGACAAGATCAAGGAAGACCTCACAGAAGGGAGGTGATCAATTGTTTCAGGAGTGGAATTACTTCTGCAGATATGGACTACGAGCTGACAGTTCGAACTGTAACTACTCGACAAGAGTTATTCGAGAAGGCCTACAACGTAGCATTGGCCGAGGAAAGGAAAGAAAAGAAAAATGGGAAAGGCCACAAGACTGAGGTCGCTGATGATAAGAAGGACCCAGTCAAGAATGGGGGAAACAACAAAAATGGCAAGAACAGAACCAGGGCGACTGAGAAAGTGCCCGAAGCTTTCACTCCCCTAACGGTGAGTCGAACTGAAATAATGAATATGGTCGAGCTAGGCCCACCTGCCCCTATGAACCCAGCAAATAAGTTCAGAAGGGACAATAGCAAATACTGCGAGTATCACAAAGATACGGGCCATACTACGGAGGATTGTATGAGCTTTAAGCGTATAATTCAGAAGATGGTCGACCAGGGAAGGCTCGACGCATATGTAAAAAGGCCTCAAGCAGGCGGCTGCGAGCGACCTGCAGGTGGGCATCCAGAGCCAAGACAACCTAGGATGAATTTGGGCGTTATTACTGAACAAGCCAGCAACACAGCCATCAAACATAAGATTTTCCAGCTCAACAAAGCCCCACATGTGCCGCCAAGGAGCTACATCAGGGACGAGGTGATTAGCTTTTATCCGAACGAGCTAGCAACTAATATGGCGGCTAGAGAGCAAGTTCTCGTCATCCCAGGACTAATTGATGGATGTACGACGAGCAGAATCTTAGTCGACATGGGGGCCTGCAAGGATATTCTGTTCTACAAAACGTTCCCGGAGATGGGTCTCTCGAGTGAACAGCTTGAACGGTATGATGCAGATTGAAAGGCTTCACCAACCATCGGGTCGATGCCAAAGGAAAGATCGAGCTAGACGTCAACCTAGGCCAACACCCCTACAGGGTCGTATCTAAGGTAAAATTCATTGTAATTGACGTGAATAGTGATTACGCTGCAATTCTTGGTATTCCTGGCCAGGTCGCACTTGGAATGGTGGCCTCAATTCCCCATCAGCGAGTTAAATTCCCCACGCCAGCTGGAGTCGGCTGTGTACAAGGCACAGCTCGAGCATACCTTGATCATGTCCTTCGAGAAAGAAAGAAGAGGGAGCTAGAGGTTGAAACTGTGGAAGAATACCTAAAGCTGTCTCAGTCGGTCACCAAAACTACTCGACTATCTACGATCACCTGCGTAGAGGAGGAGACCTGTCGCTCGCATGACGAAGTCATGACAGAGTCGACACGTCCCCCCACACTCACAACGGTCGATCCAGATACAGTTATGGTCGACCAAGTCATCATAGGCGAGCTATGCCTCCAAGTCGACAATAACTCGGGGGCCACCACCAGTGAGATTGCAGATGAGCTGGATGACATGATAGCTGAAGAAGATCCCCACTTGGGGGCCAAGGAAAGACAGAGGGTTAGGGAGATCATCATTGAGACCCTACAATTCAGAGATGGTCCAGAGCTAGAGGCTGTAGACGAGTTGGAAGCAGTGATCACAAATCCTTCCTATCCCGAACAGAAAATTCAGATTGGAAAGCAATTGTCACCTGAAGAAAGGTTAGAGATTGTCGAGCTACTCAAAGAAAGCAACGATGTTTTTCCTGGCGAGTATAAGATATGAAGGGGATTAAGGAGGAGGTTGCTGTTCATAGACTGGAGGTCAACCCGACCATAAAGCCCAAACCTCAGAGGCTGAGAAGCTTTGCTCGCGACAAGGAGGAGGCTATAAAGCTTGAGGTACAAAAACTTTTGAGTGCAGGTATAATCAAGGAGGCCACCCATACCACCTGGCTAGCTAATGTGGTCATGGTGAAGAAATCCAACGGCAAATGGAGAATGTGCATCGACTTCACCAATCTCAACCTTGCTTGCCCAAAAGACAGCTATCCCCTACCTCGAATTGACAAGCTTGTTGATTCTGTTGCTGGACACTCCACCCTCAGCTTCCTCGATGCCTATTCAGGCTATCATCAGATCAAGATGCATGAGGATGACATAGTGAAGACAGCATTTCAAGCAGCTGAAGGCATCTATTGCTACAACATGATGCCATTCGGGTTAAAGAATGCAGGTGCGACCTACCAAAGAATGGTGAACAAAGTCTTTGCTTCACAGATTGGCCGAAACATGGAGGCTTACGTCGACGATATGGTTAACAAAATAAAAACCAGACGTCACGTAGTCGACCTAAGGGAAACGTTCACCAATCTATGAGCAAACAACATGAAGCTTAATCCAAGCAAATGTGTCTTTGGGGTAGCAGCTGGCAAGTTCCTTGGATTTATGGTGTCACAACGAGGAATAGAGGCCAATCCAGAAAAGATCAAGGCTCTAGTCGACATGCAGGAGTCCATCAGTATCAAAGAGATGCAGCGACTTAATGGAAGGGTGGCAGCCCTAGGTCGCTTCATAGCCAAGTCGGCGGAAAGGTCTCTCCCCTTCTTCAAATCTTTGAGGGGGACGAAAAATTTTGAGTGGACGGCCGAATGTCATTCGTCGTTCCAAAAGCTTAAGGAGTACCTCGCTTCTCCTCCTCTATTAAGCAGCCCGACTACTGGAGAGACTCTATTTGTATATCTTTCTGTGGGTGATCAATCAGTTGCAGCAGTCTTAGTTCGAGAAGAGGAAGGGCTTCAAAAGCCCGTATATTATGTTAGCAAGGCTCTATCAGATGTCGAAGGCAGGTATTACAATGCAGAGAAGGTCGCATATGCCTTAGTCGTGGCTTCAAGGAAGCTGCGAGCTTACTTCTTGGCTCATCCTATTATTGTGCTCACAAATGCGCCCTTGAGAAAAATTCTACACAAGCCAGAGAGTTTAGGTCGTTTGCTCAATTGGTCAATTGCTCTCACAGAATTCGACATCGAGTATCGACCTCAAAAGGCATTGAAGGCTCAAGCCTTGGCAGATTTCTTGGTCGAGCTGACGTTCACCAAGAAGGATAGCGAGGTGCAAGCCCAGAGGAGAAAGTTAGGGAAAGGAGCCAGAGTCCCAGCTTGTCACTTGTATACCCGACGACTGTTGGAAAGTTTACTCAGATGGGTCAGCAACGAAGAATGTCAGTGGAGCTGGGATAGTCCTGATCGAGCCAGAATTTGGGATGGTCTACGAGGAAGCATTAAGGTTTAAGTTTGAAGCCTCTAATAACCAAGCAGAGTACGAAGCTTTGGTGGCAGCCATCGAGTACGCCAAATGCTTTGGAGCAACCAAAATCATGGCATATTGCGACTCCCAGTTAATAGTAAACCAGGTCCGAGGGGAATATGAGGTGCTAAACTCGACTCTGATCAAATACTACGACCTGGTAAAGGAGATGATAAAAGACTTGGAGTTTTGGGAAATTCAGAGGATTGGTCGAGAAGACAATGAATTGGCCGACCTACTCTCAAAGCTAGCTACTTCAGACGAGCCACACGAAGAGCCCATCTCCTACCTCAAAAATCCAGCCTATGAAAGGGTCCAAATTCAATGCGTAGAGGACCCCTTGAGAAACTGGGCTTATGACAAGTGTTGGATCGAAGAAATGAAGGCGTACCTGGAAAGGGGCGAGCTCCCTGAGGACGAGAAGAAAGCTCGAGCTATCAAAAAGAAAGCTCCGAGATATGTTATCCAAGGAGGCATACTATTCATAAGATCATATACTAGACCATTGCTGAAATGCATTCACTCCCTAGAAATTACTCAGTTAATGCATGAGGTGCACAGTGAAATTTGTGGTGGACACCCGGGGGCCAGAACTTTAGCTGACAAATTGATCACTTTGGGGTACTACTGGCCACACATGAGAGCTGACACTCACGACTTTGTTCAGCAATGTGACCAATGTCAAAGGTTTGCCAACCTACCTTATCTGCCTACAACGAAGCAAACTCCAGTGATCGCTGCTTGGCCATTTGATATGTGGGGCATCGACTTGATTGGACCCTTCCCGCCCGCCCATGGAAACTGCAAGTATGTGATCGTCGCAATTGATTACTTCACGAAATGGGTCGAAGCAAAGCCACTAGCTCGCATCACAGAGGAAAATGCCATCAACTTTATACATGACTTCATCTGGTGTCGATTTGGGATCCCTCGAGCTATAGTATCAGACAACGGCTTACAGTTCTCCAGAGCTTTCGAAGAAGAAATGAATCAAGTAGGGATAAAGCATTGGCAATCATCTGTTGCCTACCCTCAAGGCAATGGACAAGCTGATGCAGCGAATAAACTAGTCCTCTCCTCACTCAAGACGGGATTAGTGGGTCGACGTAGCAACTGGTTGGACGAACTCCCCCTTGCTCTTTGGGCAGTTCGTACAACCACTCGGGGGCCTACGGGGGAGACCCCATTCGCTTTTACATATGGGTCGGAGGCCATGGCTCCAGCCGAGCTACGATTTCCTATAGCCAGAGTGACCTTCTTCGATCAAGAGCAGAATGACACCAACAGGTTGATCGACTTGGATTTAATTGACGAGAAGTAAGACACAGCCTACTTACGAATGGTCAACTACAAGCAAAAAACAAAGAGCTACCATGATAAGAAGGTGAAGACAAGATCATTCCAAGTGGGTGACCACGTGTTAAGAAAGATCGAGACAACAGGAAGGAGAACCCAGCAGAACAAGCTATCTCCCAACTGGGAAGGTCCCTACATTGTTACTCGAATCATCAAGGAAGGGACTTACATGATTGCTCATCCAGATGGTGAGGAGTTGAAGCATCCATGGCACGCTACTCACCTCATCAAATACTACTTCTAGTATAGTTCCCTAGTCCAGTTCGAAGTTAATGCAGTTTCCAAGTTTGAATTTGTCATAGCCCTAGCTTTCCATTTGATGTAAGCATATTCGTACTTCAATAAAAATCGCAGTTCTATTCGACAAAACATTGTATTACACCAATCTCAACAAGCTCGACTCTAAGTCAGCTTCGTTCTAACAAGCTCGATTCTTAATCGGCTTTGTTCCTTTAACAAGTCCGACCCTTGGTCGACTTCGTTCCAACAAGCTCGACTCTAAGTCAGCTTCATTCTAACAAGCTCAATTCTTAATCAGATTTGTTCCTTTAACAAGTCCGACCCTTGGTCGACTTCGTTCCAACAAGTTCGACTCTTAGTCAGCTTCGTTCTAACAAGCTCGATTCTTAATCAGCTTTGTTCCTTTAACAAGTCCGACCCTTGGTCGACTTCGTTCCAACAAGCTCGAATCTTAGTCAGCTTCGTTCTAACAAGCTCGATTCTTAATTAGCTTCGTTCCTCTAACATGTCCGACTCTTAGTCGACTTCGTTCTTACAAGCTCGACCTTCGGTCAGCTTCACTTCCTTAAACGAATTCGACTCTTAGTCAATCTCGTTTGCAAAAGCTATACAAGTCTAAGGTCGACTGAGTTAACGAAAATCAGTTCGACCAAAGTCTTAGAGCGACTTAGTCATCCTAGTAAATCTAGCTCGACACACATGCTGGAATCAAAGGCATATGACACACAATGATAGAAAGTTAGTTACGATTAAATATAACCAAGTCTCCCAAAACGGGCCAAGACTTAAGCAAATAAAAATTACGAAGTATTATGCCTCCCAAAAAACTGGGCCAAGGCATTTAAGCAGTTACAAAAACAAAAAATAGAATTGTTTTGGGACTTGTTTCATTACACAGCAAGTTCAAATTAAATCAAACAGCTGGGCCGGAGGCATTTGGGTCATCGTTAGCAGCTCGATCCTCAGTACTCTTCTCTTGTTGTTGGGGGCTCAAGGGTTTACCCGAATCAGAGAAGACTCATTGTTCAGGGTCATCGTCTACCTCTATATCCTCAGCATCCTCAATCTCCTGAAGAACCACATCAAAATTCCTGAGAGCCAAAGTTGGAGCTACCCACGGTTCACAAGCGTCCTCCTGATCTTGCTGGGCAATAAAGGCCAGGTCATTTTCAGTGTAAGGAACGATCGAGTGACCACCGCGAGCTGTCATATCATACTGAGGTTCAGATGCCCAGCGTGCCAGTTGTTCGAGGGAGACTTCAGAGGTAGCATCAACAAGAGCTCGACGGGCCATATGACGCTTACCCAAGTCTAGGAAATCCCTCGCCTTCTCAACGATGGCATTATAGTAGTCATCCCCGTCTTTGAACTTATCAACGGCTGTCTTAGCAGCAACTTGAAGCTCTTCTTTCCATTTGGCCCTTGCAGCATTGTGCTCCTCATTCAGCTCGGCCAAGAAGGAGTCCCTCTCCTTGAGGATCTGGGAGACTGTTGCTAGCTCCTTTTTAGTCTCCTCATGAGCCAGACGCTCAGCATCTCTCTCTGTCTTCATCTCCTCAAGCTTGGTCCCAGCAGCCTTGAGGTCTTCCAATGCCTTGTCCTTGTCCGCCAATGCCTTCTGCTTGACCATCTCCAGAGCATCAAAGGAGTTATCCAGGTCATTGTATTTCTCCTTCAGTTCATCCAAGGCATGAGACGTCTTAGCATATTGGTTCATTGCAATCTTCTCCCTCTCAATGGCTGCCCTCTAAGAGCTCTTGGCTTGCTCCACCATGGTGAGTGACTACATTACAGGAAACAATTAAAGTTTTAGCTAGTCAAAGACTCAGAAACTAAATTGACGAGCTCAAAGAAAAGCAAATAGACAGATAGAAGGAATAAAGGTTTACCTCGCTCTGCACCAAGCCAGACTAGCGGAGAACTCTTCTGGGGTTATCCCCTTATCAGCAAAATGTGCCAGTAGGTCGACGTCTATGGATCTCCTCACCACGACCTGGCCAAGATTCATCTCCAGGAAACGACGACTCATACTGTTGACCCCAATGAGAGGGGGAACATCACTCAGCTTTTGAATTTGAGCCTCAATTGACTCTTGGCTCCTAGGAGAAGGCAGTGTAGGAGGAAGTTGGCTTGAAGAGACAGTTTTACCCTTCTCAGTTCTCGATCTCTTCTTCGTGTTCAGTGGATGATCATCTTCTTCATCTTCAGCTTCATCATCAATATTCACAACATTCAAAGGTCTAGCCCCAGTAACCTCGGCTCCAGAAGTCGCAGCATTAGCCTCAAGGTTTGGGTCGGAGCTCGGGCTTGCTCTAATCGACCTATTGGATTCGTCACCCTCTCCAGTCATTTCCCTAGCTTGGGTGCTGCTCTGTAAAGGATCCTCGGACTCAACCTCCTCCATGGGCACCATCCTAGTATTGTCTTTGGACAACAAGTTATTCCTTATATCAGCTTCCCTCTCTCTCTGTTAGCTCGAGCATTGGTGGCACCATGAGCCTTCTTGGCTTTCTTCTTATCCGACACTCCAACTATCCGTACCATGTTCGCTTCTTGTTCAGGGGTCAGAACTGCACAATATCAAGGCAAGCAAATATTAGTTCACAGTTCAAAATAGTTCTATGTATGAGCTAACGGTTCTACATACGAGCTAATGATTGGCGAGCTAAAAGTTGTATAGACAATTCAAGATAGTTCTATGTACAAGTTAACAAGTTCTACATACGAGCAAGCAATTGACGAGTTAAAGGATAAAGCCGAGTAAATTCTTACCACCCACGTGCTCCCCATGGTCTTTACAATAATTGGCTGTCTTTTGACAGAATTGGCAATTCTCCTCTAACCTACCCAAGGCGTGGGTGACCCAATCAGGGTATAACTGGCATCTCACCACGGGGACCAAAGGCATCACTTCCCCCTCACCGGGCATCATCCCATCTTCGATGTAAGTATACTTGGTTGTCCCCAACGTTTCCCAACTAATGGGTCCCCCGTGTTGTATATGACTTAATTGTGGGTAGGGAATCAGTAGGTTAGGCACACCAAAAGATGTTATCTTTAAGGTATTTAATTCGTCCCACTATGGTGTAATGGTCTCAACGAATTTCACCTCCAGGATACAAAACCTACACACTCTTATTCAAAGTTACACTCCTTTGAATAACTCGGGAACAATAATCGAAGCTTTAACTGTTTGACTCGAAGAATAGATTTGTTAAGAAGAAAGACTCAGGAAGTAATTAACTCAGTGATTTCTATATCTCGCCCAAGGAGACCAAATTTCTATTTATAGAGTTGGTGTTGTCGTCTTGAAAAGACACAACTTTTCCGAACTGGTGCCTCAGCTGCACAGCCGAGTCAACAAAGTTGCACGGCCGCTCCATGGCCGCTCCGTACCTGCACGAGCGTGCTCTACGCCTTGCACGGCCGATCCGGACGTGCCCCTCCGAACAGTCATACTCTTTTGTAAATGACTATTCAAAGAGTCACAACCCTAAATGTTTAAACTGATTTACTTCCTCCCTCCTTAATACCATAACCGGTATTAAGATTAATTTAATATTTAAATTAATTAATTTATTTCTTTCTTTCTTATATATTATATATATATATATATATATATATATATATATATATATATATATATATATATATATATATATATATAATACTCAAAACTTTAAGCCATACTTGATATTTTCTCATAATAGAGAAAAGCTCAAGCAAGCTTATAGGAACTCTTCAAACTTAGCTATTATATAACAAGTTTAGCTCCACAAGTTTTTATTAGTAATCCCATGTGGGATAAAGAAGACACAAGAAAACAAGAAATGAAGAATAAGACTTTATACCATGAATGAAAGGTTGGTTTACAAACTCAATATGGGAGATGACCAAGTATTATATGTGAATACTACTACATATAACAATCCCCCACTTATTTACATATAATGACACTAAACAATTTCAGCTTCTTTACATAACGAATACCCATTAAGTGGACGAGCCTTAAACTTTATGGTTGAATGTGAAACCTTTAGGGAGACATATCCTCGTCATGTATGATTTCATGTTCCTTTTGATCTTGGCAACACCTTGTAGTTGGGCCTTGTGCTTAATCCTGGTTTTCACAAGTACTCTAGGAATTTTACCGGAGTAATCCATAAGAAGCGGCCTCTCACTTCTTTACTTGTATAGGTAGATTTATCGAGAATGTCCACAACGCATTCTACGAAAGCTATAAGTCTATTAAGGATTTTGAATCCATCCTAATCTTGTTGTGGTAATGAAAGTGCATATGTCAGATATGAAACTTTCAAATAGTGACACCCCCACTATTTTTAAGTTATGCACTCGAAATGTATCAAAGTTTCCATTTCACCAATGTCTAATATTGAATTTCCTTTTAACTTTAAACATAAGGTGACAAATTTATGACTTGTACCTTAAGATAAAGTTGGTTTCAATTAAGACATTGTTTAGACCGGTAATAGTCCCATATCTCTCATGACCTTTGTAATTTTATCCCCGATAAAGATTTTGTTAGTGGATCGGCTAACATCTGATTTGTAGGAAGATACTCAAGTGCTATCTTTCCCTTTTTAACCATATCTCTAATATGATTATATCTCATAGCAACGTGTTTGCTATGATTTGATATTCTCTCATTCTTTGTATTGAATATGGCAGCTTGATTATCACAATACAAAGTTGTGGCTCCTTTCTTAGAATCAATAAATGGTATTGTTCTTAGAAATCTTCTAAACCATAATAAATCTTTACTAGCCATTGACATGGCTATGTACTCAGATTCCATAGAAGACAAAGCAACACATGTTTGTCTTTTTGAAGACCAAGCAACTATGGCTCCTCCAATGGTAAATAACCAACCACTCGTTGATTTGGAGTTGGTTACATCGGATGCCCAATTTGCATCACTATAACATTCAAGTATAGGTGAATTACACTTGTAATGTAAGCCATAGTTTATTGTGAATTTTAAGTACCTTAGTACTCTTTTTAGTTCCGTCCAATGTTCTTCACTTGGATTACTTGTAAATCTATTAAGTACGCCAATTGCACATGCAAGATCAGGTCTTGTATGATTAACCACATACATTATGCTACCAATTATCTTGGCATATTCTCCTTGATTTACGGCCTCGCCTTTATTTGGAACTAACTTCATATGAGGGTCAATAGGACTTTTACTTATTTTGCAATCAAAATAATTAAACTTCTTTAATATTTCCTCAATGTAATGTGATTGAGTTAATATGTAAGTTTTGTCCTTTTTGATCACCTTAACCCCCAAAATGACATCTACTGGACCTAAGTCCTTCATGTCAAACACTTGCTTTAAATAGTTCTTTGTTTCATTAATACAATTAATATCAGAACCAAATATTAGCAAGTCATCAACATATAAAGTTATAACAACTTTATAATTAAGAGTAACTTTAGTAAAAACACAACTTTCTACTTTACTACTCTTAAAACCAAACTTTCGAATTTCTTGCTTAAACTTCTTGTACCATTGAAATGGTGCTTGTTTAAGTCCATATAGAGATTTCTTTAATTTACATACTTTATGTTCTTCTCCTTTAGAGACATAACCCTCAGGTTGTTGTATGTAAATTTTTTCATCTAAATCTCCATTTAAGAATGCTGTTTTAACATCCATTTGATGAACCTCTAGTCCATAGGCGGATGCTATAGCAAACATAGTTCTAATTGATATAAATTTAGTGACCGGTGAAAATGTTTCGAAATAGTCAATTTCTTCTTTTTGACTATAACCTTTGGCTACTAATCTTGCCTTGTACTTATCAATAGTACCATCAATTTTGAGTTTCTTTTTCAAAACCCACTTGCAGCCAATAGGTTTAGTATTAGGAGGAGGATTGACTAGAGTCCATGTTTCATTATCAAGTATAGATTTGATTTCATCATCCATGGCTCTTTTTCACAAGTCTGAATCAGACAAAGACATAGCTTCTTGAAAAGTTTTAGGATCCTCTTCTAACATATATGTAAACATGCCAGGACCAATGTTCTTTTCAATTCTTTGTCTTTTGCTTCTCCTTAACTCAACTATTTCATCATTTTCATTGTTGTCTAAATTTTCATCATTAGCAATGGCATCACCATTATCATGTGAACTTGATGCATTTTCTACTTCAAGTTCTTTTGACAATTCATGGTTTATATCTACCTTGTCTACACTTTTTATGTTCAAATGTTCATAAAAAATAGCACGCG
Organism: Adenophora triphylla var. japonica; assembly: GCA_022495995.1. Taxonomy (NCBI): domain Eukaryota; kingdom Viridiplantae; phylum Streptophyta; class Magnoliopsida; order Asterales; family Campanulaceae; genus Adenophora; species Adenophora triphylla. The sequence goes on from JAFEMH010003381.1 coordinate 59,795, forward strand.
TAGCTTCAAACACACGATTGTCATTAATTTTCATAAATCTATATGCTTTGCTTATTGAAGAATAACCAATAAATATAGATTTTACAGCTTTGCTCCCAAGTTTATTTCTTTTCAAAGTTGCATCTAAAACACATGCAACACAACCCCATACTTTTAAATGTGAAATATTAGGCTTACGCCCATTAAATAATTCGTATGGAGTTTTCATATGTTTATTCACAATTCTGTTACAAATGTAAACGTAACTTAATAGTGCCTCTCCCCAATAGCTCATTGGTAATTTTGAATTTATAATCATGGCACTAACCATCTCCATTAAGGATCGATTTTTCCTCTCGGCTACTCCATTTTGTGGTGGAGTATTAGGTGCTGAAGATTCCCTAACAATTCCATTTTGTTGACAAAATGAAATCATCTCGTTTGGGAAATATTCACCACCTCTATCCGATCTTAATCGTTTTATCCTTAGATTGGTTTAATTTTCAACTTCGGCTTTGAAAATTTTAAACTTGTCAAAAGCTTCATCTTTTGTTCTAAGTAAATACACATATGCAAACTTAGAAAAATCATCAATGAACATAATAAAATAACGTTTTCCACCTCTTGTCAAAATATCTTTGTTGTCACAAATATCGGTATGAATTAACTCAAGTAACCTAGTTGATCTTACTACACTTTTAAAAGATGTTTTAGTCAACTTAGATTGAGCGCAACATTCACAATTATTCATAGAATAAATAGTCGAAGATTTAGGAATATACTCATATTTAATCATACGACTCATTGCATTCATACCAATATGTCCTAATCTAGAATGCCAAAAATCATGCTTTTCAACATTAAAATTAGAATCAACAAAGTAAGAAGAACTGGTAATTTTATTATCAATGCTCAATAAATACATTTGGTCTTTAATGTAGCCCTTTCCAACAAACGTCCCATTTTTAGTGATATTCACTTGTTGGGCGCGAAAGGTTACTTTAAAGCCATTTTCGTCCAATTTAGAAACGGATACAAGATTCTTTCTCATAGAGGGAATATGGTACACATTTTTCAAAGTAAGAGTCTTTCCCGAAGTGAGGGGGAGAATAATGGTCCCTATGCCCAAGACCTCGCTTGTAGAAGCATTTCCCATATAAACTGCTTTTGGCTCTTTCACTTCTTCATAAGTTTTGAACAAGCTTCGATTTGGAGTTACATGACATGTAGCCCCTGAATCAATCCACCAATCTGAGTCGACATTGTTGACTAGACAGATTTCGAAAAGCATGCTAATGAAGTTGCTCTCAACTACATTTGCTTGTTCATCTTTCTGTTGTCCTTTGCGGTAATAGCAGTTCTTAGCCAAATGATTTGTTTTTCCACAAACATAGCAAGAACTCTTCTGCTTTTTCTTAGTCTTACCATTTCCATCATTTTTAAAGTTGTTTTTCCGTTTGAACTTTCCTTGGTTTCCCTTGGAAGTTCCGGCAACATTTTTATTTTTCACATAGTTTACACCATCAATCTTCTCAGAAATTGAGCCATCACGTTTGAGACTTTCAGTCTCAATTTGGATGCCTTGAAGAAGTTCATCTAAGGTGATGGCCTTCTTCTTATGCTTCAATTTCTTTTGGTAATCTTTCCAAGAGGGTGGAAGTTTACCAATGATGGTTGAAACTTGGAATGTCTCAGAAATGGGTTCACCCGCATCGGCACATTCGATGGCTATGTCATTGAGTTCATTAACTTGATCAATGACAGGCCTCGAGTCTACCATCTTGTATTCAACAATTTATTAACCAAAAAAGATTTATTACCAGCATCTTCATTGACGTACCTTCGTTTGATTGCAAACCAAACTTCAGCGGCGGTTTTGTGTATATGGAACACGTTGAACAACGTGTTGTTCAATGCTTGCAGAATGGTGAATCGGCAAATGAAGTCATCCGATTTCCATTTCTTCACTTTTTCGGCGGCCTCGGTTTTTGTGTCTCGGTTGCTTTATCATTTTCATTCTCCTTTGGACAAGGATCACATAGCACGTAGAATACCTTTGCAATGGTGAGAAAGGTATTCCATCTTCAAGCTCCAACGCTTGTAGTTCAGCCCATTTAGCCTCTCTAACTTATCTCGCTGGGTGCTTGTCCCTTCATTAAAACTGATTCCATCTATACGAAAATTAAATACCTTAAAACTGTTGTATATGACTCAATTGTGGGTAGGGAATCAGTAGGTTAGGCACACCAAAAGATGTTATCTTTAAGATATTTAATTCGTCCCACTATGGTGTAATGGTCTCAACGAATTTCACCTCCAGGATACAAAACCTACACACTCTTATTCAAAGTTACACTCCTTTGAATAACTCGGGAACAATAATCGAAGCTTTAACTGTTTGACTCGAAGAATAGATTTGTTAAGAAGAAAGACTCAGGAAGTAATTAACTAAGTGATTTATGTATCTCAGTTCCAAGGAGACCAGCCCTATTTATAGAGTTAGTGTTGTCGTCTTGAAAAGACACAACTTTTTCGAACTGGTGCCTCAGCTGCACGGCCGAGTCAACAAAGTTGCACGGCCGCTCCATGCTTTTGCACGGGCGTGTCACCAAAATTGGCACGGCCGCTCCATACTTGCACGGGCGTGCTTTATGCCTTGCACGGCCGCTCCGAGCGTGCCTCCCCGAACAGTCATACTCTTTTGTAAATGACTATTCAAAGAGTCACAACCCTAAATGTTTAAACTGATTTACTTCCTCCCTCCTTAATACCATAACTGGTATTAAGATTAATTTAATATTTAAAAGTCATACTCTTTTGTAAATGACTATTCAAAGAGTCACAACCCTAAATATTTAAACTGATTTACTTCCTCCCTCCTTAATACCGTAACCGGTATTAAGATTAATTTAATATTTAAATTAATTAATTAATTTATTTCTTTCTTATATATATTATATATATAATAATATAATACTCAAAACTTTAAGCCATACTTGATATTTTCCCATAATAGAGGAAAGCTCAAGCAAGCTTATAGGAACTCTTCAAACTTAGCTATTATATAACAAGTTTAGCTCCACAAGTTTTTATTAGTAATCCCATGTGGGATAAAGAAGACACAAGAAAACAAGAAATGAAGAATAAGACTTTATACCATGAATGAAAGGTTGGTTTACAAACTCAATATGGGAGATGACCAAGTATTATATGTGAATACTACTACATATAACACCCCCTTGACCAACTAACATAGCTTCTTATACAGATCATGGTGCCAATGAGGCTCCCAATAATCTTCTTCGCTCATGACCTCAGATTCAGCATTGGGCAAGGGAAACTCCCATCCCAACCTACTTTCCACCACAACTACATGCGAGTTCCAGCTACTCGCCTTCTTTAGAGAAGGTTAATGGCTTGACTTTGGGGAGTTGGGTTTTGAAGGAGTGCTAATTCCTCAATCAGAACTATCCAGCTTCACACCAAAAAATTCCCTAAAAACCCTCATACAAGGTTCATAACCCAAAAGCCTACATACCATAGCAAAACACACGAGGACCCTACAAGTATTAGCCCCTAGCTGGAGAGGTAGAGCATCCATACACTCCAAAAACTCATTAACAAATGGGTCCAGTGGCAACCTCAAACCAGCTTCGAACTGGCCATAAAAGAAAGCAACTCTGGTGGCATCCTTAGTGAAAGTACTACGAAACTTAGCCATAAAATCTTTCTTGCTATATATTGTCACCCTAAATTCTCTCCTATCTACTCCGCAGAAGTCGTAGACCATAGCATAACATGACTCCAGATTCTTCTTCCCTCGAATTGGCCTTTGAGGCACATAGCCCCTCTCATTCCTCCCCGGCACAACAGCGGACCCGAAAGCATTCACTATTCGTGGGCTGGAAGAAGTTGAAGCTGTAGCTCCTCCTTGAGCGGCCATATCTGTACAAGAAGAAGAAGAAGGGGAGTCAGACCTATGATCGCATTCAGTCGACCTACCTAAGGGCGACCTAGACTCCCCCGGGAAACCTTTCCTATTCCTAACGAAAGAGGGTTTATTAGCATCCCTAACATAGAACAGAGATATGTGGTCAAGCAATTCATGGAAGAGATGAAAGGAGACAACGTTTGAGTCGTCAATTACCAATTCACCTACGTCTTCTCCTATGGGCATTCCTATTTCACTAAAACTCAGCCCCCACCTTGTCAAGATGGAGGCACATTCATTCAAGGACATTTCTCTCCACTCTCCGTTCATATGCTTATACACTCGATGGTTAATGGTGCAATACCCATACCAAGCTCCTGGCTCACTACTGAAGATCCTAGCCATGGCAAAATCAAAAATAAAGCACAAATTGAAGCCCCAATGCAAGAAAACGAGAGGAATACCTTAATCTGTTTCGTAAAAGGGAGCTGTGGTAGGAGACGAAAGCCCAATTTAAACCAGTTGATGTTTCGCTATCTTCGCCGGAAGCTGCACCAGAGTTTGAAGGAAGCGAAAGTTCTAAATGGAGAAGGAATCTGGTATTTATATTTTCCGAAATCAAGAAGGAAGAAGAAAAATTCAAAAATTATTCTCCTAATTAAATGAGGAAAACAGTTCCCAAGGCGGTTTTCCAAACGTCAAATAGTAATGATTGCGGAATACGGCGCTTCTCCAGATCTGACTGTTCGTCATCAACGTCCAGGATTGAGCCACGTCACCTTTGGTCGGCTAAACATCAGTACGAGTAGCGACCTGCGAGTCACAACAATATTCTTCAAAATTTCCTTTAACTTCATGGTCGACAAAGTCAACTCAGAAAGTTAGGGGCCACTGAACATACCAGAAGTGTCGACCTGGGCCAAGCGAGTAAAGCCCAGTCCTCAAGCAATTATTGTCACCACATTCTCAGTGGGCTAGGCCCAATTATTACATGGCTCAAGGCCCATCTTATTGATCAGTCGACTTAAGTTCATTATCCGACCTACCAGGTCTCGACCTAACTTAGTCCGGCCTTACGATCCAAGTCCTACTTCGGGTACGATCCAGCTCTACCCGTCAGTCAAGTCGGCCCAACCCCAAATGGCGACTTCGACCTGCCAAGCTAGCGTCGACCTAACGATTACAGGCGCACGTGCAACTATTCTTTCCATAACTGGTTCCCTATAATTCAGGAGCCATCCCTGGACATGTTTGCATGACATGTAACCGTTCCATAAATTACGGAGCTCATGTAGCCCCACCAAATATACCACCCACATCAGCTATAAATACTTGACAACCACAACGGTTCTAAGGTAACTGCAATTTTGTCATTTGATCATCCTTGTTCAATACATTATTTGCTCTCCAAACATATATACTTACTCTCACGCTCGAGGGTCTAAGCCGGAGACACATTCGGCTAGTCGTGGGTTCTGATTTCAGGTCAAGGAGTCAGGTGAATAGTCCTGCCATGTGGAGGAAGATTGATAAGCATATTTCCTGCGACATTATACACTATCAAGGTTGAAACATAATTTTGAATAGATGAAGAGGAGGTTGTAGATCTGAATAAGTAGATGCAATGAAGGAAAAGAGTAGAAATTGGAGGTTTAAAAGCACATAGTACATCCACTCATTTTATTTATGTTTTTTTTCCTTTTTAAACTTCAAAGACCATAATCACAAATAATAAAACAGTTCAGTTCATGCATGCCGTCTCATCTTATAATTAATGAAAGATTCTGGCCAGACATCAACACGTCAAACAATCTTGCGTTGATGTACTGTGGACTGGTTCACATATTCTGGTCTGCTGAAATCCGGAAACACTCGAGATTTTTCCTTTTCCAGATGTTTAAGGAAATCCGTAGCCACGTCATCAGTCCATGGAGCTCCACGCGGAGCTTCATCCCCTGCAACCCATCCTAAATGCCCACCTTTTGGTGTAACTATCAATAAACAGTTTGGGGTTTCCTGAATCCACAACAGATGAGGTAGAGTAGAGAAGACAAGCCGCCGAAAAATTTCATAGATCCGAGAGTATTAGGTCGGAGAAAAGAAGACAAGCCACCAAAAATGGAGCTACATACTGTAGTTTTGTCAGATCTCTAGCTCAGATCTAGGTAGAAAAAGACGCCGGAGTTGAGAGATATGGCAGTGCAAGTGAGAGAGATGGCATAGAGAAGCGGGAGTCGGTCATCGTCGGTCGCCGTTGCCGATAATCGTCGCCGAAGACGGTTCGGGAGATAGAGAGAGAGAGAACTCTGAATATGTGTGTGTGTGTGTGTGTGTGTGGTTTTAGAGAAAGAAGGAAGAGATAAAAAAAATGAGAAGAGAGTAGAGAGGTGAAGGGTGTCGGGGAAATTTGAATATGAGAAGAACTCTATATTTGAGATTTACAAAAAAGTTTTCTTTGAAAGGAAAAAAAAGTCTGGGTAGCCGAGCCCATACCTCTGACCCAAAATTAATGTCAATTTTTTTTTTTCAAATTTGCTTTTAATTAATCAAGAACAATTTTAAAATTATTTTGAACATTCATTTTGAGACATTTTGAGACGAGAGAAAATATAATGTGCAAATTATGTAAATACCAATTCATTTTCGAAACGGTATGTACCCACGATTCTTTACATCTTTCTGTAGATTACAACAAGAACAAAGGTTTACCGACTACTTTAGATCAAACGTAATGCATAAAACTCCAGCCAACTATTCTCCGTCCGAGATCTCAATGACAGAGAATAATGGATGGAACTTCTACGACTTGGGGGCTATAAATATCATTCTCTGACAGTTTCCCATGATTATGTAATGAAAAACAGCTAAAAGGGATCATCACGGGCACTGGTATATTTATTCTTACAAGAACTCTCTTCTGATTATCTTCATCATCTCTTCCATTCTCTTGACCGTCCTTGGTTTCATCAGACGCTTTGCTGCCTGGAGGAGTGCACCTCCTCCGTTAGATTTGTAGGCATCCACCATCATTTTAATATAGTTATACAATCTCTCTGGTTCCCTGTGGTATTATGAAAGAACAAAATTCAAGAGATATATATCACAAAAAAATGAGCAGGTGAAATAAAATAGAGTAGGCTTTTTTTTTTTACGTACGTGTAAAAGTATTCTACATATTTCCCTTCAGTCTCTTCTCCTGGAGTGAAAGCATCATTTAGGGCGGATAATAGAGTGTCACGATCTTCGATCCTTAGAAGATGCTTGAGTATCCTAATCTCTTTCGGCACTGCCCTCTCTTTGATAACCTTTTTATCAATTTTCATTTTGTCTTTTGCTTCCAAATACATATGATACATCTGATCTTTTGCCTGTCATGAATCATACACGAATTATTGAAACAAGTACATAGAGAACGGATACAAAAGCCTTTAAGTAGTCCACAAGTGAAATCACGAGAATACATATGTAGCAGGTTTAAGTCCACTGTCACCCCTGAGGTTTGGACAAGTATCACTGCCATTCCTGAGGTTTGGTTTCGTCTCAGTTACCCCCTTGTGTCAACTTTATTTAAACAAAATGACTAGTAACCCTTAAATCTTTAAAGTGACATTTAATATTTGGAGTTTTCATTGAGGTGATTTAGGAGTAAAATAGTCATTTCATTCAAATAAATTGACAAAATGGGGTAAGTGAGCCGAAACCAATCCTCAAAGGGGTAACGATTCTTGTCCAAACCTCATAGGTGGGCAGTGGAATTAACCGTAACAACAACATAAATAACAAAATATGATTGCTAAAACAAATTAATGAGACATCATACAAGAAAAGAAGGACCTTCTTCTTCAGCAGTCACATACCTCACCCACAGTTAAGTCAACCTCTCTGTTTGTTGCCCAAGCTTTATTAATCATTGATGCAAATGCTGGATCCACTTGATTCTTACCAGCCAAAGCATCTATCTTTCTCCGAGCATCATCAGGCGAAGGAGAATTGAGAATATCTTGAAATTGCAACTCCGCAATATCCAGCGCTGCAAGATTTTCAGCTGCGACATCGTAGGCTTGAACAGTATCCAAGCATGCGTTCCCAAGATTTGCAAGTTCTAATCATCCGAAAAAAAAAAAAGATATCGTAAGCATTTCCAAATTTTCTAATATTCATTATCTTCAGGCATAAAAAACATACTCCCTCCGTCCCTATATATGAATGTCTATTTTTCCAAAAAAAAAAAATGTTCCAAAATAAATGTCCAAATTTTGTAGAAGTTACTAAATTCTCCCTCATCAAACTAATTCACACTTGCACACATGATGCAATATGATAGAATCATTAAGGGTTTTTATGTACTTATGCTACTAAAATGCTTAATTTTCAACTTTCCCAAAAGTTCCTCAAAGTTCAAATTAGACATTCATTTAAAGTTCAAATTAGACATTCATTTAGGGATGAAGGAGTAACATTTAGGAAGTTCAATATTAACTTATGTCTTACAAGAAAGAAATAAAAGTCTCTTTATATTCTTGCAGCTATCTTTGTAAATATAAATTTAACAAAAGGAACGAGCTAAATAGAACGTCCACCTTATTTTTTTTTTCCACTACTCACACACACACATACACACATGCACGCACAAAAGCGCCTAGGAGATAAATCCTAGGGAGAGAAAGCCTTCCCTCTAACCGGGGATCGAACCCATGACCTCCAGGTTGGAAGCCATGAGCTCAAGCCAGCAATATAGCTAATGCAAAATAGATTTAACAAGAAAAGACACATAACCAACCTGACTACAAATTGCCAAGAGATGATTCACCGGGGAGTTCATTTAAGTTACAATTAGACTTGGCGGTTCAGAAAGACAAAGTGTGACGATAGGCTTTCCCACTTAAATAGGCAGTTTCGTCTAGGAGATATGTACTGGAGTTTTTGAAAATTCTCATTAATTCTTGTGATTGCCTTTGTTGAAAACTCAGTCTTTTACATAGGTAATTACAGAAACCAAAGTAACAGAATCCCAAGGATAGCTATAACATGAACCAGCTTACATTTTTTTTTTTTTTTGCAACTTAGGTACCTAACATAACCTGATAACTGATAATACACCGCAAACAAAAAGTACTCCAACTGGGATTAGTTTGAACGAAAGAAGCTCTTTTTTTTGTGTGTGTGCCGATATAGATATATATAGTACACACACTCTGGTCTTACTCTCACCTTTTTGTTCCGTTGGGTTATCATAATAAGAGTCAACTACAGTGTGAAGATGCATAAAGAACTCCTTTGTGAAATCTTTTCGCCGCCTGTCAACCACATCACCGAGCTGAGATTCCCCGCTTCTGATCACTTGAAAAAGTTCATTATGTCTTTCTACATCGGCATCAATCTGGGTAAACAACGATTCCTATATTATACTCACTCCCACAGTAGAAAACAAAACAAGCTCAAGCCAAGACAAAAACAACAAAAGCAAAAGCTCAACTGAAGTTTATCATCCAGCTGAATAAGCAAATACCTCTCGTAGCTTCCTTGCAAGCCGATATAAGTTTGCCTGCATGTCAGGGTTCTCTTCATTTTCAGCCCGCTCCTGACATCTGTCGAAAAAGTGGGGCCGAAGTTTGCTCCAGCTCTTGCTAAATACCAACAGCCTTCTCCATTCAGCTGGAGTGGGTTTGTCAACCATGAAAACTTCAATCAGCCTGTCACAAGCTCGAGCCCTTTTAATGGCAGCCAAATCTTCAGCATCTTGCCCCTGACCACTCTTAGAAACTTCATGATTAGCTCCGGTTAAAGGTTGTTCTATAACCGAATTATTTGGTACTGCAGTTGTATCCCCGCTAACAGCTGTAACTGTAACTGAGGCTGATTGAATCCTTTTCCTATACACCTGAAAACCTACAATTCCAAACATTTAACCACACTTAGGGGGCGTTTGTTTTTTTATTTTAAGTCTTATTTGCCTCTTAACACTTATTCATTAAGAGGATTAGAGAAATAAGTGTGTTTGTTTTTTTTTGAAATAAGGCTTGTTAGCCTCTTAAAGTCTTCTTAATTTTAAGTGGTTAAAATGTTGCTGAATTGCCTCTGAAAGCCTCTGAAAGCCACTGTTTCATATTTGGTTTTGGTTAATTTTTTTTTTTAACTGTTTACTGTTTCATATTGCATTTACGTTTTTATTTATTTATTTTTTTTTTATTTTTTTTAACTGTTTCAGATAATGAATTCAGATAGAAAATCAAACAACTTATCCAATTCAGAATTCAGTTTTCAATTGCTGCCTCTTAATCATTCAGTCATTTTCAGAACTGAAATCAGATTTCGGCACTTATCACTTAAAAAAAACAAAAACCCCCTTAATCTACTCCCTCCGTCCCTAAATGAATATCCGAATTTCATTTTAAGGGACACTATGAAAATGTGTGTTTTTTGTATACATTTTAATGGCAAAGATCCATAAATATTCTTGTTATCCACTTTCTAAACATTTAGTTTTACAATATAAAATGAATAGCAAATTTTTTTTGGTAAAAAAAGTATAGGGACAAAGTTATTTACTAAGAAGACATTCATTTTGGGACAAAAATTTCTTGAATTTGGACATTCATTTAGGGATAGAGGGAGTATAATATAAGCAATTGGGCATAAGATATTTGATTTCGTGGCCATCTTTTGCTTTCTAGATAGGTAGTTATTCTCTTTCTCCAGAAGGACATATCCAATTTAGTCTTCAATCTAGTTTTCCGACTTAACAGATCAACAAACCCTCTATAATCTACTTCCTCTGTCCCAAAATGATCTTCCTACTTTTTGGTCTTTGAGACCTAAATTTAAGTCCATTTAATTATCCTAATAAAAAGTCTAAAACTTGTTATTGGTAGTGTAACAAGTTTTATTTTTTCATTAGAATAAGTTAATTACCCTTAAAATAATTGCTCAAAGTACCTTCGTATTAACGATAAAAAAAAGTGAAAAGATTATTTTGGGACGAAGGGAGTATTAAAACAGCAACTAATTTTATTAACAAAAATATAGTAAGTTTTACTATGACAGAATAACACAATCAAATTGAAGGCACATACAAAAATCACATCAACAAATGGTAACTTGCAACAAAATTCAAGTTCCTTAAATTGATTATTCATCTCAACTTCAACTAATAATCAAAATATTCTTGTGATATACAGAAGACCGAGCAATACATACTCAAGAAACAAGTTAGCACTCGTGAATTCTATCAAACTGCCCAGTAACAGCAATAATCTAATAGCTAGAACATGATTCGCCCTTTTCAAAGAACTTTCAAAAAACAATGGAAAGTAAATTTAGTAGCAAAAATTAGGCTAAAGAAGGGGAATTAGAGATGGGTACCTTTGAATTTGGAAGTGAGAGGCGATGGAGATTTACGACTGGAATTTCTGAAGAGAGTTGAAGAAGATGAAGATGGGTCGTTGTAAATGGAAGGAAGAGGACTTGCTACTGGGAAAGAACGGCATAATTTGATGGACCCATACGCCATTAAATCCATTTCGTTACCCAATTTCTTCTGTTAGCACTGTACTCGGTTCTGTAATGTAATTTATTAGTTAGGTTTTATGATGAAGAAGAGGAGTAGGGGATGGGAAGTTACTAGAAAGACTATTCCTTTAGGGTCCTTGGCCCAAACAATGTTTCTTTATGAGAACATACATTAATCAAAATCCCCTTAAGACCCTAAAACTCAAATATCATAAACTACCTCATTAATTCGCGTTTGGGTGCTCCGGAGCGCTTTGAGACTGATTTATCGAATGCTTTTGAGATTCAACTCTTAAAGGTGAAAAACTCGAAAGAGTTAAGTATTAGATGTGAGAAAAACTTTGAAATTTGTCTCTTAAAATTAAAGGTAAGAGATGGAGAAAAAAAAACAATTCTGAGATCGCTCTGAATCAAATTTTAACAATGAGATATAACTCCGAGATTCACGTTATCAAAACAAAAATAAATAGATTATTCTACCTCCTGTTGGAAATGGGTAACGGAAAGTTAAGTTTGACTTAACGTTGACCTAGATTTCTAACGGAAGTTCGTTATGTGTTAACGGAACTAGTTACAAAATGTATTCTACATTTGTTGTAGATTATTAATCTCATTTAATGTCTCAAAACCATTTAGGGTGAATGAGAATTAATGACAAGTATTTTTGTAACTTAACGGAAGTTAAATAAAGGGTTAAAATTGATTTGAATTAGCCAAAACGTGCTTGGACTGATTGATCAATCGCAACTGTTCGAAGAGGCAATTTTCTGGGCTTCAGCGCGGTCGCGCTCCAGCCTAGAGCGGCCGCGCTGAGTTAAGTAAAACATGGGGTTGATCTCGGCGTGCGACGCGGTCGCGCAAGGCAAGAGCGGCCGCGCTCTTACGCGAATACGAGCAGGTTTTGGCACCTCTTGGAGTGAACAGCCATGAACCCTTTAACTTTCTTTAAATAGTTTCCCTCCGAATTTCAATTTACATATACAGTCATTTTGAGCCTTTTACCCTCTAGAGAGATAGATTAACATACCCAAATCATTGCATATTGTTGCATTCAATCTTTCAAGTCCAAAGTTCTAAAACCTTTGTTGTTCGTTAGATTAGTTATATTGGAGTGCTCCTTATAACTAATAGTAAGTCGTTTTATCTTACTAGAGTTTTGTCATACAATAGTAAGCACCCGGTGCGGGACAAATAACTCTTACGGAGATTGTATTAAATACTGAAGACTCGACTTTAATTCTTTTGTTTTTCAATCTCCGTTACTTTTGCTGTCAGTTTTTCCGTTAAGTCTTAAAGAAGCCATAGCAATTGTCCAACAATCGTAAGAGTTATTTCACGCTTCTTAATGGCAAACGAGAAAGACACCACTTCATCTAGTCAAGGGAATGTGACGCCTCCACCGCAAGGAGATACTACATTCAACAATGTTGCTCCCGCTCCTACCACTCATCACATCAGTCATGGTGAGAAACTCGCGAAATTCACCGGTGTGGATTTCAAGAGATGGCAACAGAAGATGCTCTTCTACTTGACCACCCTAAGCTTGAACCGCTTCTTAAAGGAAGATCCTCCGGCGGTAGAAAAAGGTGATCCGGACCCTCAAAGGCAAATGGCAAAGGAGGCTTGGGCTCACGGTAATTTTCTATGTAAAAACTATATCTTGAATGGACTTGACGATGCACTATACAATGTGTATAGTACAGTCGAGTTAGCCAAGGCGTTGTGGGACACCTTGGAAAGGAAGTACAAGATCGAGGATGCCGGGTCAAAGAAATTTGTCGTCGGTAAGTATCTTGACTTTATGATGGTCGATTCCAAATCGGTAACAACTCAAGTAGATGAATTCCAAATCATTCTACATGGGCTTGATGCCGAGGGGATGATCATGAATGATCCATTTAAGGTGGCTTCTATCATTGAAAAGTTGCCTCCTTCGTGGAAGGATTTCAAGAACTATCTCAAGCATAAACGCAAGGAGATGTCCTTGGAAGACATTGTTGTTCGTCTTCAAATAGAAGAGAACAATAGAATGAATGAGGCCAAAGTTGCTAAAGGCAAGATGGAGGCTAAGGTCAATCTCGCCGAGGCTAGCACGAGTGGCACAAAGAGAAAGCATTCCGAAAATGCCGGGAATGCTAAGAAAGGGAAGAAGAAGACCTCTAAAAGGTTCAAGGGGTCGTGCTATAATTGTGGCAAACCGGACCACTTATCAAGGGATTGTCGTCTCCCGAAGAAAGAGGCGAACAATGTTGACCACATGGACCTAGACTTTGCAGCGGTTGTCTTTGAAGCCAACGTTGCAAATTTGGAGGAGAACCCTAAATCATGGTGGATAGATACCGGTGCTACCCGCCATATTTGTGGTAACAAGGAAAGTTTCTCCTCCTATACTCCCATCTCCGGAAGAAAGCTTTACATGGGAAATTCAGCGACCTCCGATGTTCAAGGCATTGGAAACGTGATTTTGAAGATGACTTCCGGAAAAGAAGTAACCTTGTTGGATGTCTTTGCATGTTCCAGACATCCGTAAAAATTTGGTGTCCGGCGCTTTGCTTAGTAAGGCCGGTTTTAGACTAGTATTCGAATCCGACAAATTTGTACTAACCAAGAATGGTTTGTTTCTTGGAAAGGGTTACCTCGAGGAGGGCCTTTTTAAATTAAATGTAATGACTGTGATCCGCCAAAGTGCGATGAATAAAAGTTGTGTTTCTTACGTTTATTTGTCGGAAAGTTCTAATTTATGGCATGATAGATTAGGACATGTAAACCTCGACACCATTAAGAAATTAGCGAGACAAGATTTAATCCAAATGACTAAATCCGACTCGACTAATAGGTGCGAAGTTTGTGTTGAGGCAAAAATGACAAAAACGCCATTTAATGCCATACAAAGAGACACAACTCCTCTCGAGTTAATTCACACCGACCTATGTGATTTAAAACTAGTGCAAACTCGAGGAGGTAAAAAGTACTTCATTACATTTATAGATGATTGCACTAAATATTGCTATGTCTATCTCTTAAGAAGTAAGGATGAAGCCTTAGGGGCTTTTGAAACTTATAAGAAAGAAGTTGAGAATCAACTTAACTTGAAAATTAAGAAAATTAGAAGCGATAGAGGTGGAGAATATGAAGCACCGTTTGAAGGACTATGTTGGGAATCCGGCATAATTCATCAAACAACGGCTCCATATACCCCTCAATCTAATGTAGTTGTTGAACGCAAAAACCGCACTCTCAAAGAGATGATGAACGCGCTTTTGATCAGTTCAGGCTTACCCGACAACTTGTGGGGGGAAGCAATACTCACTTCTAATTATGTTCTTAATAAAATACCCAAGAAAGGTATTGATAAGACGCCCTATGAATTATGGCATAATCGTAGGCCATGTTTTAAATACCTTAAAGTGTGGGGGTGTTTGGCCAAGGTTGAAGTACCTAAGCCTAAACAAGTCAAGATTGGCCCAAAGACCATTGACTGTGTTTTTATTGGATATGCCAATAATAGTAGTGCCTATCGGTTTATAGTGCATAAATCGGACATTCCGGATATGCACGTAGGAACTACTATAGAATCAAGGAATGCGGTATTTCTTGAAAACATTTTTCCGGTTAAGGACAGGAAAGATGTAGGTTCTAATAAGAGAACACATGAGTCTACATCCGGTCCTTCTCAAATAGAAGATGAAGAACCAAGACGTAGCAAAAGGGCAAGAGTGGAAAAGACTTTTGGTCCTGATTTTCTATCTTAAATGTTAGAAAACGAACCATCAACTGTTAAAGAAGCTTTATCCGGTCTGGATAGTTCGTTCTGGAAGGAAGCTATTAACAGTGAAATAGAATCCATAATGCTCAACAATACTTGGGAATTAGTTGATCTCCCTCCAGGTTGCAAACCATTAGGTTGCAAATGGATCCTTAAACGGAAGTATAAGGCGGATGGATCTATCGAAAAGTACAAAGCTAGGCTAGTTGCCAAAGGCTTTAGACAGAAAGAGGGATATGATTTCTTCGATACATACTCCCCTGTCACAAGGATCACATCTATTCGTGCTCTCATAGCTATTGCGCAGCGGTGCATAATCTTGAGATACACCAAATGGATGTGAAGACCGCTTTCCTTAATGGAGAACTTGATGAAGAAATTTACATGGAACAACCCGAAGGGTTCGTGGTTCCTGGTAAAGAAAAGAAAGGTGTGTAAACTTGTAAAATCCTTGTATGGACTAAAACAAGCACCTAAACAATGGCATGAGAAGTTCGATAGAACCATGTTATCAAATGAATTCAAGATCAATGAATGTGACAAATGTGTCTACATTAAAGGAGCATCTCTAATCATTCGTTATCGTTTGTCTTTATGTAGACGACATGCTCATAATGGGAAGTAATCATGATTTAATCATGAATACCAAAGGCATGTTAAAGAAGAACTTTGACATGAAAGACATGGGATTAGCTGATGTAATATTAGGGATAAAGATCTCTAGAACATCTGAAGGATTAGTTCTTTCACAATCCCATTACCTAGAGAATGTTCTTCGGAAATTTAATGTCTTTGATGACCCTCCGGCTAAGACACCTGTAGACTTGGCTCTACATTTAGCCAAGAACAAAGGGGAACCAGTTTCTCAACTGGAATATGCAAGAATAATTGGCAGTCTGATGTACTTAACAAATTGTACTCGTCCAGACATTGCATATTCAGTGAGTAAACTAAGTAGGTTCACAAGCAATCCTAGTACTGATCATTGGAAAGCACTAATGAGAGTACTAAGATATTTAAAGTACTCCCTCCGTCCCACTATAGTTGACACCCAAGGGGTGGGTTCAAAAACCAAGGAAAAAGAATAAAATAAAAAAAATGTGTGGTGGAAAATGAAGAGAGAGAATGAGTGGGGTAAATAGTAGTGTTGGTTGAATAAATATGTGGTAGAAAATGAAGAGAGAGAATGAGTGGTGGGGTAGAGTGAATATAAAAATATAAAAACTTGGTTATTTTTGGAAGGTGTCAAGTATAGTGGGACGGCCCAAAATGGAAAGAAGTGTCAAGTATAGTGGGACGGAGGGAGTATACATTAAACCATGGGATACTTTACAATAAATATCCAGCAGTATTAGAAGGATACTGTGATGCCAATTGGACATCGGACACGAAAGACTCTAAATCCACAAGTGGATATGTATTCACAATAGGTGGAGGAGCAGTGTCATGGAAATCCTCCAAACAAACGTGTATAGCCAGATCCACGATGGAATCTGAGTTTATCGCGTTAGATAAAGCTGGGGAAGAAGCAGAATGGCTTAAGAACTTCCTGGAGGATGTTCCTTGTTGGAGTAAACCTGTGCCTGCTGTACTAATCCATTGTGATAGTCAATCAGCAATTGGAAGGGCACAGAATAGTATGTACAATGGTAAGTCTAGACATATTCGTCGTAGACACAATACCATTAGACAGTTGATCAAGAATGGCGTTATCACCATTGATTATGTAAAATCATGTGATAACTTGGCGGATCCATTTACCAAAGGTATAAATAGAGATCAACTGTATAAACTGTTAAGGGGAATGGGTTTAAAACCCACAACAAAAGAACTTATAGCGGACACTCAACCTTGAGAAATGGAGATCCCAGGCCCTTGGTTCAATGAGACAACCAAGTTATAAGTTCTAGTAGAGTTACTTGGAAACAACAACTCGGTTTATTAACCTGGAGATGTTGAATACTCATTCCCGTAACATCCAAGTACAAGCACATGCAAGAAGTGGTAAGGTTAAGTTGAGAAAACTTTTAATGATTTCTATACCTACGGGTGGAGTAGTGCATGATACTCCTTATAGTGAGAATCACCTATATAAGTGAGAGGTAATAAGGCCGCCTCTAAATGAACGCTTATGAATGAGATACGGTCCAGGGCCAAAATGGACAAAACGTGAGAACAACAATTGTTAGAGCTGTTATTATGTGAGTATTATTGTCTTGGTATACACCCGACAGTCACTGGTTCAAAGCGACTCGCTACCAAATGGCTAGTATATCCGATAATATTTCACTAGGGAAGATTCAAGGCCACAAGCTATCTATCCCGATGTAATAACAGTTCGCCGGAACTTTGGACGAAATTGCATTCATGCATTAATTGTCATTCATGTGGGGGATTGTTGGAAATGGGTAACGGAAAGTTAAGTTTGACTTAACGTTGACCTAGATTTCTAACGGAAGTTCGTTATGTGTTAACGGAACTAGTTACAAAATGTATTCTACATTTGTTGTAGATTATTAAACTCATTTAATGTCTCAAAACCATTTAAGGTGAATGAGAATTAATGACAAGTATTTTTGTAACTTAACGAAAGTTAAATAAAGGGTTAAAATTGATTTGAATTAGCCAAAACGTGCTTGGACTGATTGATCAATCGCAACTGTTCGAAGAGGCAATTTTCTGGGCTTCAGCGCGGTCGCGCTCCAGCCTAGAGCGGCCGCGCTGAGTTAAGTAAAACATGGGGTTGATCTCGGCATGCCAGCGCGGTCGCGCTCAAGGCAAGAGCGGCCGCGCTCTTACGCAGAATCTGAACAGTTTTGGCACCTCTTGGAGTGAACAGCCATGAACCCTTTAACTTTCTTTAAATAGTTTCCCTCCGAATTTCAATTTACATATACAGTCATTTTGAGCCTTTTACCCTCTAGAGAGATAGATTAACATACCCAAATCATTGCATATTGTTGCATTCAATCTTTCAAGTCCAAAGTTCTAAAACCTTTGTTGTTCGTTAGATTAGTTATATTGGAGTGCTCCTTATAACTAATAGTAAGTCGTTTTATCTTACTAGAGTTTTGTCATACAACCGTAAGCACCAGTGCGGGACAAATAACTCTTACGGAGATTGTATTAAATACAAGACTCGACTTTAATTCTTTTGTTTTTCAATCTCCGTTACTTTTGCTGTCAGTTTTTCCGTTAAGTCTTAAAGAAGCCATAGCAATTGTCCAACACCTCCTCCTTAAATCAAACTAACAACAATTGTCTTTTTAAATAAAATAGACAATTTGAAATACAAAGAACATCACAACTCAATTGCACCGGATAAATGACTAACTTGAATGTACAACGAAAATCCACAAAGGTAACAAATTACGTACCCAAAACAAAAAGACAAAAACTTGGGTGAGAACAGCATGACCCGTCTCATCCATGAGACGGGTCAGTTCCATACCCATCACCCGCCCAACAAAGCCAACTCACGCCTCCGCCCAAGCTTTTTGCATATGGGCGGTCGCCCAAGCTAGAATCAGCGGCCGCCCAAGCTGGAATCAGCCCACATTTGCCTTGACCCAATCCTTCAGCCAACATAAAGTAATAGTTTGTATACATTAAAGTAATAGTTTGTATACATTAAAGTAATAGTTTGTATACATTAAAGTAATACATATATACAGAAAAGTAATAATGTTTTTTCCTATGTTTTCTTCGTTTGGCAAAAGTAATACTTATTATAACTAAAATGTAACAAACGTGTTATTTATATATAATAGTATTTGTACATAATTGTAACACATATGTATAGGTATCTATATGTTTTCATGTAAAAGTATTACATTATCTATAGAAATATGTTACAATTTCATCTATCAAAGTGATACATTTACTTGTATAAACTATTACATTCATATACATAAGTTATTACATTTCAAAAATAATACATATAGTTTGTATTACATTTAAAAAAATGGGTAAAAATGAGCTTTTATTTTTTTTAAAACAGGTATTACGTTTACTTATGACCAATGTTACTTTATATGTATACAGTCATTACATTAAGAGATGGTAACTATTACTTTTGCTCTGAAAAAAATAATATAAAAAAAAAATTAAAAAAAAAAAATTGGCCTATAAAAGGCTGCCACATGGCGGGTCATACCCCATGGGTCATGGGTCGACCCGTCTCATGCATGCGACGGATCCCATGTTCTCACAGGAGACCGGCTCCACTTTAAATAGGGAGAATACTCCTTCTTCGACAAGGACTCGATCAATCCATTCCTTATTTAAAATGATTCTTCTTTTCTTATCAGCACAAGAGTCCTTTCATTCCTTGAGTACAATACCTAATAAAATACAAAACATATCTAAAAACAAATTGTTAGCCGTTAGACAACTAATTATATATTAACAATTATTTCCTAACCTAAATTATATACAATATACAAAATCATTTAAATATCAGAATCACAAAGATTTAAACAAGATATAAGAATATTTTCATACTCTTTCAAATTTGAGTCCTTTAAAATGGAAATAATAATTCAAAAATCCCACCACATTTGCTCATAGAGAAAAAGAACTACCAGCAAAAAGGTTGCATTTCTCAAATCAAACAATATTTTAGAAACTAAATACTCTTTATGCTGATTTTCTTCATAAGCCCAAAATCTTGGAAATATCGCTGGCAATATTCTTTGCATCATTCGAAATTCCAAATAATCCCGCCTTTGCAAATCCAGCACAATATATTCCATTTTCTCCTTTCCAATGGTTTGGTGCTCTTTGTTTTGGCATTCCTTCATCACTAAAAAGAGCTTCATCATCCTGTAATTTTCACACAATTAATCATGGATTAAGCATGTGCTAGATAGTACAAGTACTACTGCGGTACGTACAACATAATAAACGTTGTCATACGTTTTACATACCTTAAGCCATTGCTTAACATTGGTTTTATAACCTGTTGCAAAAACTATAGAGTCAAATTTGTTCTTAAAACCGTTATCAAATTCAACCTCATCTCCATTTATTTTGGTTATGGATGGTAAGACCTGATACAAGAAAGTTCTAACACCAATTAATACGACTTGAAAATTAGTAGAAAGATATAACATCAATTAATACGACTGACACGATAAAAATGCATTTGTACCTTGATTTCTCCGGCTCGAATTTTCTGCACAGTCCCAACATCGATGGTAGGGGATCTACCCGTCTTCATTTTCAGAAAAAACGGCCCCTTGGTTGGTCTTGTTAAACCGTAGTTAGACATATCTCCATATTTTAATTTGGCAAGCATGAGGATAGAACTGTCAACAAAATCTACGGAAAGGTATTTCAGAAGAGTCATTCCAAGTTGAACCATTTCCTTTGTTAGCACATGCACCTAATAAAACTTCAAGGGTTAATATCATTTTCTTCAAAATAATAAGGGGCGAAATGAAAAAAATAAAAATAAAAGGGCCAATTCAGTAGCGGAGCTTAGGGTGTTTATGGTGCTGTCAGGTCCAATCTTTATAAAAAAAACACAGAACCAGAGCAATTTTGTGATTCTATAATAGTTTAAAACCCATACCACACCAATACATTCGAGAAACAATTGTATTGGTCTGGTTTCGTCTTATATATGCATGGAACAATCTTCCATCATCAACCAAAAACAACAACAACAACAACAACAACGTATCTTAACAACAATCTTAACAACAACATTAGTGAAAAAATGAAAACAGGCGCATGCCATGAAAAAGTGAAAATAGAGTTAATATTATTGCATGTGGTGGATTAATGATTAGTGCCTAAGAGAAACTTTAGAAATATGTATATGTGTATATACATATACATATATATATATATAATAATAAATATATGTAAATATACAATTGGTCTTTTTTTTTTTTTAATCCTAAACACGATAACTTGATGATACATGCAATATACAAACATATTTAAAGTAAGAGATCAAAGTTAAAGAACTTACAGGGCTACGCACAACGATTGAGGTTTTCGCTCCCCAATTAGACAAATCATAGGCAATCTCCATCCCCGAATTCCCAGAGCCAACAACGAGGACATTCTTATCGCCAAAAAATTTCCCATTCACATATTCACTAGAATGTACGAATGATCCTTCAAATTTATCCAATCCAAGAACCCTAGGAATAAATCCCACACTATTTTCTCCACTAGCTACCACAATAAACATCCCAACATACTCTTCAATAGCATTAGACTCCAAATTTTTTGCGACAACAAGCCATTTCCCTAGACCCTTATCAAATGATGCATTTTCAACGGACCGTTGGAATAATGGCTTGATGCCAAACGTAGAAACATAGTTATCCAAGTATTGGATAAACACGTTCTTGGGAACAAATGTGGGTGCATTGGGAGGGAACGTCATGTGAGGAAGGCTGCAAAATTGCTTCGCCAAGTGAAGCTTTAGTCTGTCGTATGATCTA
Organism: Adenophora triphylla var. japonica; assembly: GCA_022495995.1. Lineage (NCBI taxonomy): Eukaryota > Viridiplantae > Streptophyta > Magnoliopsida > Asterales > Campanulaceae > Adenophora > Adenophora triphylla. The sequence continues at coordinate 81,441 of JAFEMH010003381.1, forward strand.
TCTTTCCAAAGTGACGCGCAACAATTTTCACGCTCGAGAACTACGTGGGGAATCGATAGAAGGTTTAGGCATGCAGAAGTTGCAAGGCCAGCAGGACCAGCCCCGACTATCACAACTGTTGTTTGTTGCTTCATTATTTTAATTAGCAAGATTTGTGTGTGCTAATAGGAATAATAGCAAATAGCAATATTAGTATATACTTATAGATAGACACGAAAAAGTTAAGTAAAGTAGATACTACCTAATACTGGTAAGATAAATAGTGTTTTAAGAACTTACCCATTTTGGATCTCAATATCACAAATGTTTAAACCTTTTACTAGTTCATTGAACTTGCTTGTGCAATAGTAAAGTTGCGCTAATACTATTTTTTTTTAATTTAGAATTGCTACATATTTCGAACATATTGCTGGATATAAAATACTCCCTCCGTCCCACGTAACTGTGGACTTACTTTTTGGGTTTGGAATTAAGGAAAAGTAGGAGAGAGAAATAGGTGGAGGAGGTGTTTGTGAGTATGAAAAATTAAATAGGAGAGAGAATGAGTGGGAGGAATAGTTAGGAGAGAGAATGTTGTGAGTGTAAAAGTGAAGTAGGAGAAAGAATGAGTGGGTGGAATGGTGAATATTTGTTTCCATTTTCGACAGTCCACACTGATGTGGGACGGACCAAAATGAAAATAAATCCACACTTACGTGGGACGGAGGGAGTACTGTAATTAAAATATTATCTTAAAATATATTTTCCAGAATACAAATATATGAATTTTATAAAAAAAAATAAATATTATTTTCTCAAAGTATTGCAAGAATCAGTCTCATTTGAAACTGGGACAGTACAAGGACGGAAATAGGGGGTCTCATCTCATTAAGTTGGTGTCACAACTACTTTAATGACAAAGAATAGCAAGATAACTACAGTTTTTGATCAAATTTATGTAATTCAACTTTGAGGGATGAAATTGGGCACAATGGAATATAATTCTTCAAGATTCAAAATGTAATAGACTAGGTATTTAACGAGGAAAGTCCTCGAACAACATGTTCGCCGGCATAAAACCTCGAAACGGTGGAATTTTATTAGTATGATGATCCAAGTGTGAGTACAGAGAGTAATGGATTGTAAATGTCATGTCTCTGTGCGTACATGTGTTGCCCTTTTTATTCAAATACAAGAAAAAGTTACGTAAATAACAGAATAAACGAGATCCCACATATCTTGCGCCTAGAATCTCGCTGGAAGTTGATGAAGATCAAGATAACCGTCGAGAAAAGTGGTGTGAGCGCTGTGGATAGTCTTTGTGGTTTTTGACTTGGTCCATAATATCTTTGAAGTTTGATAACGGTTCCTGAAAAGTCGGCTCATAAAAATAACCCTGCAAAACGTATTGTCAATCAAGCTGCATCACCAAGTTGTTGGTTCAATTTGTTACTATATGATGAGATGCCAAGTTGTAAAATATTGCTGTGAATTTTTCTACCCCAAACAATTGCCCCTAAATTTTGAATTTTTAAAAGAAGTTAAAATGTCTAAATTTCCCTTTTACCCGGCGCCCACGATATTTAATTGAGCGATTTCCTGGGACATGACAACTTCTAGGCGTCTAGGGTTTAGAGTTGAGTGTCTCTAGAGGTCTTTCAACCATCAAGTCCTCCTTTATTAAGGCGTAGGCTGGGTTTCTTCTTCTCTCAACACTTGGCAGTTTTAAGAAAAAAGGTTTCTCCATCTCATACCTTGGTGAGTCACTGTATTTTCTCAATTTCTTCTTCTTCCTTTTGTTTTCTCAATGTCTAAGATGGGTAAGATCAAATAAATTGATAGCCCTAGCTTCCAATTACCTCCCGGCTCTAGGTGTCTAGGCATTATAGATCATCCTGAGGATGAAAGGTGTGCGTTATCCCTTGCTAGTATCGAAGCCCTTCAAAAGAATTTTGCTTTCCACGTAGGTGTTAAATTTATGGATCCCAATCCTTGCCTTACCTCTGACTGTATGTCGAACGAATGGGTTTGCTTTCTTGAATATCCTTTTACTATTGGTCTTAAGTTTCCTTTCTCTCCTCTGATTACTCGTTTTTTCGAAGCTACTGGCCTTGCATACTGCCAACTCATGCCCATTGGTTGGAGGGCTTTAGCTACTTTAGATAGGTTGAGTCTTTGAAACTGGGTTAAGGGTTGGTCTAGAAGAGTTTGCTTGTTGTTATGATATTAGGGCTCATGGTAACTTTAGGTTTGGTTTTAGGGTGAAGAGTAAGGCTTTTGAGTTTGGTTGTGGATTCTTTGGACTCATATAGAGGTAGGAAAAATAGGTTTTTCTTTGTGAGGAAGAACACTGTAGAGGGTGGTGAGAAGGTGGCTAATGAGTGGAAGAAAGAAGGTAGTTGGTTTACTTTTACATGTTCATCTTGAATTGTTGCTTCTTTCTTGTTGACATCTTCTTATTTGCAGTGTCCAGATTCTTTAGAAATTGTTCAAAAGGTGAAGGATTTAGCCGAGGAGTCTCGCAAATTTGTCCCACTGCCTGTTGTATTTGTTTTTGAAAGCGCTGGTGTGGAGGTTGATTCTAACAAGCTGCCGGAAGAGTGTTCCCATAAGATGTCATCTGGTAAGCTTTTTCTTTCTCCCAATTTGATTTTCTACTTGCTATTTAACTTATCTAACTATCTCGCCTCTTTGTTTTATAGTCTCCCATTCTCAAGTTGGCTTTGATGTGAAGGACATAATGTCCGGAATAATAGCGAAAGTTGGGGTGAAAACAGAAGGTAGTAAGCCTCCTCTCCCTAAGGGGGAAAGTTCTAAGGGTGAGAAGAAGAGGAGGTTGGAAAATGTGGAGATCGTGAGGGTATTGAAGAATAATGATTGGCATGCTGATAATGCATTGGCCGATGTTGAAGATTTGACAAAAAGGTAGCATTTTTTTTTCATTACGCTCAAGATATTCTTATTATGTAGAACTCTAATATGGGGATTTTTTAATATGCAGACAGTAAATTGTTGGGTTTCGAGGGTCCATGCGCAGCGGAATAATGCAAATTAACTCGAAAAACCCGGAGCCCTAGTATCCGTTCTAGATGATTAATTAAGAAGAATGATTTAGAAATACCAACCTTGTGTGCTTTTGTCGTTGATAAACGTGACCCAACTCCAGATTGACGATCTTGTGAATCCTTGATGAACGATTGTTGAATCACGAACGGAAGATCTTGAAGAGCGAAGATCCTCTATGTGTATCCACGCGATGAACGAACCCTAGAACAATTCTAGGTGGATTTCTAGATCCCTCGATTGAAACTCCTTTCAATCTATGATGTATTATGGAATTGGTGTGATGATTTTCAATTCATAATTGAAAAACCTCTCAATTTTTTGTTTCTCTAAACTCAAAATTCGTTACTGGCTGCTAGGGTAGAAGAGGGATAGTATTTATACGTTATAAATATTATTCCCTAATTAAAAACCCTAATTAAAATGGTTTCAGCACAGTTTGGGTCATGGGCGGTCGCCCACCAAGGCATGGGCGGTCGCCCATGAGTACAGTGCCTAATCCCTTTATACGAAATCCCACATGGGCGGTCGCCCACATGGGCATGGGCGGTCGCCCATGAGCACAGTCTCCAATGTGCAATTTCGAATAACATGTGAGCGGTTTCCCATACCATTTGAGCGGTCGCCAAGCCAACCATTGACTTATGGGCGGTCGCCCATGGTACACTTGGGCGGTCGCCCATCACACCAGAATCCATAATTCCATTTTTGACAATTCGTTCGATGCGTGTGATCCCATAGGACTATATTATGTTGGCAATGAGTTCGATCACATCGATCCTCATAAGACATGAGTGGACTCTAGCAAGCCATCATGCCTACCCAAATAATATAATATCAAGTTCGTTTTTCCTACATAGAACATATCACAATCCCATTGTCACACGATGTTATATTGAACATGAGTCATGGTCCACGTCAACTCATATTGTTCAATGCTTTCTCGTTACTAAGTAAATTGATCAATCGAATGATATTAATCACATTAATTCATTCGGACATGGCCATGTACATCATCAATCTTACTTACGAGTGGCCTAGCAAACATCTCTCTTTACGAGGGACAAATTTCCATCTTGACTTATCATTCTTCCCAACAAGAATCCTATCATGCCAATAATAGCCCTTATTGTTGTCCGGTTAAAGACAACGTTAAACTATATCAAACATAATATTCATCGAGTGGAAGACGATGATAATCTCAGGTCAAAGGATATCAATGATATAACTATATGAGATTTAATTATGACATTCGACCATGACATAAATCTCATAACGGGTCAAGTCCAGTACCTTGTTCTCTAACAAGTACCCATGAATCTAATGTGCATCTCCATGCATATAATCATCTTATGATTATCCATTAGACTTCATACTAGTGCTTCATAAGTACTAGGGACACGATTATTACAATAAACATGCAAACATATATAATAATCAAAGAAACAATCTCTTATATAAATGAATAATGACATTACATATAAGTCTATCTCTATAGGCCTAGGGCACTAACACCTACAGTCTCCCACTTGCACTAGGCCCAATCATTCATGTATCTTATACCCATGGACCTAACATGACCATCATGTTTAGCTTGTGGCAAAGGCTTGGTGAGAGGGTCCGAAATGTTGTCATTCGTTGGTACCTTGCATATCTTAACGTCTTCCCTTTCATAGATTTCACAAATGAAGTGGAAACGTCTTAGAATGTGTTTGGATTGTTGATGTGATCTTGGTTCTTTTGCTTGCACAAATGACACCACAATTGTCACAACAAAGTTCCACCGATTAGTGATACTTGGAACAATTCCAAAACACTAATGAACTTTTGATCCAAACTGCCTTTTCTAGCTACATCATATGTTGCTAAAATTAAGCCTTAGAAGTAGAATCGGCTACGATTTTCTGCTTGGAACTCTTCCAATAAAATCGCACCTCCAATAAGCATAAACACAATTCCTAATTGCGATTTTAATTAACTTTGTCAGTTTGGAAGTTAGCATCCGTGTAACCTTTACAACAAGATTAACTTCCAACCTTTCAAATACCAAGAACGTATCCTTAGTTCTTCTTAAGTACTTTAAGGATCGTCTTGGCGCCATCCAATGGTTCTCACCAGGATCAGATTGGTATCGACTCGTCATGCTCAAAGCATACGAGACGTCGGGTCTAGTACAAATCATGGCATACATGACAGATCCAAATGTCGGAGCATATGGAACTTCATCCATTCTCTTTTACTCATCAGTTGTCATGGGACACTGAGTCTCGCTAAGAGTAATACCATGGCCCATTGACAAGTTACCTTTCTTAGAATCATCTAAGAACCTTATCAATATGAGTATTTTGACTCAAACCAACTTATCATTTTAGATCTATCCCTATAGATCTTGATACCAAGGATGTAAGCGGCTTCACCCATATCATTCATTGAGAAACCTTTCCTTGACCAAGACTTGACAGTCTTAAGTGTCAGAACTTTGTTTTCAATGAGTAAGATATCATTGTCATATAACAATAGAAATAATACTATGCTCCCACTGAATTTCATGTATACACAAAGTTCATCTTCGTACTTGATGAAGTCAAACTTTTTGACCGATTCATCAAAATGAAAATTCCAACCCCTCGAAGCTTGCTTCAACCCATCTTATGGATCTTTGCAACATGCATACTTGTAAGTGCTCCAATTTGAGCTTGTTAGAATTTTCGTTAGAAAATTAATGAAAGTTATAACATTTCTAACAATTCCTAACAATCCTAACTTTTCTAACAAAGTGAGGGTAAAATGGGCATTGTTATTTAAGGTTAAACCTCAAAAAGAATCTCAAAAAGTAAAACAAAAGGAATAAAACCACAAATAGAAATGGCTGGGAACAATAAACTGGCTGTTAATTTGAAATTTCAAAAGAAATATTCCTCTTGTCCAAAGCTGGAGCTGCATTTAATGAACAGTGTACGCTGAAGGATCCCATCCGCGCGGATAGGTTTGCATCTTTCAGAGGGCTATAAATTGAGCCCTCCATTCACAAAAATAAGGAGCCACAACACCAATTGCACCGAACCTCTGGCGAAATATAGAGAGAAAACAGTGAGAATTCTTCAAGAATTGTCACCATTTTCTCTCCAATCTTTCCCAACTCACACTCATCCACTCACTCTCATATTCAAGCCTTAAACACTCATACACTCAAGCCAAAAACTCAAGAACACAAGGAAGATTGGTAAACCCTCCTTCTCCTTACCCTAAACTCCAACCATGCATGCATTTGCAAACTACAAAATGTAGTTCTTTCATCTTCTTGCTTTAGATCTAAGAAGATCACCATGGAAGACCATCTCCATGGATGATCTTCTACAAAGATCAAAATTATTTTCAAGTTCTCTTACTTTCTTGCAAAGAAAACTCATTTTCAAAACCCTAAAAACCATTTTCAAGCATCAAATCTCATTTTCAAAGGATAAAAATCCCCTTCCCAAGCAAATGAAATGCTTAGTCCTAATGTACCCCAAGGATGGTTTGGTATAGTTGATTCACCACTAAAATGTCTAGTGATCACTAACCAAAACCTAGGGAAATGGGGACAAGCATGGATGCAAAACCCCCCTTAAAATCATATTTTCTCTCTTGGGAAGTTGCTGTCCAGTAGCAATTTTCCCAGACCTCAGTCCATTATCTTAATTATTGGACACAGATGAACTTGGAATTTGGTGTTGACTACAAAACACTTTTTGTAGCCAACATCCAGAGCTTTCCAGACATATTTTTATTTTATTTTTTGGGTGAGTAAAACTCCTCTTTTTAAATTTTCTTTCAGAGGCTAGTTCATCAGCTTCTGGGAATCCAGATCTCATATCTGAGGTTTCCAGAAGGTTTTGACCCCTCAAATCTTCTCCAAAATGGAAAATTCCTTCGCAAAAATCTTATTTAAGGTGTCTGGAACAACTTTCATTCTCTGAGTTTATCCAGATTATGAAGTTTTAAGACCCTTGAATCCATTTCAAAATCAAAGGTCCACTGCCTTTTTCATTCTGGCAGAAGTGGCTCTCAACTTCAAAAGGTCTTTTGAGTACCAAATCTCAATCCAAAAATCTTCCAAAAAATCATGGGATCAGTTTAAAGTCTTAAAAAGATATCCCAATTTTTACTTTTCTGAGTTTCAAATTATTTTGGCCAAAACACACACACACACACACACATAAATGATTTTCAGCTTGGAAGACTCGTTTTACGAGGCATTCCGGGTGCACACTAACGTCCTTCCCGGCGTGTAACATGACCTCCAAACCTAAATCTCTGATCTCGGGCTTTTTTCAAAGTTTTGGCCCTTAAAATAAAAATGGCGTGGCGACTCCGTTTCGTTGATTTTTTCAAATAAAAATGGGAAAATTTTCGGATACACATCATCACAGTGGCGACTCCGCTGGGGACTAAGCTTTTTTTAAAAAAAAATGATATTTGGTATATTGGTGGAAACCATTAAACTTCCCGTTATCGCCTCCTAACACGAGTCGGGGATAAATTGTGGTCTAACAATCCCACGTACCGGTATCACCGTTTTCCAAAAAAAAAGGGCTTTTGAGGGTCAAGCTTCCGTCCCGGCTTTGAAAATCATTTTTGTGTGTGTGTTGATTTTTGCACAGTTTTCGTGTTGTTTTGGCCGCCTCGGAGAAAGTCAAAATTTTGACTGTCGGAATAATGTTCCTAACTGTCGGAATTTTCGTGCTTACGTGCTTATGTGCTCATTAAATTTCAAAAAAAAAAGGGATTTTCAAAAAAAAAAAAAGAAAATTTTCAAAAAAAATCATGCATCATATTTTTAAGACACATAAAAAAAATCTCTATTTTACTCAGAAAAAGAATATAGACTGCTTGCACACTACGCGCACGTGACCGTACACTGCACACTACGTCCCTAACCCGGGGAAATCCTTGTCGCGGTCCGTTTGGTCTTATTACGCCTCTCGGATGAGCACAGGACTACCCAAACATCCCATGGAGCCTCGTGTCGACCATGCACTTGTCCGTGACACACTTTGTCCGAGACCCGGTTGGTTTTTAGTCCGTCTCGTGTCATGCCCCGTCTCGTGTATAGACCTTTCCTTTCAAGCCTTTGTCGGCATACCGACTCAATATCTTTCGGGGACCCTAATCGGTCGAAGTTACGCCGGTTTTCCGCCGCAGACTTTGACCAAGATATTGACCGGCGCCTTGACTTCGGCTCGGCGGCACAAATTATACACCGACTCCCGGCGTGACACGAGTCATCAAGGATTAATGAGTATTCCATGCCTAATTACGGCCTAATTGACAACAAATCAAGATCAATTGTGGACATTTATCAGTCCAAATCATGCCCACTTTTCGTCGAGCCCTCGGACATGATCTTGACCTTTGACGTCGGCTTTGTCCGTAATTTACGTCGAATGCTCGTTAAGACTCGATTACCCGCCGGACTTTTAGGATCGTTTTCTTTCGGTCGGTGGGACCCGCTTGCCCTATAGGACCCTCGCCCGGGCCGTCCACCCCGGGAGGTCGAAATACGGGTGGAATACGAGGGGCTTATAGACGTAGTGACGGGGCCCACCGATCCGAGATCCCAGTAGTTTGCGAAAAAAAAGAGCAATCTTTTCCAACCGATTAGGTTAATAAAGCGTGTTTTAAGTAAACGTGAACAAGTAATCGCATGTTGCATGAGCCTAAAGCCCAAACACCTACCCTCCTTCCATTCCCAGACATCTGAACCTTCATGTCCTTTCCCCCAGCCTCCGCACAAAGCTTGGTTTCGGGCACCGGGTCACCGTTTGATAAGTTGGGAAGAGTCAAGCGCGTCATCAGCTTCGCCGTTTGTTCCGACTCCGGGTTTCAGAATGTCTGCATCAGCCGGTAATGATGGGGATAACGTCACTCCGCCTCCCGGGACCCCTCAGACAGAGCAACAGTGGATCCAGTTGGTAGAACAAATGAGACATCGACATGAGGCTCAAATTGATGACCTTCTGGGGGTTGTCGCAAGTCATGGTTTGACTATCAGTCTCAATTCCGATGGCACTTTTACCGCAAAGAAGGAAGAGGGTTCTCCTCCTCTTCTTAATCGTCCAGATACATCAAGATGCTGCCCAAGATTCCTATGTTTCCACCGCCGGGACTCTGCCCGTCGACTTACGGGGCAACCGGCCCCCAAACAGCGATCGGGGGACGAAAGAGTTCAATATACCAGTCGGTTGTCCCCTCTCAAAGTGATGATCCACAAATATCGGCTGAGTGATGAAAATCGTGGGACGCTTGAAGAAATATGGCCAGCCATCAAAGCCCTGGAAGAACGCGGAAACGCACGGCGGGCTGGATTGAAGAGGCCACACGCCACTTCGGGACCTTAACAATATCCCAACCGACGGGGGCTGCCTTGAAGGACAAACATATGCCCGTTCCCGGGACCTCAATATCTCTCATTATCCGGCGGAGTCCAATCACTCGCTTCCAGACGAGCCCGGCGACGAGATCCCCGGACCGGTTCCACTCAAAGTCATTCCCAAGCTCGGCAACCCGAGGTCCCAAATCCGCCACCGTAGAACACATTTGGTGGGATATTTGTGACCGTCCCGCTTGCCTTGAAAGGGACTATCAGACCGGATACACGAGGACCGTCCTCCTAAGAAAAAGAAAATTTCCTCCCGGCAAAAATTGAAGGAGAGATTCGAGGCCGGTGATAACGGTGTGGGAACGCTCGGGAGCCATCGGGGATTTGATTATTATGTACTCTACTCCGGTCGGTCTTCCCCAAGCAAAAAGGGGTAAAAGAACGAAAAGCCTTGCCAACGACGGAATTGAGACCTTCGGATACCGTAGTACCGCAGCGTAAGTCCAACCCCCTCGGGGTCGCCCAAGGTTCGGTTGTCCGGCTCCCGAGTATACACCGATGAAGAAAAACCGACGCCGATCAAGCGCTCCCACTCAATCAACATGTTGACTGGAGATGGTAACCGCCACAAAAGGCATCAAGATAACCCGGGGCTTCGGCAAAGGCTCTACCTCGCAAGAAAAAAGCACGAAGTGACCGGCTTGATGACTCTCTATCCCGAGACAAGGACCAAATCTATGATCCTCACCTATATGGGAGTATGATCACCTTACGCGATGAAGATTTGCCAAGAGATGTCTCCCAACACAATGAAGCTTTGTACATCACCATTCGGCTCAACACCATATCACTCCCTGGGGTATTAGTGGACAATGGATCATCGGTAAACGTCCTTCCCCTCGGCATGATAAGGGCCCTCCGCATAAATGAAAGGCGTATGATCCCATCTACCCGGCTGTCAAGGCCTACGACGGTTCGTCTCGTCCCATTCGGGGAGCAGTGACTCTGGAACTCGGTACGAAATCCAAATGGTGCCCGCAAAGTTCCATGTAATGGATATCCTCCGAGTTCACAGCCCTACTAGGGCGCCCTTGGTTGCATCACATGAAAGCCATAGCCTCCACTCTCCACCAATGTGTCAAATTCATCAACCGGCAGGGAGACCTTGAAGTCATAAGGGGTGACAGTTTCCTCATAGGGAACGAAGCTGAAACAATAGCCAAGAATGCCCACGGTCAAACACCGGGGCTACATCCTTCAAGAGGCAAGTCTCGCCAAAGCATCATTTGGAATCCGGCGATGCCAACTATGTCAACACACTCAAGCGAGCGGACTCAGAAGAAGTTCGATTCATCAAATTTAATTGCTATTTCCAACACTTGGAGGCGTCTTTGGAAGGAAACGCTGAACACCGCCATGATACGAGCACACAAGTCTCCGGTCCTCAATCACATATTTGTCGCACGTGCCAAACCCATTCTTTGGCCTCGCCAGGCGAGGAGATTTTCATGATAAAAGTCGACAAACACCGACAGACTCGGCTCGAATCTATGAACGTCGTGTGGGACGTCCTCCTTGCTGAACTACCTGCCAAGCCTTTCCGCTCGAGTATGGGACATGAGATTTTTCCAGCAGCACATCGAGACGCAATACGTCCTTACATCTGGATTGAGCGGTCAGATTGTGACGAAATGGAAATCCCCAGAATTGAGGAAGATCCCTACATCCACATGCTCAGCTTTCAGACGCCAAACACAATTGATTCTGGTTCAGACAAAGAGATGATAGCAATGCTTGAAGAGGGAGCACAGAGGCCATGCCTTTCCCGAGTTGTGAAGCCACCGACAGCGATGCCGCTAAAGAATTGGGAAACTCTCTCAGGCCCGTCCGCGACCAAAGAGGAAATGATCACCAAACTTGGATTGGTCCCCCGTCCCTTTGTGTCAACCTTTGTAAAGTCCTCTGAGTCTCTCATTGTTGAGTTTGAGTCTTCCGAATCGTCCGATGGCCTCACGCCTGAAGACCACGAAATTGTAGCCAATGCTGTATTCCCTCTTATTCTCAATGAAATGACGAACCTTTCTGAGTATCCCTTAATTGCCACTTTAACTAATGATGAATTAACTAATAATCTAAAAACAGTTAATAACGATTCACTAGATGAAGAAGCAGACACATTAAATGAACAATATATCAAAAAAATCTTTAAGCAGGTTGTCCGGAAAGAGGAAAATCGAGCCCAAGCTGCCGAAGAGATTTTGACAAGTGTGAATTTGGGAACTGCGGAAGAGCCTAAAGAGATGCAGATTGGTAGTTTCTTTGAAGGGACTGAAAGGGATGCCCTAATTGAGCTGCTAAAAGAATTTGTGGATGTGTTCGCATGGTCCTATAAAGATATGCCAGGCCTTGATCCTTCCATAGTTGAACACCGAATACCGCTCGACCCAGAAGTCAAGCCAGTAAAGCAGAAGCTAAGAAGAATTAAGCCCGAATGGTCCCTACAAGTGAAAGAGGAGATAGAAAAGATGCTCGGGCGGGATTCATCGGGGTCATTGAATACCCTACATGGCTTTCCAACATAGTAACGGTGACCAAGGCCAACGGAAAATCCGGTCTTTGCGTAGACTTTAGAGACTGAACAAAGCCGGTCAAAAGACGATTTCCGCCAAACATCGACATTTTGGTAGATTCCACGGCCAACCATGAAGTCAAATCATTCGTCGACGGTTTGCCGGCTACAACCAAATCAAAATGGCGAGAAGAGGATCAAGCCAAAACAGCCTTCACAACCCCTTGGGGCACCTCTTGCTACACGGTCATGCCGTTCGGACTAAAGAATGCTGGGGCTACGTACCGAAGGGCAGCTACGGCTGTTCCATGACATGATCCACAAAGAAATTGAGGTCTATGTGGACGACATGATAATACATTCCGGAGGATCGAGATGGCCGCACTTTGTTGATTTGAGAAAATTCTTCGGCCGCCTCCGAGACCACAAGGCATGAGACCGAATCCGGCCAAGTGCACCTTCGGTATAAGACGAGGTAAGGTGCTAGGATATATGGTGACGAACGGGGAATCGAAGTAGATCCCCAGTAAAATCAAGGCGATAGTTGAAATGAAGCCGCCCGGACTACGAAGTGAAATCCTTTATGGGAAGACTACAATACATAAGCCGCTTTGTAAATCGGTGACCTCGATCTGCGAGCCGATCTTCAAGTTGATGAAGAAAAATGCCTACACAGAATGGACTCCGAATGTCGGCTTGCCTTTGAGCATCAAGGCATACCTTGTGAATCCCCCGATTCTCGCCCACCACATCGGCAAAAGCCACTCTTGCTATATCTAAGCTGTCACGGATACAGCAATTGGGGCTATGCTAGCTCAAGAGAAGAAAGATTCCAAGGTCGAAAATGCCATCTATTTCGTAAGCGTAAAGCTCCAAGGAAGCGAACTCAATTACTCTGCCTTTGCGAGAAGACTTGCGCAGTTTGGTCCGGGTAGTGGGAAAGTTGAAACACTACATGCGCCTCATCCGATACATCTTGTCTCAAGGATAGACCCCATCAAATATCTGTTCGACACGCTTTCCATCTCCATGAGGTTGGCAAAATGGTCGTTCTTTTTGGCCGAATATGACATCACTTATGTTTCAAGGAAATCCGTAAAAGGACGCATAATGGCGTAACATCCTGGCCGATTTCCCAAGTGATGAGTCCCGAGGACCCGAACCTCAATTTCCCGATGATGGAATCTTCGCTCTAGAAGGAGAAAATCGCCGGCAACTCTTCTTCGACGGGCGTCAAACAAAAGGGGGAACGGGATAGGAATGCTTCGGTCGATCCTACCGACGAACACACCCCCATAGCGCAAGGCCGAACTTCGAAGTCACCAACAACGCCGCCGAATATGAAGCTTGCAAAGCCGGGTTGGAAGCCGCCCTTGAAAGAAATATCAAGGAATTGGAGGTGTATGGTGACTCGCCCCTCATCATCAATCGTGTCTCTAACAAATGGAAGACCGTGGACCCGGCTCTACGTAAATATCACACTTACATGGAAGAGTTAGTAACTCAATTCAAAGAGATCACTTTCATTACTTGCCCAGAGATCGCAACAGATTTGCAGATGCTCTGGCAACACCGGCCTCCCTCGTTGAAATACCCGAAGCGGAAGTCCGTCAAACCATTCGTAGCCTCGGTAGAAGAGAAAATCCCGCTTATTGCTTTGAAATCGAAGCGTGCCGAACCGGCCAATGATCCCCGGTACACTCGCATTTACCAAGACACGAAGGATGGCGAGGCCTCTTTCAAAAATGAAGATGGGGAATATAAAGAAGGAATCAAAGCGAAAAGTCTCTCGGCCACAGAGCGCTTGCCTCCCATTATGTTCTTTTGGGAAATATGCTATACAAGAAGCGTTATCAAGGCCCCTCCCGCGATGTATCAAAGCAAACAAGAGGCTACCGAACTCATGAAAGAAATACATGGTGGTACTGCGGCCCTCACATGAATGCTCGAGCTCGATGCAAATCATACCGAGAATGGGGTACTTTTGGATCTCCATGGAAACCGACCGCATCCAGCTTCATCAAAAGCCGCGACAAATGCCGCCGATACTCCAATCTTAATCACTTGCCTCCTCACGAGTTATACCGCATGACAACCCCTTGGCCTTTCGTCACTTGGGGAATCGATGTCATAGGCAAAATCACGCCATCAGCAAGAACGGCCACGAATTCGTCCCCGGTAGCCGCGGATTATTTCACCAAGTGGGTTGAAGCCAAGTCCTACAAAATCCTCAACTTCAAGGAAAGTAGCCCTCTTCATCAAAGAGAACATCATGTGCAGATATGGGTTGCCACCGAAATCATCTCGTATAATGGATCCCACTTCGAAGGGGAATGTGAAAACCGCTGCGGCGTAATTCCGAATAACCCGTCACAAGTCATCTCCTTACGGGCCCCCAAACCAACGGAGCCGTTGAAGCAAACAAGACTCGGAAAATATCATCCGGAAAATGGCCGTCCAAGGCGTAGATTGGCCCGAGAAGTTACACCTGCACTCTGGGGCTACGGATCATCGGGCCGAACGGCAACCGGGGAAACACCGTTTGCCCTCACATACGGAATGGAAGCCGTGCTCCCAATCGAATTGGAAATCCTCGCTCCGCGCACCGCCGGAAAGCCGTATCAACGAGGTCGAATGGCTCCGCAGTCGCCATGACGAATTGGCTCGCTAGATGAACGCCGATTGAAAGCAATGGAACACATCCGAGCCTACCAAGGAAGAATGGCCAGAGCCTTCGACAAGAAAGTAAAGCATCGGGAGATCCGAGAAGGTGATCTCGTTTTGAAAGAAAAGCCCCCAGTCCGTATCAACCCCCTCGGCAAATGGGAGCCTGTATGGGTCGGGCCGTATGTCGTCCAGAAGATCTTCTCCGGAGGAGCCATGCAACTTGCAGACCTCGACGGGAATCCCTTTGTACACCCAGTGAATGGTGACAAGCTGCGCAGATACTACGCGTAAAAAAAAAACAAAAAAGAGAGTGCTAAAAGAGTAATACCCAACTAGGTTGAAAACCCGAAAAGGGCGGCCTAGGTAAAAAACAGGGTTGCACCAAAAAAAAAAAAAAAAAAAAACAAAAAAAAAAAAAAAAAAAAAAAAAAAAAAAAAACAAAAAAAAAAAACAACAAAAAAATCGGGTTGAACTACGAAGACCCGAGCTCCTCAAAATGAGGGGAACGTAGGCAAATGGAAACGGTTCGGTCTAAAACACAAATAAAAGCCATACTTTGGCATCAATACAATTAATCGATCATGAAAGCGTCTCGAAAAACTCTAAAGCAATTCAAATATTCATTACAAGTTAAAAGCTCTTTGATGAGCTCTAAGCCCGATTCATTCCTACAACCGGCAACCCGCTAAAAGAAAACTAAGATACATAATCAAATTAATGTGTCTCGCCATGACAAGAAAGGGATACTCAAACCTCGTAGTCACTCCAAGCCACTCGCATCCGGCCTCTCCCCTCTTCTTCCCCTTCGAGTCTTCTTTTCTCGAACAGGAAAAATGTCAAAGTGTTTCTCCTACCAAGCTCCGGTATAGGGACATGATCTATCAAACCAGCCTCTGCTGTGGCCTTAGTAGCCCTAGCGTCATCTCTCATCTCCTCGTAGCCTAGCCGGTAGCGTAGAGCCCTCCTCTCCCGTCTCTTGACGTAAGCCTCATAGGCCGGTCACGCGCGCGTCTCCGCTCCCGTCATGAGGGCTGGCCCTCGCCTCGGCCCTCCTCCTCTCGTAAACAACAGTGTCCTCCGCACCCACAATGGCTTCACGCCGTCTCAAAATAGCCACCCGAGTCTCTCCTGCATGCCTCTCATACCAATCCAAGTACCAAGTGGTCAAGAACACCGGTCTCGACGCTCGAGAATAACCCGAGGAGGAAAGGCATCATACCTCCATGCTCGGGAAAGAAATGGAAACACCGAGGATCATCCATAGAAGCAGGAGCCACCACCCCGGTGGCTATATCATCAAAGTCCCCCAAAGGAACTCCGCTCCAGCCAAACCGTCTCGTAACTAAAGCCTAATATAGAAGCCGGACTCGAGAAAGCCCCTAAGCATGACCACATGAGACCCATCCCGAAGCACTCGCGAGTCTCCACCCGCCAACAAGGCACTCGACCATCTGATATCTTCTCGTCCGGGAGACCAGCCATCCAACGCTCCCATGAGCCCCGATCATCAAAATCCACAGCAACCCCCTCCGGCAAATGTCCAAGGCTTGATCATGTCGGGAGTTTCCCGAAGAACCCCCAAACGCCTCCGTCGCCCACAGGGTCAAGAGGAACGGGCCGCCCCGCGCATATACCGTCTTCCGGTAGCTAGCCTATCAAGAGCATGAAAAGTCTCCCAATCAAAGGAACGACATCTCTCGCCAGCGACAGTGAACGACAACATCCAAGAAAGACCGATGGCAAATCCCAAAGGAATAGACCATGAACAGTGGTGCCAAACATGCAAAGTGCAAAAGCATCCCAATAGGCATCATCCAAGCCTAGGCCCCTAAACCTGTCGGGAAGACCGGAAATATCGAAATGATCGGGACCGCGGATCATACCTTGCGCTTCCTCCGGGAAAGATGAAGGAGGACGCACACCGTCAACAAAAGAAGCCCCTCCGGCAAAGGAACCGCTATCTCTTCCACCTCCGGACCTCCAAGCAAGGCCCAAAATTCTTTGACAATGGAACAATCTCGTTGAAGGAAAGGCAAAAGACATGCCTTCTAGTGTCCCAAAATGAGGAAGAAGCCCTCAAAAGCTCATAATCCGGAATCAATTCCTTGAGAGACCATAAGCACTTCACCTTGTACCTTTCTTCAAAGAAGGACCTCCTCTCATGCATGATCTCCCGGTACCAATCCTTGAACTTGTTGAAGAATGACATTTGGGATTCTTGGGACAATTTTGATGTAGCTTTTCTAAAGTTTTCCATGGTTTTTCTCTTTCTCCCCGAAAATGGCCGTTTGACCGGAGGTTGAAGAGGATATTTGAATTTGAAATAAAGGGAGACCAGATCTGAAGCAAAATTAAAGGACAATGTCAGATGCAGGACCCTATCCGCGCGGACATGTTTGTCATTTATCAGAAAAATCTGCAACAGTCCAAGCTGCTACACCAAAAGAGGAATATTCCGTCCCGGTTGCTCGAAACCTGTGCAAAAACCTCCCCAAACCAGTCCATATACCAAACACCCTTGCAAGGCTCATGCAACACTGCATTCATACTGCATTGCATTCATAAAATAAAATCCTAAATTATTACATTCCAAAAAAAAAGTGTGCATAAAAAAAAAACAAACAAACATCAATAAAATCCTAAATTATTACATCCCAAAAAAAAAAAAAAATGTGCATAAGCTGTACAAATCTCAATCTCAATCTCAAATCTCAAAAAATCAATCGGAGTCTCTAGCGCCCGATGTCTGCCCCCGTCCCTCTTGCGACTCGGGCCCGCTCCTCAGGAGCCCCGAAAATCTCGGGCTCGTAATCGTCCTCGTCTCCGAAAGAGGCTCGTCAGACCAACCGGCACGCTCCGATAGGGCAAGCCGAGATCTGCGAAAAATCGTATCCGAAGGTGAAGGCGTCGGACTCCCGGACGTACGAAGACGACCCGCCATGCCGCCATACGTGTCCCCGCCCGTGTGGATCCCCGAGAATGACGTGATCCGAAGGCGGCAAGACTGCCAGCAGGATCAAGGAGAGGAGACAGAGGAGTCTCCGAAGAAGTCTCTCGAGCGAATAGGGAAGCCTCCCGTCCGACGTGCGCCGGCCGTGGTCGCCGCTCTAGCCTCGAGGAGCCCCGCAAGCGACCATCCTCCCGATGAATCTCTTGGCTCCGATCACTTGCTTCGTCGCCTTCTCGACGACCACCTCCGAAAACCGCACAAAAGCAAAAGCGTCGAAGACGCTTGAAAAAAAAATGATGACAGAAAGAAAAAAAAAGAGACAAAAGCAAAAAAAAAGAAAGAGAAGCCATACCTTCATACCCTGACGAGGCCGGAAAGCTCGTGGAAGCCGCTCGAGCCGAGGGATCTGCACCCTCAATCGGACCCCATCCCGGGATATAGGAAAATCCGTCCGAGGGTACCGCGGAATCCCAAGCCCCTCTCTATCCGTAACCCGAGGCATCCTCGCCTCCTCAAGACGAATGTCGCATATGGCTCGCCGCCACGAAATCCGAGAAGTGCCGGCCGGCTCGTAATCATCCCAGGTCACGGACCGATCACTCGGTGCATCATATCGGCGGGAGGCTCCACCGGTGTCCTCAAAGGCGAGTTCACGCCATCTTTGGCGCGTCACCCTCTCTCCCGATAATATGCATCGCAGTTAGACCTCTCGTAATCCTCCGCCGCACACCCAAATCTCAGGCGCCCTTCAAAGTGCGCCACTCGAGCGATCCTGTGGGAAGAATATCATCCCTCATCCGTCTCGGCCTCCGTCAAAGGAAGGCAATCCGCGTACCCGAGAGTCGTACGCCCCGGAGCTTATCTTCTCCCGGCATGCTTGGACCAAGACCGCATGGCCGGATACGCCCGACGTACTCCGCCGCCGTCGCCACATCGTGACATGGAAAAAATCCAACGCCCATACCGCGAAAGGTAAAAATCCAATCAATCCAAAGGCAAAAGAAAAGTGCGTGCTCAAAAAAAAAAAGGGAAGGAGGGGAAAGCAAAAAAAGAGAGCTTATACCTCCGTGGCAAACTCAAAGCAAGATAAGGAGCTCACAGCCTTCCGGCTGTACCTATTGAGAGCAAAATAAAGCTCTGCCAGCCCGTCCTCTCCCCACGAGATATCTCCGACCGTCTCCATGTCCTCCAAGGACCTCAACAAGGCAAATACTGCCGTCCCCTCAGCATGTCCAAAGAGCGTGCTCGAAAAGGCAAACCACAATAAGGCCCTAGCGATCTGCTCAGCGCCTATCCTCTCCTCCCCACCCTCGTAACTCACGATGGTCTCCACAATCTTACCGTAGACCACGGCATACTCCATCCCCATCCCCTTTTTGGGAATAGGGGAAAATCCCAGAAGAGCCTGTAGATCCGCATCGCTGTAGCCATCCCGCCACTCAATGCTGCGTCTATTGAAGGACAGGCCTGTAATCGCAGCGTAATCGGAGGGCGTAACCGTAGCCTCGCCCCAGAAGAAGTGAAAGGTGTGGGTCGCGTCCCACCAATGCTGTGCCAAAGCAAACATCAGGCCCTTGCTCTTAGGGAACTTGACCAGTCCCCTCAAGCACTTGACAAACTCCCAAAGCTCGGTCTCAACAACAATCTGTCTCGGACTCGGCAAAGCTCCTCGGCCCACATTCGGAAGCCGATCCCACAAGTCAACCACGGACTCCACCGATCCTCGAGTCTTCATTTTGTTCAGCTGCTCCGTCACAAAACGGTTTCCGCCCTGCAAAAAAAAAAAGAGAGAAAATGTCAAAAAAAAAATTTGCATTTGCACAAAAAAAAAAAAGCATACACATGCATTAAAAAAAAAAATTCGGCAAAGATAACGGCATGCAATAGACATAGCCCCATTTTTCTCACGTAAAAGACAGCTTTTCAAAGAAATTCCATTCAACAATTTTCAATAAAAAAAATGCATACATGCATATTCTACAAGAAGTTGACGGAAATAAAACTCCGTCCCATTTTAAAAAAAAAAAAATGTGTTGGTCCCAAAGGTGGCAACAAGGGTGAAAATACAGCTAGAGGGGGGGGGGTGAATAGCTGTTTAAAATTTTCCGCCCTCAATTTAAAACTAAACCTCTACGCTTACAAAACCTCTTGCAGTGTATAAGAAACTGCAAGTAGAGTTGTAAAATGCACAAATGGAATATACTTAGTAAAATGCGGTTTTGAGGAGGCGGTTTTGCAAGGCGGTTTTAGTGCAGTTTTCTCGAGCAGCTTGTAAAACGTAAAATGTAGTTTGACAATGTTAACTCCAAACACAATTGCACAATAAAGGATAACTATATAAAGATCAAACAGAGAAAAGGAAGATAATCAAGCAAGCACAAGAAATATAAATGCGTAAAGTAAGAACACAATATTTGGAGTGGTTCAATCGATAAACGATCTACGTCCACTACCAAGATGGTTAGTCTTGGATTTCTAAGAGAGATTTTATATTGAGTATTTGAGAGATTACAAAGTACAATAAAATCTTTTCTATGAAGAACAAATCCTAGACTATAACCAGTGTATCTCAAATGAATAAACTATGTGTTTAAACAAGAGAGGTGTGTGTGTGAGAACAAGATCAAGGCTCTTTAAATCTGTGGAGATGTAGAGCACAATGATTCTTGAATGTGTTAAGGCTTGATTTCTGGCCGGGAATATTTCTTGAAGTATGAAGATGAAGATTCAAAGGACTAAGAATTTCTGGGTAGAGCTTGAACTTCTCATGAACACAGCAATTTCTCAAGATTCAAGCAATCTTCAAATGGTGAAGATTAGGGGTATTTATACCCAAGCATCGTGAATATAGCCGTTGGACACACTGTTGAAAGGACAATTCTTGATGCAATCCCATTGGTCCACAACAACTACTTTTGTCCTTTGGAACCGTTGATGCAGTAAAGCCGATCGACCTCACCGCAATCAAGGTGGTTAGGACATCTATCACCTTTTCAAGATCCTTGCATCTTGTCCGAAAAGTAGTCACATGACAAGATATGGTAGTTGACTTTTGATATTGCCGACGTGGATTCCAACGGTCAAAAGAGGTTCACTTCAAGTAGCCAATCATTGGAGCGGTTCGATAAAGGCGGTTTGACATGAAAGCGGTTCCACCGTAAAAGGATTTCCAAGTGCGGTTTGCACTTGTTGTTCGTGTTTCGTATGAAGGGAATCACAAGGCAAAAAGGCGGTTCTGCCAAGCGGTTCAAAAAGGGCGGTTCTGAAACCCTTGAACTGCAATCCTTAGGTCCCAAGATTTCTGAGCCAGTCTTCAAGCCTAATTTTAACCTATTCTATAAAATGGGCTTAGCTAAAAAATTGAAGTCTAAGCTTCATTACATAGGGTCCTAAAGTCCTTAAAATAAATAGGAGGTTATGGTATCAATCAAATCTAATACAAAATAGGAGGGTTAAAATATGCATACCCAACAATCTCCCCCTATTTGATTGATGCCATTACCTACTACAGCAAAAGCAATCATTGTTCTTGGTAAAAACATGTCCATAAGAATTAACATGGTAAGTCATGTCCCAAGTCAATGCACACACTAGCTTAAGCTATAGATTTCTATACTTTTGAAAGATTAAAAACTTACAAATTGAAGAGTATAGAAATGCATTCAGTGCACTTAAAAAGTATGAGTTTAAATTCAAAGTGCGCTTTAAACCGAATGTTTAAACATCAGTTCAAAGGAGTGAGTTTTAAGTTGAAAAATATTTGAATGAGGTTTAAGACCTTAAGCGGTTTCAATGTTCTACAAACAAGCAGTTTGAATGAACAAAGTTTTTGGAACCATGATGCAATTTCCATTAATTCCTAAGATGATTACAAGTACAGGAATGAAAGGAAATTACAAGATTACAAAAACAAAAATGAAGTAAGTTGGACAAAGGAAGATACAAAGAAAGTGCGGTCCAAACTTACCAAAAAAATCACAAGGAAAAAGCGGTTTACTGCTGAGGCGGCTTGTTCACTTCATGATCAGCTCCACTGGGCCCAGCTCTAGAATGGTCAGGTGCAAACGCTTTCCTTAGTCTTCTTACTTCCTCTGCGGTTCTGGTGAGAGTAGCTTCAAGCTTCTTTAAGGCATTCACGTAATGAGCAGAGGTAGAATTGGTGGCACCAACCGCTTGGTGTTTTCCATAAGGTTGTCTCTCGATGGTATCCACCGCACGTGGAGGGATGAATAAAGGGAATTGAAAATAGTATGGATCTCCTCCCGCACAAAGCTAGCCGGTTTGTTCTTGGATAGCTTCCTTCATTGGATCAAGATCAATGGTAACTCTCGTAGAGGTTTTCAGTCATGAATTTCACTTCAATCTTGGCAATGAATCCAAATTTCAAAGTTGTCCAGGCGGCTGTTAAATTCATCCTGAATCTCATTCAGCTTTGCCATTGAGGCATCTCCAACACATTCCAGATTTACCTTGGAGTCCACCTTGAATATATCAATTTGCTCCAGAACATCTTCTCTAAGGGAATTCAAGGCGGTTTGGACAATCTGTGCCATTTGCGGTCTGGAGTTTAAGGTGGAAACAAGTTTTGAGGTCAGATCCCCAAGGTCTTTATCAATGGAATTGCAGACCTTCTCTTGAATTTCACTCAAGGCTTTGACCAATCCTTCTTCAACAGCGGTTTTGATAAGAGACGCGGTTTGATCATCAGGAGCAGTTGAGGAGGATGGAGGGTTTGTCAGAGATCTCTCCCCCTTAATGGCATCAAGCAATGTTGATTTAAGGGTTGCCATCTCCAGGGATTGAGACTCTACCTTGGCTTGAAGAACAAGGTTTGATTCAGAGAGATTTGAGAGAGAGGTTTGGAGGGAAGCATTTGAAGCGGTTAGGATGTCATTGGAAGCGGTCAGCTTAATGACATGACCTTGGTTTATTAGGAGTTGGCTTTGGATGAGGGAAAGGGTTTGAAGGATTTGGGAATAGTCAGAAGGAGGTGCGGTTGAGGTAGAAGCGGTTGGAAATATAGGAGGTGGTTGTGTTTGGGTAGTTTCAGGAGCGGTTTTGGTTTGAGTATTTGTTTGAGGAGGAGACTTTTGGTGGTTGGGTGATTTTTGTGGAGGAGGGGATTTTGAAGGAGAGTTGGATTTAGAGCGGTTAGGTAGGGAGCGGTTTTTGTTAGGGGAATTGTCGTGGTTGGATCATCTCTAACTCGACTTAGAGGTAGCATGTCCAGTAGAAGGTTTGGACTGCCATTGTTGGTAGGCAGAGTGAGTAGGGGTTTGGTTGGAATGTTGGGAGTTCATGGAATGGGAATGTTGGGGTGAGTTATATTGGGATTGAGAAGATAGGGGTGAGAGTGATTTTCTGGGGAAGGTGAAGGGGAATTTTGAGGAGGTGATTGAGGAGGGGAATTTGAAGGAGTGGGTGAGGGTTGGACAGCTTGGTTTTCTTGAAGGGTTTCTTCTTAGCAGCCATTTTCTTCCTTCGGGTTTCTCCCCGAGATTGTGCGGTTTTGTTGGGGAAGGGGTTATGGATTTGGCTTTGGATGGTGATTTGGATTGAGAGTTGGCAGGATTGGGCCGGGATTGGTTTGGAGATTGGACAGAGAGGTTTGAGGAGATGGAGGCGGTTGGGTTTCGGAGGCGGTTCATGGGGTGAGGCGGTTCCAGCCTTCGTGGTTGATTTTCCCTTGGCCTCGATACTTCTCGCCTTGCTCCTTGGCCAATCTAGCAATCCTATCTTGGAGAACCTTCATCCGTTCTTCCACACCAATCCACCATCTCATCCCTAGCCCTTTTGGCTCTAGCCACCAAGTTGGGAATACTTGGGTCTTCCTCTTCTTCATCCTCTTCATCCACCAAGTTCATGGTTTCAGTCGTCTTTCCTTCTTCTTCCTTTTGCTAGTACCAGCTCCATCATCGCTGTAGGTGGTTTGGTGCAGGAGCGGTCTTGGCCTTTTTCTGAGGCGGTTCAGCTCTTGCTTGGGGCTTTCTGGACCGCTTGGTAGTTTTAGTCTCGAGGAGCGGCCGAGGGTCTCTCAACTCATGTGGTTCCTTCTTAGGGTAGGTATCTCGCATCATACAAAGATTTGTATAATGCATCTCCATTGGCATATCCGAAAGTATGGCAAGCAAGTAGACCTAGGCAATCATCTCGAGCAAACCCACCATAAGGTCCGGATTCTTGGTGACCATTTCATCCAAGTGCTCATAGTCCATCGCCAGAGCGGTTAAGATCCCGCAAAAGGTCTCCACCTCTGATCTTCACCTTTGATCTTGGACTGATAGGTCTCAATGTTGTCCTTAATCTCAAAATAAAGAATTTTTGGCCAGAGAAGCTTGATTTCCATGAAGATAGCAAAGACCGTACATCCATTGTTGGGATGTGAAATTGTTGTGGTTCCCGCCTTTCCACAAATAGTTCTTCCCACTAGGTGACCAATGAAGTTCATCACCACCAAAGTTCTTTCCGGGGATCTTCTTGTATTTCTTGGATAAGGTATCTACATCATGGCGGTTTTGAGAGCAAAGAAAGATCTCGATAACTTGATCAACCTCTAAGGGGGCACCACCAACCGCAAATCAAAAGTCTTCTTATATCAATGTAGTCAATGGAGAGCTTCATCCCTTCAACTACAAATGTCAGCAGAAACTCTCTCGCCTTGCTCAAGAACTCGAATCCTTCTTAGCGGTTGCAAAGAATTGATCCACAAAAGATGGTACAATAAAATTTTGTTTCTTGGTGAAGAGCGGTAGGATGCCCGAGACTCGAGCTTCCTCAAAGAACTCCCTTCCTAGAGCATCTGCTTTGAGCTCTTCCTCATTTACTTCCCACCCAGGTAGGAAAGTAGTTGGATCCTATAAAATAAAGTTTCAAGTGTTAGATCCATTTGTGTATTCATAGTTCACATGCGGTTTGAGCACCAAGCGGTTGAGCAATGGTGCGGTTTGAGAATTTCAAACCCCAAGTGAAACCATGAATACTCAACAAATAATGAGGATTTGAACAAAATTACTTAAGTACGTGGCATTGTAATCCAAACTTATCCCACACTGCAAGCAGTGATTAGAGAGGAATTTCTTGGTTTCCAAATTTATATACTTAGTAAAAATCTCAAAATCAAAGAAGGAAGGAATTTAACCAGCATGCGGTTTCAAAGTATTTGAAAAAGCGGTTTTTAGAACATGCGGTTTAGGTTGAATAGGTGAGGAGCGGTTTGAAACAAGAAATTTCTAAGCGGTTGCAAACAGGCGGTTTCAAACCAAAATAAAATCCAAAATTTCTAAAAAGTTGAAAATTTTCTAAGTGTTGGAAAACACTTTCTAATAATCAAGGCAACCAAAACATGTGATTTTTCAAGAACAGTTCATGGGTTTTGTGAAGAACACCAAGAACATTCAAGAACACCAAGAACAGAGATACATGAAACTTAACCAAAATGAGCAAATAATATATCGAAATGATCACATTGGGAAGGGGATTAACAATATATCAATAAAATTTCAACCTTTACCCAGAATCATTTATAATCATCAAAAATCAAAAGTGGGTGTTCGAACCATATAAACTGAAAATCACAAAATAGGTGTTCATAGCATGGATGAATCATGAAATAAATTACATATAAGCAATCCATGTACAAAACCGAGCAAAACCCAACTAATTTCAACAAAAATGATTAAGAAATCAGTTCAAAATCATTAGAAATCTAAACAGGGCATACGAACAGTTTATTGGTTCATCCATGGCAGATTTTGAAGAAATTAAAGGTTAGGGTTAGAGATTTGTTACCATTTCCAAGATAGGTTTCTTTGCCCTAGCAGTGGTAGATGCTCTTTGCCTTTTTGAAGTTGAAGGTTTTGAAGTTGTAGCCATTGATGATTTAAATAAGAAAAATGAAGGTTTTTGTAAAGGGTTTTAGATAGAGAGAGAGTTTGGTAGAGAGAGTACAAGCCAGGTGCGAGAGTTGGCGTAAGAAAGGAAGAATTTCACCAACTTAGGTTTATATAGGGTGAAGGGTGGAGGCAAAGTGTAAGGAATGATTGAAATTAAACCAACCGTTACACCCTTTCACCTCCCCGCACATCTCTCTATGACGGCCGACATGAGGGCTTTAAATGCTCATGTCCCCTTAGCATTAAATGCTCTAAAATTTTGAATTTTTGAGGGAAAACATTTGCAAAAATACCCTTTTGTCAAAAATAAGGACTAAAAAATAAATAAAGGAATTTGAATGCTTTTTTTTTTTTTTTTTTTTTTTTTTTTTAAATTAAGATAAACAAAGAAAATAGACAGAGTTTACTTCTTGTTGAAACGCGGTTTTGATCCAAGCGGCCGACCGCATCAAGCGGTTTGGAAGTAGCGGTTGGATGCAAGCGGTTGGATATATTGCGGTTTGCATGCAAAGTGTTCAACAAGCGGTTTGATTCCCAAAGGAATTTCAACCTAGACTCAACAAACAAGTTAGCCAATAAAAAGTATGGAATTTATTTAAGTTCAAGCATACCCATTTCTCCTCCGAGAAAAGAAAATCTCTTGGAGTCAAGAGCCTTTGTGAGGATATCGCAATCTGGTTGTCCGTCCCCACGTACTCTAAATGGATATTCCTCTTCTCCACATGGTCTTTGAGGAAATGATACTTGATATCAATATGCTTGGTCTTGGAATGCATGACAGGTTGTTGGAGACCGAAATAGTTGAAGTGTTGTCACACATGATGGGGCAATTCCCTTCATGGATTCCATAGTCTACCAACCGCCGCTTCATCCAAAGGATTTGACAAAGAACAACTACCAAAGAAGAATATACTCACCTCTCGTGGTTGACACCGAAACCGAAGCTTGCTTCTTGCCGGCCCAAGCAACTAGTCTATTCCCGAGGAAATGACAAGTACCACTAGTGCTTTTCCTCACAATAGTACAAGCCGCATAATCCGCATCCGAATAACCTACAAGATCGAAGTTCGAATCTTTGGAATACCAAAGTCCAAGGTTAGTGGTTCCGTATAAATAGCGGATTATACGCTTGACCGCAATAAGATGTGCTTCTCTAGATCTCGCTGATAGCGAGCACATACGCGTACACTAAACATGATATCGGGCCTACTAGCGCTAAGTAAAGTAATGAGCCGATCATACCTCGATATAAAGTCTGATCAACTTTCTTACCTTTGAGATCCTTATCTAGCTTATTGCCGGTGGCCATAGGAGTATCATATGCTTTAGCATTTTCTAATCCAAACTTCTTTATTAGCTCCTTGGTGTATTTAGCTTGGCTGAGGAAAATACATTCTTCGCATTGCTTGATTTGAAGCCCGAGGAAGAATGTTAATTCTCCCATCATGCTCATCTCAAACTTGCTTTTCATTAGCTTTTCGAAACGCTTGCAAAGTAACTCATTAGTAGAACCAAAAATAATATCATCGACATAAATTTGAACAAGTAAAGTATGCTCATTATATTTGGCAATAAAAAGAGTTGTATCAATTTTACCGCGTTTAAATCCTTTTTTCTAGTAAAAATTTAGAGAGAGTCTCATACCATGCTCTCGGAGCTTGCTTAAGTCCATACAAAGCTTTCTGGAGTTTGTAGACATGATTGGGAAATTTGGAGTCTTCAAATCCAGGAGGTTGAGCAACATACACGGTCTCTTGCAGTTCGCCGGTGAGGAATGCACTCTTTACGTCCATTTGATATAACTTGAAATGCTTGAAAGAGGCGTAGGCTAAGAAGATTCTCGATAGCTTCCAATCTTGCAACCGGAGCAAAGGTCTCGTCATAATCAATTCCTTCTTCTTGCCTATATCCTTGTGCAACCAACCTTGCTTTATTCCTAGTGATGCTTCCATTCTCGTCCATCTTATTCCTAAATACCCACTTAGTTCCTATCACTCCTTGATCCCGAGGTCTAGGCACCAAAGTCCAGACCTTGCATCTTTCAAACTCGGTTGAGTTCTTCTTGCATAGCAACGACCCAACTGGAATCTTGGAGTGCTTCATCAATCTTCTTGGGTTCAACTCGAGACAAAAGTGAAGTATGCTCATCATAATTCGATCTCCTTGTTTGAACACCGGAAAACGATCACCAATCACATTTGTGAGGGGGTGACCGCCGACTTCACGAACCTCCGGGTAAGTCTGGTTGGACCGAGGTTTGTCAAGATCTTCAATTGGAACGTCGTTAGATCCTTCAAATAAGTCATGGAATGTAAGTTGACGAAGAGGTTCTATAAGCCGGATAGGGAATTTCTCAACTTCTTCTTCCTTGGAGTTGCATCCGGAATGGGAACTTCAAAGTGCGGTTTCAAAAGTGCGGTTTGAGGGAATTTCAATGAGGGTGCCGGATTTTGCGGTTGAGGTTCAGTGTGCGGTTTGAGATGGTTCACCCGATTCATTATGCTCAACAAAATCATCAAGAACATTTGGAGCCAAATGTGGCTCAAGGAGAGAATGCTCATCAAAAGTAACATGGACAGACTCAACTATTTTTAAACTAGTTTTATTGAAAACACGAAAAGCTTTAGAATGTTTAGCATACCCAACAAAAATACCTTCGTCGGCCTTGGCTCCGAATTTACCTCTATTTTCTCTTCCGTTGTAGAGGACAAAGCATTTGCAGCCAAAGATCTTGAAGAATGCAATGTTGGGGGTTCTTCCTCGCCAAAGCTCATAGGGAGTCTTATTATAGGTTTTGTTGATGAGGGAGCGGTTCTGAGTGAAGCATGCGGTATTGATTGCTTCAAATTTCAAAAATACCGAGGTAGCTTCGCTTCGTATATCATTGTCTTTCCAAATTTCAATCAACGTCCTATTCTTCCTTTCCACAACCCCATTTTGTTGTGGAACACCAACCTGGAAAAATTGTGATCAATCCCGTGGTCATCACAATACCGAGCAACACCGTTGTTCTTAAATTCGTTCCATTATCTCGATCGAACACTAACGATGTCGTCTTCTTTTTGAGTTTGGAGCCGTCTAAAAGTGCGGTGAGAATCTCATAACAATCATCTTTGGAAATCATCATCTCAACCCACGTATATCTTGAGTAATCATCCACCACCACTAAAGTATATCTATTTCCTCCAATGCCGGGCAAAGTGGTTACGGGTCCAAACAAATCTATGTGAAGCAGCTTGTAAGCATCTTGAAGTTGATGGAGCGGTCTTGGCTGTGAAAGACGACGCGGATTGCTTACTAAGCCGGCATGCACCGCATTTCTCCGGATGGTGGTCACCACTTTAGGTAAACCACGAACGAGGTTTTCCCTACCAATCTTTGCAAGATACTTGAAGTTCAAGTGGCTCAACCTCTTGTGCCATAGCCAACTATTTTCTCTCACATTCTTAGCTACAAAACAGAGATTAGTAATACTACATGTAGAATTTAGATCAATAATGTAAATATTACTCTTACGAATCCCTGTGAGTAGGGTGACGCCGGAAATGCTATCTTTGATAAAGCAGTTTGATGACGTGAAGTTGCAAAGCATTCCTTTGTCGCAAAATTGAGAAATTGAAAGGAGGTTGTGCTTGAGTCCATCGACAAGAGAAACCTTCTCAATAGTTAGGTTTCCTCTCCATATAACACCATATCCTATGGTCTTGCCTTTGTTGTTGTCACCAAAGGTTACAGACGAACCACTTGCTTCAACGACATCTTCAAGTAATGATCTATCTCCAGTCATATGTCTTGAGCACCACCGTCAAGATACCATTCATTATCCTTGGAGTGACCAGCCATGAAGCAGAGAACCCGAAATGTAAACATTAAGAACGAGGTCCCCCTTTATTCCTTGGGTCCCGAAGTTAGCAACCCTTTACGACCCACACCCGCTTGATGTAGGAGGTTTACTCTTCCCGGCATTGGATGTGAACCGCAAAAGGCATTCTGCAGCCTTGTGACCTAAACCATCACACACGTAACATTTATAATAGCTACAAGCTTCATGAGGTTTTACTAACTCCTTACTCTTCTTAGGAGTTCCATGCGGTTTTGGACAAGGAAGCGGTTTGGGAGGTGCGGTTCCACTAACATTCCACTCGATATAAAGGGAACAAGCTTTGGTTTGACCACGTATTTCCGGGAACGCTATTCTTGCTTTTGAAGGCGGGAGGAGCGGTCGAAGAAGAAACGCGGTCCGACCTAGAGTTAGCAGAACCGCCTTTTCCACCGTAAGCGGTTGGAGCAGGATTCTACCAATTCCATAAGCCATTTCCTCTTCAGTGCTTCCACACGTAATTCTTAGGTTTTAACACGTAATTCTTCCCATATTGCTTTCCTTTAGGGTAGACATAATTTACTTGTCTTCCTTTACCCTTACCCTTAGCATGCTTCTCCTTGGGAATTTCTTTAGTTAGTTCCAAATTCCTCATCCTTTTCACTCGAGGATGCACACTTCTCCTCTTCCTCGCATCCAAACCCTAGACCATCCTTAGTTCCAGGAGGAACTTGGAAGTCCATGATTTTATCCTTGGTGGATTGAGACTTGAGCCACGAATCAATAATCTTTGGCGATCGTCGATTTGGGTTACCAAGTCATCATTCCCGAGTTGAAGTGCAAAGCAACCTTAGTTTCAAGGATGCGGTTTTGATCGGCAAGAGGAGTCATCTGTTTGATTTGGTCCTTAAGATTAGAAATTTCAGACCTCATCACGCTTTTCTCCGTCTTGTACATTAAGTTCATCATGAGCTAAGCTTAAGGCTTTCTTAAGATTTGAGAATTGATGGATCACCATTTCACTTCCTTGAACATCTTTTCATGTTCCATGGGAGAAACCTCTTCCACCACCTTTTTCAAAATTTTCTTTGGAATAGCTTTTGAAGGTGGAGCAGCTTTTTAGATGAGAAAATGGGACGTGAATACGAACAATTTCCTATCTTAATGCTAGGAGTAAGTTTAATATCATCATCCAATTTATAATTTGGAAGTTTTGCAAAAACCTCCTTTTCCTCCATATCATGCAACTCAAATGATTCGTAATCCGAGTCATCGAAGCTTCGCAACTAAGCTGCAGGTTAACCTCTTCGGTTTCACCGTCACTTCCATCCTCGTAACTGCTTCAATCCAAGTTGCTAATTCCTTGGAATTCTCTTCCTCCTCAAAGCAACCATTCCCTTACGATGAGAAAATTTCAAGGAAAAGTTTTCTTTTCATATATTCATATTTAGGCCGTGGACACTCGCATGCAAAGTGGCCAGGTTTCCTACGCTTGTAGCATACCAAGTCACTCTTCTTCTTTGTATCTGCAGCCCTAGAAAATGTTGCAGGAGGTTTGCCTTTTGAAAATGATTTTGTGAAAGGTTTTGAGGATTTTCTAAATTTTTGGAATCTTTTCACAAACATGGCAAAATCATCATCATCCATCTCGATGAGTGATGGGGTTGATATGGAAGGATCAGTGGTTTGATTGGATGTAGATGGTTTCTCCTCTTGTTCCACTACGGACATAGAAAGCGATTTGGTTTTTCCTTCAATCTCTTCAATATGATTTAATTTTAATTCATAGACTCTAAGATTGGCGTACAAGTTACTTAACGACCAAGTACCCAAAACTTTGGAGTCTTCTAAGGAGGTAGCCTTATTTACCCATTTAGAACCTAAAGCAGATAGGAAAGTCATATTGATTTCCTTATCGGTTAAAGTTTTGCCAAGAGATCTACAAGCATTAACTACCTCAACATATCGATCGTAGGTTTGACGCAAGGTTTCGTTGGATTTTCTGTTGAAGTTGTTGTATGATCTTTCAACAAAGATATAATTTGGTTTCCTTGCATTCATCATCACCTTCGAGGTAGCTCTCAATGGCATCCCACATCTGCTTTGCGGTTTTGAGGTACATCACTTTCTCGTAGAGTTGATACGGGGAGGGTTCCGTAAATGATGTGCCTAGCCTTGCCGTCCAAGGCAACCAATCTCTTCTCTTCATCCGACCACTCTTCTTTTGGCTTTTGACCTCTGGAATAGTTGCACCGGTGGTTGCATACTCGTGTTGGCCTTCATTGGAACTAACGGGCCATTGATCACGCATTCCACCAAAGATTTCATCTATGGTTTCCAAATGAATAAGCATTCGGCACTTCCAGATGACAAAGTGGTCTTCGTCCAAGATTGGAATGTGTGAGTAGTTAACAGTAGTCATTGTCTTTGTGTTTGCCATATCGAATCGGCACACAAGCTGTTAAGCTTGAAAACAAAGTGGTTTTAAAATGTGTTAGCTCGATACCACTTGTTGGTCCCAAAGGTGGCAACAAGGGTGAAAATACAAACAGAGGGGGTGAATAGCTGTTTAAAATTTTTCGCCCTCAATTTAAAACTAAACCTCTACGCTTACAAAACCTCTTGCAGTGTATAAGAAACTGCAAGTGAAGTTGTAAAATGCACAGCGGAATAAACTTAGTAAAATGCGGTTTTGAGGAGGCGGTGTTGCAAGGCGGTTTTAGTGCGCTTTCGAGCAGCTTGTAAAAACAGAAAATGTAGTTTGACAATGTTAACTCCAAACACAATCTCACAATAAAGGATAACTATATAAAGATCAAACAGAGAAAAGGAAGATAATCAGTAAGCACAAGAAATATAAATGCATAAAGTAAGAACACAATATTTGGAGTGGTTCAATCGATAAACGATCTACGTCCACTACCAAGATGGTTAGTCTTGGATTTCTAAGAGAGATTTTATATTGAGTATTTGAGAGATTACAAAGTACAAAAATCTTTTCTATGAAGAACAAATCCTAGACTATAACCAGTGTATCTCAAATGAATAAACTATGTGTTTAAACAAGAGAGGTGTGTGTGTGAGAACAAGATCAAGGCTCTTTAAATCTGTGAGATGTAGAGCACAATGATTCTTGATGTGTTAAGGCTTGATTTCTGGGCTGGGGAATATTTCTTGAAGTATGAAGATGAAGATTCAAAGGACTAAGAATTTCTGGGCAGAGCTTCAACTTCTCATGAACACAAAGAATTTCTCAAGATTCAAGCAATCTTCAAATGGTGAAGATTAGGTATTTATACCCAAGCATCGTGAATATAGCCGTTGGACACAAATGTTGAAAGGACAAATCCTTGATGCAATCCCATTGGTCCACTCCAACTACTTTTGTCCTTTGGAACCGTTGATGCAGTAAAGCCGATCGACCTCGCCCGCAATCAAGGTGGTTAGGACATCTGTCACCTTTTCAAGATCCTTGCAGATCTTGTCTGAAAAGTAGTCACGTGACAGGATATGGTAGTTGACTATTGATATTGCTGACGTGGATTCCAACGGTCAAAAGAGGTTCACTTCAAGTAGCCAATCATTGGAGCGGTTCTGGATAAAGGCGGTTTGACATGAAAGCGGTTCCACCAGAAAAGGATTTCCAAGTGCGGTTTGCACTTGTTGTTCAGGCGGTTTCAGATGAAGGGAATCACAAGGCAAAAAGGCGGTTCTGCCAAGCGGTTCAAAAAGGGCGGTTTTGAAACTCTTGAACTGCAATCCTTAGGTCCAATGATTCTTGAGCCAGTCTTCAAGCCTAAATTTTAACCTATTCTATAAAATGGACTTAGCTAAAAATTGAAGTCTAAGTCTCATTACATAGGGTCCTAAAGTCCTTAAAATAAATAGGAGGTCATGGTATCAATCAAATCTAATACAAAATAGGAGGGTTAAAATATGCATACCCAACAACCTTGACGAGCCGCCACATCATATTGCTCCTCTGATGCCCACTTAGCTAGCTGCTTAATGAGCATATTAACGGAGAGGTCCACTAAAATGCGTCGAGCCATGTGACGCCGACCTACATCAAAGAAAGACCTTGCCTGCTCGGTGACAAAATTGTGGCATGCATCACTCTCTTTATAAGCCTCTATAGCAGCCTTGACTACGACCTCTAACTTAGCTTGGGCCTCCTCTTCCCACTGTTGCCAAGCTCGTTTATGGTCCTCAGTTTACTGAGACAACATGTCAGTACTTTCTTTCATTAACTGAGTGGCCACCTCTAGCTCCTGCTCAATCTTCTCTTTGCTCAACTTGGCTGCAGCCAGCTCCTTCGGCGTCACCTAGCTTACCCCATGCATCCTCCTTGGCCTTCAAAGCATCATCCTTAACAATCTTGAGAGACTCATAGGCTGAATCCAGATCAGCATGCCTCTCCTCAAGGTTGGCATATTTCTTCTCCATCGTCCCCAGCTCAATAGACTTCCGATCCAGCATGGTCTTGGCGAGCTTCTCCTGCTCCTCAGAGGTTTTCCAGTAGCTCGTAGCTAGCTCAACCATAGCAAGAGCCTACAACAGCAAAACCCAAGGATCAAATCGACTCAAACTTGTTGAAAATACGAGCAAGAAAGAAGAATGGTAATTACGTGAAAACTTAAAAGTGTTACCTCGGAGTGGACCAACCCCGACCTAGCCTTGAACATCTCAACAGTCAGGCCCTTGCCAGTATACTTGCTAACTAATTCCTGGTCAGTAGCCCATCTCACCACCACCTTCCCATACTCCAGCTCTGGGTACGACCTGCTGGAACTGTCGACCCCATAAGAAGCGGGACATCACTTAGCTTATCCACCCGAGCTTGAACTAGCTCGGGGTAGGAGACTTGGATGGTCTGGGGCTGAGAGCTTTTGGCAGCGGCTTTCCCTTTTTTAGACTGGGGATTGAGTTTGGATCTTTTCTTCCTCTTGAGGGGACGGTCAGCTTCTTCCTCCTCATCTTCCAGATCAACCACATGAGTCCTGGCCCTAGTTTGAGGAGCCTCCTACACTAGCTCCTGTACTGACTCGGTCTCTACTTCAACTCCGGCATTAAAGGCCTCTTGGGCCGCTCCCTCTGTCTTCTCTGCCTCTACTTGATCAGACTCATCCTCCTCAGCAGGGATCAACTTCTCAGTATCTTCGTCAATAATCTTTAAAAGCTTCTGGCGGTCCTCAGCCTCCTTCTCACGGTTGGCTCGAGCATTGGCGGCCCCACAACTTCTCTTGCTCTTCTTCACGTTAACAACGCATCCCATATTCACCTCTTGCTCCGGGGTAAGAACTGCACAAGACAACAAGTAAAGTATTAGCTCGATATGGGTGAGGCAGCGATTGACGAGCAAGATATGCACGAGCTAAAGTGAAAAACATGCGAGCAACTAATTGACGAGCAAAGAGATAAAAGCAAGTAAAACGCTTACCCCCCAAAGTGATCCAAATGCAGTCTGCAATAATCAGGGGTCTTCTTGCACTCATGACACTGGTTTTCAAACCTAAATCTATCCCCCTCATGGGTGACCCAATCCGGGTACCTCCAGCTCCTAATTATGGGGACTAGGGGAGCTACATCACCCTTACCGAACATCATCCCGACTTGGATGTAATTGTTCTTAGTAGTCCCTAGTATCTCCCAACTGATTGGCCTCTATCAGCTACCTCTACAAGCTTCTTATACAGGTCGTCGCTCCAGTCAGGTATCTAATAATTTTCCTCCTTAATCACCTCAGACTCAGCACTTGGCAACGGGAACTCCCATCCCCTCCTGCTCTCAACTACCATAACATGGGTATTCCAGCCACTAACTTTGCTGGGGAGATTGATAAAAAGTTTTGGGGCATGAGGCCTAGAAGGAGTGTTGATCCCCATGTCTACCGTATCTGTAGTGACCTTGAAGAACATCCTAAAGACATGAAGGCAGGACTCGAATCCTAAAAACCCACACACCATTGCAAAGCACACTAAGACTCTACAAGTATTAGTTCCCAGTTGAAGAGGCAGGGCATCCATACACTCCAAAAACTCATTAATAAAGGGATCTAAAGGCAGTCTTAGGCCATCCTCAAATTGGCCATAGAAGAAGGCCACTCTACAAGTATTGGTTCCCAGTTGAATACCTTTTTTGAATAGTGAGTCACCCTAAACTCCTCCTTATCTACCTCGCAGAAGTTATACAGCATATTCTCTCGAAACTCAGAAGCCTGTTTCCCTCGAATGGGCTTGGGTGGCACATAGCCTCTCTCATTCCTCCCTTTGGCCACGGAGGAGTCGAATGCGTCCACAATCAGCGGGCTAGATGAAGTAGAAGTTGTAACTCCCCCTTGAGCTGCCATATCTGAAGAAGAAGAAACAGGGGAATCAGTCCCCTGTTCAGATTCAGGCGACCTACCAAGGGACGACCTAGATTCCCCTGGAAACCCCTTTCTATTTCTAAGGAAGGAGGGATTATTGGGATCCTTGACGTAGAACAGAGCTAGATGGTCGAGCAGTTCATGAAAAAGGTGACAAGACACAACTGGTGGGTCGTCAATTTCTAAATCTCCTAAGTTCTCTCCTACGGGCAAGCCTAGCTCGTTAAAAGTCAAGCCCCACCTGGTCAAGATGGAAGCGCACTCAGTCATGGACATCTCCTTCCACACTCCTCCTATGTGTTTGTATATTCGGTGATTTATAGTGCAATACCCATACCAGGCCCCAGGTTCGCAGCTAAATGTCCTAGCCATGGCGGAAATCAAAGGAAAAACTCGAAAATAGACAGAACAGCAAGGGAATCGAAGAATACCTTAAGTCAAGTTGAAGACAAAGGTCGCAATGAAGAAAATAAAACACCGGAGGCACCAGAAATCAAGAACCTTGCTTTGCCGTTCGCTGAGAATTTACGTCTGAAGTTTGGGGGTTTGTAAAATCCAAAGAGGAAAAGGTTTTTCTCTTTTATACCCTATGTTAATTCTTACTGGAAATGAAAAGGGAGGGGTTTTCAAATGGTTTAATCAAACATTTAACGGTCCGAACGGTTTCCAAGGCAGTTTGCCAGGCATCAAAATAGCAATGATTACGGAAATACGGCGCCTCTACCGATCCAGCTGTCTACCGTCAACGATCGAGATTGAGCCACATCATTACTGTGGACACCCCAACCCGGAACCTAACACGTGTCCCGAACCGGAGAGTCCAAACTAAGAAAGACCACCTGTAATTTTGAAAACCTTGGACTTAACTAAAAAGAACACAACTTTAGCATTAACTTTCAAACACTAACTTGGGTCATCTCCACTTGGAGGAAAAGGGGTAAACCAAACTTTAACAACCAACTTACTTTAGTTACATATTACAAAAGTTCACAAATATAAGTTTGAAACCAAAGGTTTATATATACAAACTCCACCAAGGAGATACCAAAATATAACAACAACACTCCCATCTAGGACATATACATACCCGACAACCCAAAAGACAAGTACAAACTCCGCCCCGTCCTCACTGGTCGGGTCCTTCTGTCTCAGTCCGATCTAAAACATTAAAGGGAGAAGGGTGAGAATAAATCTCAATAAGCAATTATGAATGCAACAATATGCCAAGTAAGATGCGACACATACAAGGTGCATATAACACATTGGAAAAGCCGTAAACACATTACATTACCTTGGTTTACCTTTTCCCGTCTGACAATAAGTCGTACAACATCAGGAGATAAAACTCCACTCATTTGTGAACTGCTTGAGCATATTCACATCTTATAAGACCCATTTTTTTAGGGAACCATATAAGATACTAGCAACTCTGTAAGGCTTTTGGCTCAATACAGATTCTATAACTCAAATATGTGGCCACAGAAGGGGACAGTCACAGGTATAACGTAATCCGATCACATTAGGTCACACTTTCCATAATTGATCGTATTCCATTATACCCCTAAACATCAGCTGATTAACACAAGTTCAAGCACATAATAGTTACTTGAAATGAAATCCACCAAAGGGATGAAAATATAACAACATGGTAAAGCATACTCATGTTTAATCAATACCATAGTGCAACATTCATTTCATACACTATGTATATCACAACCAATGAATATGAACTCAAGTAAGGCAACAAGGTATCATAAACCAGCCCTACATAATCAATATGCAACAATACATGACCTCTATAAAGGTCCAAGCTCAAATTACCAAGTTGGATTCACTTTGGTTAAGTGACGAATCAAGGCTGTCAAGCATTTTTCGAACAATATTTAAAACCCTTCCACAATTCCATTTTAACCAAGTAAGACACCATTGTGTAGCTAAATTTTTCTACTTTAATCTAAGTCAAAGAGGGTTCACTTTGGTTCTAGGTGGAATAGGTTTCTAGGCCTTGGAAAATTGTTCAGAGATCTGCAGGGCAGGGCACGACTCGTGCCCCTTATACACCCCACCAGAAATACTCATCCCCCATAAGGCACGACTTAGGCAAAACTCCAAGGGACGACTCGTGCACGACTCGTGCCCTCTGTCCAGAATTCAGAACAGGGCTGAACAACATCAGCAACCAAACCAAATTGACCCAAACCAAGTTTCCTCTGTTTCAAAGTGACCAAAATCAGTACCAACATCAGTAATACAACTCCCAAACATTTCCATACCCTTTCCAAACTAATTCAACACCAACCAACACAATTTTAGTACCAAAACTTTATGTCATTTTGCCATGCAACTACTCCTATCAAGGCATTAACAACCTAAATACCATTATAACCATCTTTCTCGCTACCACAACAACTACACCATAACCCATTCAAGTAAACTTTTCCAAAACCATTTAAACCCCATAAAAATGTTACCAAAACACCAAAACTCATTTATAAAACATCCATATCAATTATAATCATAGGATGAACAACTTTTTGAAAGAAATCATAATAACTTACCTAAATACTGCGAAATGGAATAATTATTTGACCGGCTCTAAACGATCCCCTCGCCACTACGAACAAGAATCCGCAATTGGTTTTGAAAACGAAGAAGTAATGAAGGTGGTAGAATTTTTATAATATAAAGCCTAGGGTTTGGTCTTTCATGGAGTTCTTAGAGGAAGAGTATACTGAGGAAGGAAAGAATGAGTTTCTTTTTAATAAATCCATAGATAATTATCATATAGTTACACTAAGGCTCCTCTAAGATCCAAAGCACAAGCACTAACACTTTTAACTATCAATCTTTACCACTAAGCACCTCAACACATATAATCATTTTATTAAAAATTTTCAAATATTATAAAATCATTACACACTTTATACTTTATTCCATTTTGACCCTTTAGCATTAAAATTAATTCCTTTTCACCCTAAATTCACATAAGTTAGTTAATGACCAACCTAACTTCACATAATCCATCCAAGCATAGACATAAACACATAAAGCCAACTAATAGCATAAAATGCACAAAATAAAATACTATCACCCAAACCCCCAGTGCTCAACGAGTGCTAAAATAGTGCCTAATATTAGGGTCGTGGCACTCACTCCCCCTTAAAGAAAATTCGCCCCGAATTTTAGATAAACTTACTTGAACTCTCAAATAACGAAGGTTACTTTTCTCTCATCTCCGACTCTAACTCCCACGTAGCCTCTTCAACGGTATGATTCCTCCATAGAACTTTCACTACCGGGATGCTCTTCGTTCTCAACTCTTTAACTTGGAACTCTAAGATTCGCAAAGGTTCTTCAACATAGGACATATCCGCTTGAATCTCTTCGGGAGGTGAACTCAAAATGTGAGAGGGGTCATGAAAATATTTCCTCAACATCGAAACGTGGAACACATAATGAAGCAAGGAGAAGGATGGAGGCAACGCTAACCGATAAGCCAGTTCCCCAATCTTCTCTATAATCTCAAATGGCCCAACGAACCTTGGAGCTAATTTTCCTTTATTCCCAAACCTTTTTATCCCGATCCTCGGAGAAATCTTCAAGAAAACTAAGTCACCATCTTGGAAAGATAAGTCCCGTCTTCTGTTGTCGGCGTAGCTCTTCTGCCTACTAAGAGCCGTCTTCAACCGATCTCGGATTACCTTAATCTTCTCCATCGAATCTCTCACCAAATCCGGACCCCAAAGCTTGGCTCACCCACTTCATCCCAACACATAGGCGATCTGCACTTCCTACCATACAATGCTTCATAAGGAGCCATCTCAATGCTAGATTGGTAACTGTTGTTGTAGGCGAACTTAACCAACGGTAGGTGATCCTCCCAAGACAAGTGAAAATCCATCACACAAGCTCTAAGCATATCCTTAAGTGTTTGAATAGTTCGTTCCGTCTGACCATCTGTTTGAGGATGAAACGCCGTGCTGAAACATAACTTGGATCCCAAAGCTTCATGTAATGCTCTCCAAAATCTCGAAGTGAATCTCGGATCTCTATCTGAAATGATGCTAACGGGAACTCCATGAAGTCTAACAATCTCCTTCATATACAACTAAGCTAATCTCTCCATCGAAAACTTAGTTGACACGGGAAGAAAGTGAGCCGATTTCGTCAATCTATCCACGATAACCCATATAGCATCCATCTTCTTCGCGGTAAGAGGCAAACCCGTTACAAAATCCATTGAAATCCCTTCCCATTTCCACTCCGGAATGTCTAATGGTTGAAGTAGCCCCGCCGGTCTTTGATGCTCGGCTTTGACTTGTTGACATGTTAAACACTTAGACACGAAATCTGCTATCTCTCTCTCTTCATCCCATTCCACCAATATCCTCGTTTCAAGTCTTGATACATTTTCGTACTACCTGGATGAATGGCAAACTTAGACTTATGACCATCCTCTAGAACACACTTCTTGATCTCCGGTGATGAAGGAACACAAATTCGGCCTTGGAAAGTTAGGAGTCCATCTCTATTCAACGCAAATTCCCCGGCTTTACCATCTTGAACTTGCCCCAAAATTTTCTTCAACTTCGGATCAATTGATTGAGCTTCCATCAAATCTCCATATAAAGTTGGAACGGATCGGACATTCGCAAAAATCAACTCATGTCTTGACTCTCGAGAACTCAAAGTTGACAAGTAAGCCTTTCGGCTAATCGCATCCGCAACAACATTTGCCTTCCCCGAATGATATGAAATCACACAATCAAAGTCTTTCAAGAACTCTAACCATCTTCGTTGTCGGTTATTCAACTCCTTTTGTGTAAATAAATACTTCAAGCTCTTATGGCCCGTGAAGATCTCAAATCTTGCCCGGTAAAGATAGTGTTTCCACTTATGCAATGCAAAAATAATCGCAGCCAATTCCATGTCATGGGTAGGATAATTCTGTTCAGCCGGTGACAACTTCCGAGAGGCGTAAGCAATCACTTTCCCACTTTGCATTAGAACACACCCCAAACCCTCCTTCGAGGCGTCACTGAAAATGATAAAATTCTCGCAACCGTTTGGAAGGGTGAGAACAGGAGCTGATGTCAATCTCTTCTTCAACTCATTAAAACTTGCTTCACATTTAGAATCCCAAACAAAAGATACATCTTTCCGAGTCAATCTAGTTAACGGAGTTGCAATGCGAGAGAAACCCTCGATAAACCTTCTGTAGTACCCCGCTAACCCAAGAAAGCTACGAACCTCTGTCACAGTTGAAGGTTTCTTCCAATTGACAACGACTTCAATCTTGGAAGGATCAACGGATATTCCCGAACTAGATACCACATGCCCCAAGAAAGATATCTGCTCGAGCCAAAACTCGCACTTACTGAATTTGGCGAACAATTATTTTTCACGAAGAAGAGATAACACAATCCTCAAATGAGTCTCATGCTCCTCCCGGGACTTGGAATAAACAAGAATGTCGTCGATGAACACCACTACCAAGCTATCAAGGTACGGCTTGAAGATACGGTTCATCATATCCATAAATACGGCCGGAGCGTTAGTCAACCCAAAAGGCATAACCACGAACTCATAATGACCATATCTCGTCCTGAAAGCTGTCTTGGAAATGTCGTCGGGTCTAATCTTCAACTGATGGTATCCGCTTCTCAAATCAAGTTTTGAGTAAATAACAAAACCTTGGAGCTGATCAAACAGGTCATCAACGTGAGGGAGAGGATATTTGTTCTTGATGGTTGCTTGGTTCAACAGACTGTAGTCGATACACAATCTCAAGGTACCATCTTTCTTTCGGACAAATAAAACCGGAGCTCCCCAAGGTGACACACTTGGACGGATAAATCCCCGATCTAAAAACTCTTGTAACTGAGTCTTTAATTCCTTCAACTCAGCCGGAGCCATTCTATAAGGCGCCTTAGAAATAGGTGAAGTACTGGGCACTAGATCAATGCAAAACTCGACCTCCCTATTAGGAGGCATAGAGTACTCGGTGGAAAACACATCACCAAATTCATTAACAATAGGGACATCAACTAACTCAGGGGATTTCTTACTGGAATCTATCACATAAACCAAATACCCCGCACACCCTTTAGAAAGCAATTTTCTAGCCTTTAAAGCAGAAATAACATGTATGCCAAACATAGACTTATCGGCATCAAACACAAAAGTAGGCATATTAGGTATATCAAATGAGACCTTCTTCCTACGACAATCAACCAAGCATGGTAATGACTCAACCAATCCATACCAAGAATAACATCAAAGTCCCGAATTTGTAACTCTATTAAATCCGCCGGCAATACATGCCCACATATAGACACATCACATCCATTATATACCAAAGAAGAAGTGAGGCACTCTCCCATAGGATTCGAAACCTCAAGCACATAAGGCATAAAATCAGGTAGTTTATGCAATACAACAGCAAAATGGGATGCCACAAATGAATGGGAAGCCCCGGGATCTATAAGGATGCGGGCCTTGACTCCTGAGACAGGAACAATACCTCTAATAACAGCGTTAGGGTCAACCTCTCCTCTTCCTAAAGCAAACACTCAGCCTTGAACTTTATTTTTAGGTTTTCCCTCATTATCTCTTTTGATTCCTCCTACTGGTCCGCCTTGCCCACTACCTGAAGCTTGCCCTCGAAGCTTGGGATAGTTCTTCCGAAAATGACCATCTGCTCCACATTCTAAACACTTTCCAAGCTTGCTCCAGCATCTATCTTCTGAGTGACCCGACTTTTTACAAAACCCACAAAAAATCCCGAACTGTCTTGAAGGAGTACGAGCCATTGGAGTCGCCACACTTCCACCTCTTGCTACACCCGGGGCTGAAAATCTTGGCTGTCCTCTACCTTATCCCAAACCTTGACCTTGAAATTTCTGCTTACTGCCACTTGCACCTTCAGACTTGCCTCTATGCTCCTCAATATCATTCTCTATTCTATAGGCTCGGTTCACCGCCGCTTGGAAGTCGGTGAAGTTATGTGTCAATAATTGCTTCCGGAACTCCAGCTTTAACCCTTTCACAAACCGATATACCCGTCTCTCTTCTTCCGACACCAAATGGGGAAAGTAACGAGCTAGCTCTGTAAACTTTGCTGAGTATTGTGCCACGGTCATTGTCTCTTGCTCCAGTCGAAGAAACTCAACCTTCTTTCTGTCTCTTGTCACCATCGGAATAAAATGGTCCCAAAACTTGCGTGTGAAGTTCTCCCACGTCTGCGGTGTATGATCTCGGTCCCAACTGTCTTTCATTATATGCCACCAATGCTCTGCCGCTCCCTCCAACTTGAAGACAACGCACCTTACCTTTTCATCATCCGGGCTCTCCATTGCTGCGAAGATCTTGTTCATTACCTCAAGCCACCTCTTCGCCTTCACCGGATTCGGATCACCATTGAAACATGGGGGGGTGCCATCTTCACAAATTTCTCAAGTCCGTGCCCTTGCCTACCTTCCGGTTGTTGTTGAGCTCTACCTTGATTTGCCATATTTTGTAAGAATACTCTAAACATGTCCATCATTTCAGCATTCAGATTGTTATTACCCCCTTCATTGCCAATATTACCCTGAGCC
Organism: Adenophora triphylla var. japonica; assembly: GCA_022495995.1. Taxonomy (NCBI): domain Eukaryota; kingdom Viridiplantae; phylum Streptophyta; class Magnoliopsida; order Asterales; family Campanulaceae; genus Adenophora; species Adenophora triphylla. The sequence continues at coordinate 124,708 of JAFEMH010003381.1, forward strand.
CGATGCTGATCATCCTCATTCCCAGCCATTAGAACAAACACCTGCATCAAACACTCGGCTTCAGTTATCACACACCCTCTAGACGAGGCTCTGATACCAACTGTGGATACCCCAACCCGGAACCTAACACGTGTCCCGAGCTGGAGAGTCCAAACTAATAAAGACCACTTGTAATTTTGAAAACCTTGGACTTAACTAAAAATAACACAACTTTAGCATTAATTTTCAAACACTAACTTGGGTCATCTCCACTTGGAGGAAAAGGGGTAAACCAAACTTTAACAACCAACTTACTTTAGTTACATATTACAAAAGTTCACAAATATAGTTTGAAACCAAAGGTTTATATATACAAACTCCACCAAGGAGATACCAAAATATAACTACAACACTCCCATCTAGGACATATACATACCCGACAACCCAAAATACAAGTATAAACTCCGCACCATCCTCACTGGCCGGGTCCTTCTGTCTCAGTCTGATCTAAAACATTAAAGGGAGAAGGGTGAGAATAAATCTCAATAAGCTATTATGAATGCAACAATATGCCAAGTAAGATGCAACACATACAAGGTGCATATAACACATTGGAAAAGCCGTAAACACATTACATTACCTTGGTTTACCTTTTCCCGTCTGACAATAAGTCGTACAACATCGGGAGATAAAACTCCACTCATTTGTGAACTGCTTGAGCATATTCACATCTTATAAGACCCATTTTTCAGGGAACCATATAAGATACTAGCAACTCTATAAGGCTTTTGGATCAATACATATGCTATAACCCCAATCTGTGGCCACAGAAGGGGACAGTCACATATATAATGTAATTCAATCACATTAGGTCACACTTTCCATAATTGATCGTATTTCGTTATACCCCTAAACATCAGCTGATTAACACAAGTTCAAGCACATAATAGTTACTTGAAATAAAATCCACCAAAGGGATGAAAATATAACAACATGATAAAGCATACTCATGTTCAATCAATACCATAGTGCAACATTCATTCATACACTATGTATATCACAACCAATGAATATGAACTCAAGTAAGGCAACAAGGTATCATAAACCAGCCCTACATAATCAATATGCAACAATACATGACCTCTATAAAGGTCCAAGCTCAAATTACCAAGTTGGATTCACTTTGGTTAAGTGACGAATCAAGGCTGTCAAGCATTTTCTGAACAATATTTAAAACCCTTCCACAATTCCATTTTAACCAAGTAAGACACCATTGTGTAGCTAAAGTTTTCTACTTTAATCTAAGTTAAAGAGGGTTCACTTTAGTTCTAGGTGGAATAGGTTTCTAGGCCTTGGAAAATTGTTCAGAGATCTGCAAGGCAGGGCACGACTCGTGCCCCAGGGCACGACTCGTGCCCCTTATACACCCCACCAGAAACACTCGTCCCCCATAAGGCACGACTTAGGCAAAACTCCAAGGGACGACTCGTGCACGACTCGTGCCCCAGAGCACGAGTCGTGCCCTCTGTCCAGAATTCAGAACAGGGCTGAACAACATCAGCAACCAAACCAAATTGACCCAAACCAAGTTTCCTCTGTTTCAAAGTGACCAAAATCAGTACCAACATCAGTAATACAACTCCCAACACATTTCCATACCCTTTCCAAACTAATTCAACACCAACCAACACAATTTTAGTACCAAAACTTTATGTCATTTTGCCATGCAACTACTCCTATCAAGGCATTAACAACCTAAATATCATTCTAACCATCTTTATTGCTATCACAACAACTACACCATAACCCATTCAAGTAAACTTTTTCAAAACCATTTAAATCCCATAAAAATGTTATCAAAACACCAAAACTCATTTATAAAACATCCATATCAATTATAATCATAGGATGAACAACTTTTTGAAAGAAATCATAATAACTTACCTAAATAGTGCGAAATGGAAGAATTATTTGACCGACTCTAAACGATCCCCTCGCCACTACGAACAAGAATTCGCAATTGGTTTTGAAAACGAAGAAGTAATGAAGGTGGTAGAATATTTATAAGATAAAGCCTAGGGTTTGGTCTTTCATGGAGTTCTTAGAGGAAGAGCATACTGAGGAAGGAAAGAATGAGTTTCTTTTTAATAAATCCATAGATAATTATCATATAGTTACACTAAGGCTCCTCTAAGATCCAAAGCACAAGCACTAACACTTTTAACTATCAATCTTTATCACTAAGCATCTCAACACATATAATCATTTTATTAAAAAATTTCAAATATTATAAAATTATTACACACTTTATATTTTATTCCATTTAGACCCTTTCGCATTAAAATTAATTCCTTTTCACCCTAAATTCACATAAGTTAGTTAATGACCAACCTAACTTCATATAATCCATCCAAGCATAGATATAAACACATAAAGCCAACTAATAGCATAAAATGCACAAAATAAAATACTACCACCCAAACCCCCCGTGCTCAACGAGTGCTAAAATAGTGACTAATATTAGGGTCGTGACACTTACGGTCGATCATCTATCAAATTCGAGCATCGACCTGCGACCTACTTCAAACTTCATCAAAATTTCTTATAACTTCCTGGTTGACAAAAGTCAACTCAGAAAGTTGGGGGCCACTGAACGGAATAAAAGTGACGGGCTAGGCCCAATGATCCATCCCAGTTATTCGAAGCATTATTGTCATCACAATCTTAGTGAGTCGGTCCAATTACTATCAGGCCCAAGGCCCATCAGCAAGATCAGTCGACCTAGCTCATTGTCCGACCTAGCTATCTCGTTTGACATACGATCCAGATTCTATTCGGGTAACTCCCGACCCTATTATTCAGTCAGGTCGACCTAAATTCAACAGGCGACCTCGACCTATGAGAGTACATCGACCTACAGAGTCCAGGCGTGTATACAATTCTTTCAATAACAGACTCCCTACAAATCAGGAGTTATATATGGACACGATCTCTCATACATATCGGATCCATGATTCAAGGGATTCAGCACAATCCTATTACAAATTTAACATTCATCAACAACTATAAATACATGTCAACATCAACCGTTTCAAGGTAATTGCTATTTGATATTTTGAATACATTGTTCATTATTATCTTATAAGCTCTCGTATACACCATATTTACTCTCACGCCCGAGGGTCTTCGTCGGAGACCAATCCGGCTAGTCGTGGGTTATTTTTTCAGGTCAAAAGCCAGGAGATCTATCTTGCTGATTGGACGAAAATTGATCCAACACGATTCTTGCAGCATCATTAAATATGAAGTATTTTTTTAATTATAAATGATAATAACAATAATTATTATTTTACTAATCATAAAAATAAAGAATATAAATAAAATAAAAGTGGTGGAGTATATGTTGATGAGTTGGGAGTGTGTTGAATTTTATTAAACAAACCATTGTAGGGTTAAAAATTGAATGGAGTGTTGAATTATTAGATGGAAGAGAAAAGCTGATGTAGAGTGTTAAAGTGGGTATTGAAAAAATTTGGGTGTTGAAACCATTGTAGGTCCTACTATTTGCACAATTTTTTTATTAAAATAATGTGCAAACAACCTAGAAGTAATAAACATCATCTTTTTAGTCATGAAAAGTTTGTACTCCAAATCCCAATCCTACTCTCCTACTCGTCAAATAGAATGATAGGAGTAATAATTATAGTGTCTCCCTTCCCTTAATTAATGTTCACAATTTTCTCTAATTTAAAATAAATGTTGTTTTAGCATTTTTGATATAAAAAGTAAAAAACAATTATTATACTTTCTTTGTTTCAAAATAAATATTGTCTTTGAACTTTGATTAAAAAGTTAATTTCAGTATCTTAATAATATTCTAAAAATTGTTATTGATACACAAATAGAAACGTTATTCATTACTATTTTTAAATTTTCATCAAGATAAATAATTTATTATTAAAGTTGGTTAAAGTTCAACTTCATTGATCAAGTGCGATATATATTCTGATAAAAATAATTAAATATATTAATTAATTGCTCTCATCTATATTGTATCTCACAATAAAAAAATTAGTAAATTGAAAAAATATCAATAAAATAGTAAAAAAGTAATTTGAATATTTTTTTTTACCTAAAACGATAATTATTTTGAATTAAAGATTTAATCAATAAATGATGAATATTTTAAAATTAGACAGGGGTGAGTGGTCTAATTATGATCACCTATATATTATGGTTATTTTAATTATTATTATATTTTAGCTTATTATTTATTTTTAGTTAATTTCAACATATTAAGAATTTTATAATATAAATATATATTTAAATAAATTTGCTATACTAATATTAAAAAGTAGAGAAAATAAGAAATTAACTAATTATAATATTCAAAATATGTATAAAATAAGTTAATTTATATCATACCTTCAATTAATCAAATACCAAAAAATCAATAGTATAATAAGTATAAAATATGTTAATTTATTCATAAGAAGTGACTCAATGATAGAGATAAATGTCACAACAATGGGTAAGATCTTGGGTTTGATTAGAGCCGTCAAGTTGGGACGGTACCATCGGGACGTCCCGTCCCTCCATACAAATTGGACGGGACGGAATATTTTAGTCCCGTCCCATTTTGTCCCATCTCGTCTCGTCCCGTTTCCGTCGCGGAATAATATAGTGCGGTCCCGCCCATCCCGTCCCGTCCCGCATTGAAAGAAAAAACAATAAACTATGGGTCTTGCACTAGGCAGCAAAAAAGACTAAGAACATAGGTGGACGTGCTCTACTATATCCAGAAATTAAGGCAAACAAAATATGATTGTGGTGCCCTGATACCTCCTGCTTTTCTTTGATAAATTAAGACTTCAATATATAAATTCCATCACAGCTGAACCAAACATCAAACTCTAAATTAAAGGCAAGTCAAATTCCATCACAGTTGAACCAAACATCAGATTCTAAATTAAAGGCTACACTAAGAAAGTCGCCACACAATCATGTTAGCATATTCTGCAGCTAGTTAACACCCAATCTTCTTAACCACCTAAAGTTCTTTGTCAAACAGAAGGATAAGTTGCAAAACTGTGACCGAGAAGGATCTAAATTCTAAAAACATAGAATTTATCCCTATCTTTTTAACACCCAATCTTCCTAATCGGCCTATTTATCCCATATTGATATCAAAAAGAAAGAAAATTGTGTCTTGACCTTATATATGAGGAGGCTGAAGCTGGAATTTCAAGCATAAATAGGTCGTGACCTTGGCCTTGGCCGGCTTGGCACCTAGTCAACACTTATCTCTCCTAGTCAACGGGTCCCGTGTTGTCCCGCGGGATCCCGCGTCCCGTAAATGGGACAGGATGGGACAGAGTATTTTAGTCCCGTCCCGTCTTGTCCCGTTCCCTTCGTGGGACAACATGATTTCGTCCCGTCCGTATTCTCGAATTGACAGCTCTAGGTTTGATTCCTTTCTATGCCTTCTAAAACATTATTTGAAGGGAGTAAGTCACGTGAGCGGCACAATGTGTTAATAATGGTAATTAGTTAAAAACATTAAAAATTTTCATTTACTCTAATATTAGAATTTGTTATATTTTATTGAGATTGTTTTATTATGTGAACCGGTATACGAGAGATAATTAATAATTATTTTTTTTTCCTTTTTTACTCATTTTAAATTTATTTTTAACAATTCCCCACCTCCACCATCTTACCCTTTACATTTCCCCCGCCACCCTACTCCACCCCAATCCAACTCTACCCCACACCCACCCACCTCACCCCAACTGATTCACACCCCTACCCTACCCACCCACACCTCCATCACTCTACCCCACCATATATATCTTTACAATTTATCTCAGATTGTGTTTTAATCGAAAAATATTTTCCTTTAATTTATCAAACACATGAAAATATTTTTCGAAAAAATATTTTAGTTAGATTTACCAAACATACAAAAATATGTTTATATCATTTTTCGAAAAATATTTTCATTTTTCGAAAAACATTTTACGAGAAATCGTTTTACACGAAACAAACGTAGCATAATTATATAAATTTTATGAGGACAATTTTTTTTAAAGAACTATTCATAATTTGTTATTTATATAATAAATCAACTAAAATCTTAAATCGAAAGATAGATAGAAAAGGAAAATAAAATTTTAAACAAAGATGAAGAGAGTATGTTTTTAACTTTAGATAGATAGAAAATGAAAATAAAATTTTAAACAAAGATGAAGAGAGTATGTTTTAAACTTTTTTATTGTATAGTTTTTTATTAAAATTAATGTAAAACAAAAAAAAACCTTGAAATGGGGAAACTAAGAAAACATTAAAGAATAAAACATAGGGTAGGGTAGTAATCATTTGACAGCATGTTACTCCCTTTTTTTATTTTTTTGAGAGTATAATTTTGACTTTGTACACTTTTATCTAGAAAATATTGTGCAAATAGAATTTTCATTGTGCAAATAGAAATGGGTGTTGCTATTTGCACAATTTTTATATTAAAAAAATGTGTAAATAACCTAGAAAAATGTGTATGGAAAAAAGGTTGGAGTAATTAATGAGGAGGAGCATTGACCACATTAATTGATACATTAATTGATGTGTCTAATTGATTGACGTGCCCTAGACAGCTCAACACTTAGCACGCATGCTTACCACCAGTTTACTTTCATTTGTCCCATAATTTTTCTTTTCTTTTTTATTTTCTCAAAAAAAATAAAGTAATCACCTTATTATTACTTATTTTAATTCAAAAAATTTAAGTAATCACCCTATTATTACTGAAATGGTAAATATAACACTTATAAATTTTTTTGTTTAAAAAGATTTTAATTGATTTAAAATTCTTATTTATATTGAAATTTAATTTTTCAAGGTAATTTTAATAAGTTTTTTTCTTATTTTAATAAAAAAAATTATGCAAAATGTGTCCTAATTAAATAATTCACATTCATTAATATTTAAAATTAAAGAAATTAAAAATTTATTTAATTCAAAAGAAATCATCTCATTTCATTTATTGAGTCAATCTAATACAACAAATTCAGTAGTACGGTTAAAGCGCAAATACTGCTCATAATTGTTAATCCGAGTCATATATGGAGTAACCCATGCAGCTGCACAATCATATCTGAAATGAACCCACTGTGGCATGAGAGTAGGCATTGGATACCCTCCTGTCACTGTTACTTGGACGTAATGATTATTATTAACGTATCCGATTGCAATAGCAGCATGTTGATACCATGGGGGCGGACTAGATCGGAGCGGTAAGTACGTCATGCTGCCTGCAATGCTTAGAACATGTAATATCACATTGTACTTTGAAGAAATAAGGACACCCATTTCAGGCATACTCATCCAATGCTCGGGAGGTGCACATCTATCAATCTCAAAGAAATTCAATGAATTATAAACATTTAACCATACTCCAGCGCCAAACATCTCAACATATTCTGCATCATAAGTGACCAACTCTTCTATCAAATTATGTCGAATAGTGGGCTATGCATCTTCGGGAAAGCCGAGACAGACAGCTATTGCTCGAAACCCACAATTTCCATCAGTTCTTACATCGCGTACATACGTAATGTAAGGATGAAGTATAGCCGGAAATTGATGAATGTATGGATGAAAAGAGTACTGTTGGTCCATGGAGTAACTGTGTCGTACGGGTTCCGGGAACTGAGGTTTATTAACCTCAACAAATCTTGCGGAGGAACAACTATGTCTACTCGGTTTTTGAGCTGGCTGAGCTGATTTTTGAGTTGGCCGAGGTGGTTTTACGAAATGGGTTTCGGAGCAGGCATTGGCGGATCAACACGATTTTTTCTGAAAAGTTTATCCTTTAAGGAAGGGCGCCCACGAGTTGTAGCGTGAAAAGATGGTTCACGAACCGAAGTCGTTGATGGCGCGATTATCTCTCTCAACTTTCTAAGAAAATTGAATTTACGAGATCTTGACTGCTTTTTGAATTGTGCAGTGAACATTTGTAGCTCAAGTTCGCAACCAAAATCATCATCTTCTATAGATGTGCACGGTAATAATTCAATCTTTCTCCAAAACTTATCGATTGAATCAAGTGGGATAGGACGACCTTTATTGAAATATATCACATGTTCATGTGCGCATGGAAGCCCATGGCTTGTACGCAACTGACATCAACAATTTTCTGAATAAATTCCATCATCTTTAGACCGCTCAAATTCCTTAAATATTATTTCAAGGGCATAAATTGAAACGAAACCACGCAATTCTCGAAAGACTGATGTGTTAAACCGATGTCGAACGAGAATTTTGCTCTCTTCAAGACTTGCTCTGATAGATGTGACTTGTGACTGAATGACTTGGTGAATAAAATTCAATGATCTTTCTAAATCTGAATGTGAGGACTCCAAATATCGTTTTAACTTAGCATGCTGACTCTCCACTCGATTTGTTGTGTGATTTCCGAAGTTAAGAAACTTATCAGTCCAAGCAGAAACAAACATTTCCTTATAATGTGTGAGCCAAGTTGCATTTAGATAAGCAAAAACACCTGAAAAGTCAAACAAACTTAATTTAGTTATATGAATATTACATATAAACATATAATATGATTTCATATTTTAAATAGAATAAGTGTTTGCAAAACATAAACATTAATTTTAAGAGTACCTGTAAAGTTAAGCAATATTGCTTCCATCCATGCAGTAAACATACTTTCTCGTGAAGTTGGACGATCTAGCACTGTGTCAATTGCATCATCATCTTGGAAGACAATATTTTGTTCACCTGGTAGATGAAAAGACAGTCTTTCAACAGAAGAATTTCTGTAATGAATTTCATAACCCAACATTCTCCAAGAAGCCTCACAAGGTGATATGAATCTGCAATCTAAGTAATTCTTAATCTCATCAACAATTGCTTTGCTGCCATCATCATTAGCTGTCTTACAAAATGTTACAGTAACTCTATCTTGTCCTTTGCTAACATATTTGCTGAGTTCTTTGCTTACAGATGCATCAAAGAGAATCGTAGTCTCGATAATATTTTCCAGTCCGAAAGATTGTTTCAACAATATTTAGTTGATACATGGACAATGGTCGAGGCAGGACGTTTGACTTTTATGAGGACACATCAAAAGCAACTACGATGTGAAATGTATAAAGGTTTGACTGAAGCTATTTCTAAGGGAGAACATGACCCTTCAAGTCGTGGCAAAAGAATATGCTTGCCATCTAGCTTTGTTGGAGGTGCGAGATTCATGATCCAAAATTATCAAGATGCAATGGCAATTTGCAGATGGATTGGTTATCCTAATCTTTTAATTATATTTACATGTAATCCAAAATGGCTTGAGGTTCAACGATTCCTAAAAAAGAATGGCAAACAACCACAAGATAGGGCTGATATTATGTGTCGTATTTTTAAAGCCAAGTTAGATGAATTGATGGATGTGTGATGTACCCGATTTTTTTTGAAAATCAAACGGAGTCGCCACGCCATTTTTATTTTAAGGGCCAAAACTTTGAAAAACGCCCGAGATCAGAGATTTAGGTTCGGAGGTCACGTTACGCGCCGGGAAGAACGTTAGTGTTCACCCGGAACGCCTCGTAAAACGAGTCTTCCAAACATTTGAAATCCTTTGTTGTGTGTGTGTGTGTGTGTGTGTGTGTTTTGGCCAAAATAATTTGAAACTGAGGGAAGTAAAAATTGGGAATTCTTTTTAAGACTTTAAACTGATCCCACGATTTTTTGGATGATTTTTGGGTTGAGATTTGGGGCTCAAAAGATTTTTGGAAGTTGGGAACCAATTCTGCCAGAATGAAAAAGGCAGTTGACCCTTGACTTTGAAATGAGTTTTAGGGCTTGAAAAATCCAGAATCAGGGAAAAGTCCGAGAATGAAAAATGCTTAGAACACCTTAAATAAGGTTTCTGTAAAAGAAATTTCCATTTTGAAGATGATTTGGTGGACCAAAACCTTCTGGAAATCTCAGATATGAAATCTGGATTTCCAGAAACTGATGAACTGACCTTTAAAAGATAATTTGGAAAAGGCATTTAGACTCACCCAAAAAATAAAGTAAAAATATTTCTGGAAATCTCTGGATGTTAGCTACAAAAAGTATTTTGTAGTCAACACCAAATTCCAAGTTTATCTGTGTCCAAAAAATTAGACCATGGACTGAGGTCTGAGAAAATTGCTACTGGACAGCAACTTCTCAAGAAAGAAAATATGATTTTAAAGGGGGTTTTGCATCCATGCTTGTCCCCATTTCCCTAGGTTTTGATTAGTTATCACTTGAAATTTTAGTGGTGAATCAACTATATCAAACCATCCTTGGGGTACATTAGGACTAAGCACTTCATTTGCTTGAGAAGGGGATTTTTATCCTTTGAAAATGAGATTTGATGTATGAAAATGACTTTTAGGGTTTTGAAAATGTGTTTTCTTTGCAAGAAAGTAAGAACACTTTGAAAATAATGTAGATCCTTGTAGAAGATCATCCATGGAGATGAACTTCCATGGTGATCTTCTTGGATCTAAAGCAAGAAGATGAATAAACTACATTTTGTAGCTTGAAAATGCATGCATGGATGAATTTTAGGGTAAGGAGAGGGAGGTTATACCTATCTTCCTTGTGTTTTGTGTTTGAAGGCTTGAATGTGAGAGTGTTTAAGGCTTGAATATGAGAGTGTTTGAGGGTGTTTAGGGTTGATGATTTGAGTTGGTTAAAGAGAAAACAAGTAGATAACAATGAAGTCCTCTATGTTTTCTCTCTAATCCTCCTCCTATAGGGTGATTTGAGCTTGGATTGGTGTATGTATGAGAGTATATATGAGAGTGATTTGAAGTGTTTGTGAGTGAGTGAGATTTGGGAAAGATTGGAGAGAAAATGGTGGCAATCTAAGGATTCCCACTGTTTTCTCTCTATATTTCGCCAGAGTTTCGTTGCTGTGATCAAAATTGTGTTGTTTTAACTGAGAGAGGAGGGTTCAATTTATAGCCCTCTGTGAGATGCAAACATATCCGCGCGGAGCTTCTTGACAGCGTGCACTGTTCATTAATTACAGCTCCAGGCTTTGAACAGGAAGAATAATCTTTTCAAAATTCAAATTAATCAGCCAGTTTTTGTTCCAGCAGTTTCTATTTTTGGTTTTTTGGCTTTTTTGAGATTCTTTTCTAGGCTTAACCTTAAATGGCAAACCCTAATCTACCCTTGGTTGGTTAGAAATGTTAGAAATATTAGAAATGTTAAAACTTTCATTAATTTTCTAACGAAAATACTAACAAACTCAAATTGGAGCACTTACAGGATGATCTAGAAAAGAAAGAAATCTTTGGAAAAGTTCTAGCAGGTATGAATTTATTTCATTACTTATCATTTCTCTAATTATCCTTTTGATGAATTGAATTTAATTTTTTTACACGTAAAAAGATTTTTTCTATTTTATAAAATTAATGTTACTATCAGCTTATGTTTTATAATTTCTAATTGTTACAGTTATTTACACCATTGAGTATTAGAAACGTGGACTGCCACATGTTCATATCATCTTATGGCTTGATAATAAATCTGATGATTCTACCGTAGATAGAATAGACAAAATAATATCTGCTGAGATTCCCGATGAATCTATAGATCCTCAATATTACAATGCTGTGAAGGATTTGATGATTCATGGTCCTTGTGGGAAAGCAGGGCATAACTCTCCATGCATGGCTAAGGGTCGTTGCACCAAATATTTTCCAAAGAAATTCAGTGAAAAGACAATCATTGATGAAGATGGATATGCAATTTACAAGCGCCCAGAAAATGGTCGTACCGTAGTTGTCAAGGGAGTTAACCTTGACAACAGATATGTAGTCCCTCACAATCGGGTGTTGTTGATGAAATATGGTGCTCATGTTAATGTTGAATGGTGCAATCAGTCAAGGTCTATCAAATATCTTTGCAAATATGTTAGCAAAGGACAAGATAGAGTTACTGTAACATTTTGTAAGACAGCTAATTGTTGATGAGATTAAGAATTACTTAGATTGCAGATTCATATCACCTTGTGAGGCTTCTTGGAGAATGTTGGGTTATGAAATTCATTACAGAAATCCTTCTGTTGAAAGACTGTCTTTTCATCTACCAGGTGAACAAAATATTGTCTTCCAAGATGATGATGCAATTGACACAGTGCTAGATCGTCCAACTTCACGAGAAAGTATGTTTACTGCATGGATGGAAGCAAATGACAAATATGGAGATCTAGCAAAGAGTTTGACATATGCTGAGTTTTCTACAAAATTTGTTTGGAATCAGAGAGAAAGAAGGTGGGATCCAAGAAGACGTGGTTTCAAGATTGGTCGTATATTCACCACCAACGTACAAGTCCAGGTGAAAAGTTAATGGAAGTGGTATTGGAGGACATTGGGTACTTACTTAATTCATTTAAATTACTTATTCCATTTAAATTATATGTTTCACAGATTTGATTTGCTATTTGTATTTTTTTTATTTGCTTTATTGATAATTTTTTTTTTTCAGGAACAACTCTTTCAGCTGTACTCTGTGGGGTGATTATGCTGATGAGATGTTTAGACTCATTGAAACATGTGGTGATTCTCCTTTGATTGTTTTGATTCATTTGTGTAAACCAAAAAATTATGATGGTAATGTATTTTATACGGTATTTGATTTATATCATTATCTCATCATTCATTCAGATTTGAATATAACTAACTACCATTTTATGAGTTTAGGTAAAATTACAATCTCGAATGCTTTTTTTGCTACTAAATTACATGTTGATCCTATTGTTCTAGAGATTGCTGAACTGAAAAGGTAGTAAATTTTTTCATTGATTATTTTTTTATTATCCTTTCCATATTTTCTATTAATATGCTAATATATTATCTCTTCCAAATTTCATAGTTTCTTTGCGGTTGATTCTGGAACTTCTCATAAGATCAGTCAAATTGAGTCATCTAATGCTTACTCCAGTTTTGATGAACTTGAAAGTGGTTTGGCTAATGTGTTGACTGTAGCTGATCTTTTGGAATGCAAGGAGGTCTTTTTAAAAATATTTTGCTCTTTTATTTCTGTTTCATATTCATGTTCATGTTTAAAGGAATTAATATCTTCATTCATTTGTTTTTATATTTTGAAGGAGGGATACTATTGGGTGATAGGTCAAATTTCTGAAGTATTTGTGGATGGATTCTGGTCTTTTATTAGTTGTAAGGTTTGTATGCATAAGTTGGATTCTGTAGAAAGCGGTTATTTTTGCAAGGGTTGTAACAACACTATAACCAAGGCAATTCCAAGATTTAAAGTGAAGGTAAATGTTCACTCTGGTGATGAGATCGCGAAATTCATGTTATGGGACAGATGCTGTGAAACATTGGTTGGTCAATCTGCCGTGGAGCTAAAAGACCACTATATTAAGGTTTTTAAAATGAATTTAATTTCATTTTATTAAATTGAAGTCATTTATTTAATCTTTTATCTACTAAGAGTTTCACTTATTTTCATTTATTTCAGATTACAGAAAGTGGAAAAAAGGAATATTCTTTACCACATTGTCCAAATGAAATCATTGCCATAGTAGGCAAAACTGCTATTTTCAAGGTTCATTTGAGGGATGTAAATTTAAGTGGTAAAGATCAACATTATTCTTCTGGATCCTGCTATCATGGGCAATCTTTGGTGAATAAATATATTAATGAAAAAATTAAGGTCAAAAAGGTTTGTATTAGGTTTTGAAATAACCTTTCAAATGTACTTTAAATGGTTTTCTTTATTAATGTTGTTCACTTTTTTGTAGATGATTGATGTATTAGCAGCTATTAAGGAGGCTGGTGATGAAGTTATTGAGGTATGAAACTTGACTAAGTTATTTTATTTTATTTTTCATTTCAAATTTTATTTTATTTTTTCTTACTTTTATCAATTTTGTAATGTAGATAAATGATTCTTGTGGTGATAATGAAGAAAAGACCCCAGAAAATGTTGGTTTGAAGAGAAGATTTTTGTCATTTGAAGACACTGCTACAAGCACATTAACAGGTGATGGTGGATCAAGTAACAAGGATGGGATTCATTTACAAAAGGATATCAAGATTGAGAAGGACTGAAAATTTTACTGTCTTTAGTGATTTTTTGGGAATTTTCTTGGAACATTATCATTTGAACAATTGTCTTATTTTGTCTGATTTGTGGATTTGTAATTCATTTGGGGGTTTCTTTCTTTTTAATTTAGATTTTATAACAGTTTTATGCATTTTGTTTTCACTTATATCTTTTTTTTTTTAATGTTAAAGTGTTTTTACATTTACTTTTTTTTTTTTTTTAGAAATTAATTTGATACTACCTGACATGTTATTATTGTTCAAATTATAATGCTTTCCCCCTATTAAGCTTATTTCTACCAACTAAATCATTTCACTTAAAAATCCCTTAAAATCAAATCCCTAATCATGTTTCCCTCTAAACAGAATCAAAGAAATCTTAAAAAATCAAATCACAATAATAAGTATTCTAAACATAAAATCTGAGCAACTGAAATCAATCATTTTTAATTCTCAATCAATGTGGCCAATTTATTCATTTCAAATTAAAATACATGAACATCAAGTTTTCAGGTACAATGTTTTTGCAATGTCATTTAGTCATGTATCCAATCATCTTATGAAGAAATTAATGTTTATTAAAACACTTTTTTAAATCAAATATAGTATTCACCATAATATACGTATAAAATAGATTATAATTTACAAAAATTTTAAGTCTTAATGATTCATTAAAAATACCTTCTTTTTATTTATGCCATTCTATAATGAAAACCACTTATGTTAATCGAAATTACATCAAAATTAACTTTTGTTTCATCAGTAATAGTTCAATTACACTAGATTATCTATACCTAGTATTGTAGCTTAAAAAGTGCTTTAAGTACAATTCTTATGTCTAGGTTAATTTGACTCTTTGAATTCCCCTCCCATAATCACTTGACTCCTTTATATAAGTGTATATCACAGTCTAGGAATAGTTTTTTACTAAACTCCAATCAGTTATATAATTCTATTATCTTACAAAAAAGAAACTGCAATATTAAGTATTACAAGAGAAATGAAGATCACAAAGTCAATGATAATATGCAAGAAGAGGAAGTCTGAAAATAATGATACTGGTTCTATTTTTACCATTTTTTTTATTTTGTTTCACAAAAAAGTTTTTGTAATGTACATTCTACACTTTCCCTATTTTTTTTCTATCATTTCACCTCTTATTTGTTTAGTTCTCGGCTAAAGTTTAAGAGGATGAAGATTATATACAAATTCCAAGTTTATATTTTATTTTTCTAACTCTGTGTTTTCATTATAATCAATTATTTCTAAAAATTAATTACGTTTTAATACTAGATTGCTATTAAATTTTTTTGTTAGTACTTTTCTATCTAATTATAATTACAATAAACATTTATATTTACTTAAGTTATTTAAAAGAGTGTATGTTAGTTATACATTAAAATAGTGTTTGTTGTTAAACAAATTATACATTTTAAACAGTGTTTACCATTCACTGAATATTAATGTTTCTCTGTGGTATTTATTAATTAAATAGAAGCATCTGCAAATTTACTAAATGGCTCATAGGTTAGGAACTCTAGAGAAGTCCACTAGGTCTACATGTATAATGATTACTCAAGTTTCCAAGATGTAATCATCTTATTAATGACAGATATCTTTACTTTATTACCCTACAGCCGCTATTAGTGTATTTAATGTATCTATTTGTCTTTAATCTTCACCATTTCCCTATAACAGGTTGTTGGTAATTAATCTTTACTCATCAATGTTGTTTTGGTCATTTTTTTTGGTATATATATGTATCTACCCTTCCAATACCATCCCTTCTATAATTCCTTCCTTAGTTTTCCCTAGAACTGCAAAATGTGTGATGAAAATGGCTCCTCTTTGAAGAAATTGATTCGACACCGAGGAGCGAGAATCATGCATTCTCTGAAACCACTAAGAAGCTTCACTTTGGCCACATTCGTATTCCAAACTATAACACTTACTGCTCTAAAATGTCCTACAGATGCCCATTCAAGCCTTGCACTGGTCGTAAGTTGCGACGTATGGGTCACAACTTATCACATAAAGACGCTATCGATGCTAGCCGGTCATCTAATTTTTCTAATGCATCTAGGGGAGAGCATAGAGCCTTAGCTGAATACTTTAGGAACATCCTAGAGCTATTTGGTTCTCTTGATCCCCCTCTTTATAAAAAGGATGATTTCAAGAAGAAACCTTTTGATAAGGGTGATGGTGGCTGTGATGGTGGGGCATCTGTTGGCTCTTATGGTAGGGAGGGTGGTTCTTTTGTTCTCTAAATCAAGTTTGATTTTCTGTTTTCTGTATTTTTTTTTTTATGTCAGTTTGTATTTTTTTTTCTTTGTAATGTTTATATATATATATTAGACTTTTGTCTTTTTCTCTTATCAATTTTTATTTTTATTAGTCTCATTACATACCGTAAGCTTTTAGTTATCCTAATTATGGGTTTCATTTATTTGTCAAAATTTCCTATTTTAAATCAAATACATTCCAAATAAATTCGTATAAAAAATTTGGGCTACATTTTCTGAATACACCACAGTCATGAAGATATTATTTATAATCATTAGACAACAAAATCAATTTGAAAAAAAAGGAATTCAAAATTAGATCATAACAATGTTTTTTGCAGTCTTCGATCAATAATTCTTATATTTTATAAAAAAATAGCAAACTTGATTCAAAGTATTTGACCTAAAACAGATGAAACTAAAAAAATATATTGAAGACGACTCTTTATTCAAAATATGTGACCTAAATCAGGTTCAAGTATTAAAATTACAATTAAAAAGTAAATTAAAAAGTAAATTTATTAGTAGATCTAAGAAATTATACCTTCGAAATCAAAGATCTGAATTTTGTATAAAAAAAAATGGAGTCGTAAACAATAACCCTCTTGATTCAAAAATATTTGACCTAAATCAGATTCAAGTATTAAAATTACAATCAAAAATTAAATTGATAAGTAGTTCTTAGAAATTATACCTTCGAAATATTGGGAACTGAATTGTGTCTTCCAAAGGAGAAGCAGGCGTAAACAATCACCCTCGATCTTGGTCCCAACCCTTGATTATCCATAACTGGAACCTCATATTCGACGCCCTTCATCGATTATTGGTTTGGGAACGAAAGGGTATCGGTCGGCGTTGAAATTTAGGGTTTGTTCTGGATGGTTCTAATTTCTATTCCAGACGTAGGGAAAATTAGGTTAGTTTATTTGGATTTGGGCTTTTTATTTAATGGGTTGGTTTTTATTTTTTGGGTGGGCTTGCGAAAAACAACTGTGTAGTTAAAGTGTGTGTTTATTCCAATTATTTTATTTGGCTTAACAATATTATTGTCTTATAAATTACTCTACTTTTTTTTTTTTTTTTTTTTTTTTTCACAAATTGCCTAGACAATTTTCGTTTCATAGTGACATTTATATATTAATTAAAGCCAAAAAAAATGTACCTATTTTGTACTTTATTTTGTTCACATATCATTTTTTTTTTTTGCAGAAAATAATGTTCAACATAATATAATGACTGTGGCTTCATCGACAACAAGTTCCCGTCAATCTTCTCAAATCATGCCATTTTCAGATATAACTAATGATAATGGTACATATTCTATTTTGTCAATATTTATTACACTTCATGACAAAATCATTTATCTTTAATATGACAGGGAATGTGGTCAGAAGTAGTATATCAAACAATGGTAATGGAACTACTGCAAGAAACACTCCTGATGATTCACAAGTATTTAATTTGAAGTCACAAAAATTGAAGACTGTCAATGAAACTCAATTTATTAAAAAAAACAAAATATCAGTAAAGGGTAACTATTCCTTCCCATTTATAAATTTCTATCTTTCCCAACAGCTTTAAAATTGATTCCCTGTTTTACTTTTTTTTATAGGGACACCGTCGTCAGAAATAATTGACTTGACCAATGATGAAGAATTTTCATTTGTTACACCTACTACTGCTAAGTCAAAAAGCAAAATTGGTAAATATTTCCATTTTTATTAGTATATTTCTAATTTCAAATTTCATTTGTAATTTTTTTGTGTTTTTAAATTTTTTTAAATTCACTTATAATTTAAAGTTATGTCTTTATACAGATATCACCTCAGATTAGTCCATTGTTTTTAATTCTACTCCTCGAGAAAAGTCTTCAAAGTCCAGATTGAACTGTGATGCAAAAAAGTGTAGAAAACGAAAGAGTAATTCTGTTTTCCTAATCTTTATATAAGAAATTTTATTACATTATTTTTCATTATTTTAATAATATTAATTTTTTCCAATAATTTAGGCTCATTTGTTTCCCCGATTCCATTTAATCTCAATAATTTGGATGATGATAATTATTTTACTGGAGGTACGTTTTACATTATTTTAACTTTTAATATTATGTTGAAAATTATGTTCAATATTATATTTTTTATATTAGTTTTAATAAATATTCTTTTCCCATATAGTGTACATGAATTTTGGTGACCCTTTGCACGTATGTCCCCATTGCAATGCAATGTTTTGGTATGCAGAGAGGTTGAATAAACGTTTCAAGTCAACGTTGGCACCAAAGTATTCTGGTTGTTGTATGCATGAAAAAGTTCAATTACCTCCAATGCCTGAACCTCCGAAGTTATTTAAAGATTTATTATATGGCGATTCTGAGAAAAGTTGACTTTTTAAGTCCAACATTCGATCCTATAATATGATTTTCTCATTTACTTCGATGGGAGGTAAGATTGATCATGGTGTTAATAGAGGAAATAGTCCACCTGTTTTCAAATTATATGATTAGAACTATCATTACATTGGTGGTTTGATACCAACTGAAGGAAACCCTCCTAAATTTGCTCAGTTGTATATTTATGACACGGAGCATGAAGTTGGCAATAGAATTCGCTGCATTGGGTATGTCTATAATTTCTAAACTAATTTTGTGTTATTTAATGCCTTGTTATTTTGTTTTTTTTAATAGTTACATTCTCTTATTTTATGAAACAAAATAGGGATGATCAAATTAAGAAGCTTTTGTATGAGGAGATTGTTAATGATTTGAAGAAGATTCTTGACGAGAATAATGTTCTTGTGAAGTCATTTCGAATGGTCCGTGACTCATTGCATGAAAAAAATGAAACCATTTTGAGACTAAAACTAATTGCTAGGCGTAAAACTGATGGCCGATGCTATGATCTACCAACTAAAGATGATGTTGCATTGTTATTGGTCGGAGATTTCGAGAATTCAATTGGTGAGAGGGATATTGTTATTGAGACTCAGACAGGGTTGCTTCAAATGATAACCGAGCTTCATCCTTCTTACTTAGGCTTGCAATATCCCTTGCTATTTTTATTTGGACAAGATGGTTATCGAGAATCTATTTTTCTCAGGGATGTCCAAACCGAATCAACCGATGGCAAATGCTATAAATTGAGCATGCGAGAGTTCTTTGCTTACAGGATGCATCAAAGAGAATCAGAGTCTGATAATATTTTCCAGTCCGAAAGATTGTTTCAACAATATTTAGTTGATACATGGACAATGGTCGAGGCAGGACGTTTGACTTTTATGAGGACACATCAAAAGAAACTACGATGTGAAATGTATAAAGGTTTGACTGAAGCTCTTGCTAAGGGAGAACATGACCCTTCAAGTCGTGGCAAAAGAATATGCTTGCCATCTAGCTTTGTTGGAGGTGCGAGATTCATGATCCAAAATTATCAAGATGCAATGGCAATTTGCAGATGGATTGGTTATCCTAATCTTTTAATTACATTTATATGTAATCCAAAATGGCCTGAGGTTCAACGATTCCTAAAAAAGAATGGCAAACAACCACAAGATAGGGCTGATATTATGTGCCGTATTTTTAAAGCCAAGTTAGATGAATTGATGGATGATCTAGAAAAGAAAGAAATCTTTGGAAAAGTTCTAGCATGTATGAATTTATTTCATTACTTATCATTTCTCTAATTATCCTTTTGATGAATTAAATTTAATTTTTTTACACGTAAAAAGATTTTTTCTATTTTATAAAATTAATGTTACTATCAGCTTATGTTTTATAATTTCTAATTGTTACAGTTATTTACACCATTGAGTATCAGAAACGTGGACTGCCACATGTTCATATCATCTTATGGCTTGATAATAAATCTGATGATTCTACCGTAGATAGAATAGACAAAATAATATCTGCTGAGATTCCCGATGAATCTATAGATCCTCAATATTACAATGCTGTGAAGGATTTGATGATTCATGGTCCTTGTGGAAAAGCAGGGCATAACTCTCCATGCATGGCTAAGGGTCGTTGCACCAAATATTTTCCAAAGAAATTCAGTGAAAAGACAATCATTGATGAAGATGGATATGCAATTTACAAGCGCCCAGAAAATGGTCGTACCGTAGTTGTCAAAGGAGTTAACCTTGACAACAGATATGTAGTCCCTCACAATCGGGTGTTGTTGATGAAATATGGTGCTCATGTTAATGTTGAATGGTGCGATCAGTCAAGGTTTATCAAATATCTTTGCAAATATGTTAGCAAAGGACAAGATAGAGTTACTGTAACATTTTGTAAGACAGCTAATGATGATGGCAGCAAAGCAATTGTTGATGAGATTAAGAATTACTTAGATTGCAGATTCATATCACCTTGTGAGGCTTCTTGGAGAATGTTGGGTTATGAAATTCATTACAGAAATCCTTCTGTTGAAAGATTGTCTTTTCATCTACCAGGTGAACAAAATATTGTCTTCCAAGATGATGATGCAATTGACACAGTGCTAGATCGTCCAACTTCACGAGAAAGTATGTTTACTGCATGGATGGAAGCAAATGACAAATATGGAGATCTAGCAAAGAGTTTGACATATGCTGAGTTTCCTACAAAATTTGTTTGAAATCAGAGAAAAAGAAGGTGGGATCCAAGAAGACGTGGTTTCAAGATTGGTCGTATATTTTTCGTAGCTCCTGGACAAGGTGAATTATATTATTTGAGAACTTTGCTAAATTTTGTGCGCGGTCCAACTTCTTATAAGGAAATTAGACGTGTTGGTAATCAACAACATGGTTCGTGTAATTAAATTTATATTGAGATGAATAATATTAGAATAAACACCCACCCCTCCCCTCTTAGATTAAATCATAATTATTGTTCAAAATTTATTAATTTAAAATGAAAAAAAATTAAATATTAATTTTAGAAGTGAGTTTCATAAAAGTTTTGTGCTTTGGTTTTAACTATTTTTTTACAACTTAATCATTGTTCTTTAGATACACATTCAATATCCAAAAACTAGTATTTGGTTCATTTGTTTTCTTTTATCAAATTTAATCTACTTTTAGTTTTTTTTTTGTTGGAGAATGATCGAATATCTAACAATGGTTAAAATTGCTATAAAAACAAATAAGTAATTAAAATTGTAGCTTAAACAAAGTGTGATGTTTAAAATGACACAAACAAAATAAGCACATAATTGTAAAGAAAAATAAGTGTTAATCAACAAAATACGGTAATAATTACCTCATCGGTCGCAAATCTGTATGTGACATTGACGTTGAATTCATTTTCATTTTTATCACGTTGAGTTTCGTTTCCGCAAATGTCATCCTCCTAAATAAGCACATATAAATATATACAATATAAGAATAAATCTGAGATCTATATAAATTAATACTAGAAAATTGTATAGTAAGTTAAAAGAAAACCTTATCACTTGACTTTAATTCATCACTTGATTCTAATTGATCTTCACTCCAATCATTCATTTTGAAATTTAATCTTTAATTTTTGACAATGTTTTGTGATAGAGAGAAAAATCTTACAAGAAATATCTGATGAAAAGCAATGAAATACAATATATATATATATATATATGTGTACTTAAATAATTTGTTGCATTGAGATTTAAAATTGCTTTAATTTTATATAATTAATTTTTGCTTTGAAATTTTTTTTTGACAGATTTTTTTAAAGACAAACTAATAGTCCAAAATAATTTTTACTTTCCAAGACTGTAAAGGTTGGAAATTGACAAACTTTTCTTTGAAAATTGTTTTTGGCATAAGTCAAAATAATAGTCCAAAATTAATTTTCATTTTCAAGATAATGAAGGCTGATCCTATTGGGTATTTCTATTTGCATAATAGTCCAAAAATTTATTTTCATTTTCAAGATAATGAAGGCTGATTGATTATTGACAATATGTACTACATGAGAATGTGTATAAAATTTCAAAAGTTGAAAAAGCACATTAAAATATGTACTACATGAGAATGTGTATAAAATATCAAAAGTTGAAAAAGCACATTAAATACACTACACCATCTATCCTTAAAAAGCACATTAAAGTATTAATAAAATATTTTACGAATGTCCCAATTCATATATCATTTTATTTTTACAATTATATGGGTCCAACGAAAAATATATATAATTGAAAATATCTATAGTATAGATCACAGTGGTTCGTGAACAGTACTATGAACAGTATCAAATGCCAAATTTTCCATTTTGCCCTCATTAAGTTGTTCCTTTCCCATTTTGCCCTTTAAAAAAAAAAATTAAAAAAAAAAAACACGTGTCCTCGGACACGGGCTTTTACTAGTAACTAGTATAACACCCGTGCGTTAAACGCACGACCAACAAACTGTGAGAAATAACGAAAACTAAATAAAAAAAGTTGCTAAAAATGTCATTAAAAATATTCATAATGGAATTAACAATAACAACTACAAATTTTGAAAATTTTATTTGTAAACAACATTTGTTATTTCATCCACAGTCTTTTCATCTTCATCACATACTAATATCTTTAACCTATCACGGGTAGTTACCCTCAACAGAGCAATATACAAATGATGGCTGAACATTGGCCTTTTTAGAAACAAACCAACATGAGTCGGTGATTGACCCTGACTTTTGTTGATTGTCATTGCATATAATACAATCAACAAAACCTGTCTTCTCTGAAACTTAAATGGCAAACTGAGTCGGTGATTGACCCACGACATAATACTTTCACAAAAAATTTATACAACAAAGAAAGTTAATACAAGAAAAATAATTTTAAAGGTAGTTGAGAGACTTTTTATAGTTATATTTTGTAACTCAATAAGCCAGTTGGGAGCCTCTCAAGTTTCAACTTTGAATCTCTCAGGTCATCTCTCAACATTGTGAGCCCATGCACCAAAAAATATTTTCCAAGAAAATAAAAATTAATCAAAATTACTGATAATTGTACAACTCAATGCAGGTCAAGGTTACATCAAGCAGATATAGTTGGATTATCAAGATAATTCGATAACTCTTTGGCAAAATTTGAAAAGGGACAAAATGCAGTTTTCATTCACCATTAAGAACATTGCATATATTTAAACCAAAAGACCTCACCATCCTATTGATATTGGAGAAGACGTGATGGTGCAAATCAGGTCTACGCACCATTGTGTGCTAAATAAGAGCAACCGTAAATGACAAATGAAGCAACTTTGCCACTATCTTCATTTTAATGGTTCATTATGAGAAGAAACTAATACAACCCAAGATTTGAACCTAATTTTTCCAAAAGACCTCACCATGCCAATGTGTTTCTTCATGTTAGGAGAGTATCTGAGCTTTTCAATGGGTCTGTAAGAGATAAAATTGAATCAGTAGTAAGAAGATGAATAGTAAATCCACCATTGTTACTTGTTGGTATAAAATGCTTTACCCTTTTACTTCTAAGACCTCGCCTGGTTTTAAGCTTGCAAAATGCTGGCTCATTTTTCCTTTGGGATATACCTGAAAAAAATGGAAATAATAATTAATGTAAATAGCTAAGAAAAAAAAAAGCAAAGTGCTAGGATAGCAGTCATGCCTTTATCATCAAGTCAAAGTGTCCCTTAGAGTCTGGAGCTGAGATAGGAGTATATCTGAAAATAAAAGAGCACATCAGATGAATCGTCACTATCTTAATTTATTCTATTTTTTCGAAATAGGACATTTTTATATTTCAAGAAATTTAACCAACAATGAAAGAACCACCATAAAACATACTTTATGTAGCTTTTATGCATATTCAGGCTATTCAATCATGTAGATTGTCGTGTCCAACACCTCCGGCTCATGTGCAGCGATCATAGTTATCAGCCAACGGTGGAGACCTCTATGTGTAAGTGAAAAAATAAACTCGTACATTTCAGTCTAACTACTTGCTTTTTCATACTTGGCAATATACTACACTGATCTATATCATAAGGATTTGAAATGAGGAACATCATAAATACTCTATCCATCTCATGTACATTGGCATTGCAGGGTAAGCCACATTAACACTAAGGTTCCCACTTAATCTGCTTTCTTCTCAAAGAGCACATATAGCTCATTGAAAATGAAAATGATACAAATAACTCGGATAAGAATACTGTACGAGCATATATAAAATGGATGTTCAAAATTCAAGGAAAATTATGTCATTTGCGGCCCTCAAAATGGAATACATGAAGTAGAATGAGGCGATTTAAAAGAGAATTTAATCTCAAAAAACACCAGGCACTAAAGTACCCGTATAGATTTATTATTCCATGGAACATAATGAGCACTGATTTGCCTAGGAACTTACGGGCGAATGACATATTTCGTTTTTCCTTCAGCATCTTGTCCCAATGGAGCCCTACAAAAGAATAAGGAATACCATACGATGAAGTTAAAGACATTTTCCAGCAATCTTGATCTAGAAACCTTTCCCTAAGTTTCTCTCACATTAACAGAACATTACATAAAACTCTCTAGTTGGATGTCCCGTACTTACCTTGTTATGAGGCATGATGCAACATCAAGACCCAACTTGGAATTTGGATCAAATGAGAACCTGCAATTTGGTGAATAAGAAACAGAAATCTGAGTCTAAAAGAGTATTTCACATAAGATTGACAGATGACATCCTACAAGAGGAAACCCGACACTTCTCCAAAAGGAAGATTTCAGTAGTTTCCTACTCAAATCATTTTTGGTAATTTGTCGTGCCTGCTTGATATTGTAACACCAATTTGAGTGAGAATTGGACTGTTTGATATTTATTTCTCATTAGCATATTGCAGAGCTCAATAACTTAATTATGAGAAATGTGCAGTTCACTCTCTGATTGTAAGTAAAATGTACCTGCAAGCCAAGCAGTGAATCAAGATAAGAGACAGATGCAAATCTAAGGATTTTAAGATCCTAACAAATCCCATCTAATCAAATCATAAACGGAGAAGAAAATTGAGATTGTACCTGAAAGGAAAACCCTAGAGGAAAAGCGGAGAAACACGTGCATAGAAGATCATTAAAATACCCATATAAAGAGAAAACAAACCAACCTTATCTAGCATCTGTTTTGCTCTCTGATTAGCTGCTTTATATTTTTCCTTCTACACAAAAAAAATAAAACTGCAAATTAGTACAATGACATTCCGAACGAAACTTGCAACAAAAGCACGTCGCAATCTCTGATCAAGGTAAAGATGGTGAGAGAAACTGAAAATTCATATAAGCCTCTAAACTTGGCATCATTTGTAAGGAATTGTATAACTTTTCCCCAATTCAAAGGGATGAAATTGAAAACCTAGATTTACCTTGAGTTGTTGTAGAGTCTTTGGAATCGCCCCAATCCCTTTCCAATGGTACATATTCTTGGCCTTCCTTGCAAGAACCTGCTCAATCAAAACCTCAACAAATCTTAAAACCTAATCGAATTTGAAACTTAATTGGGGAAAAGCGATTGTAGAGAGAGAGAAAGAGAAAGATTAGGAATGATGAGAAAAGAGAGAGAGAGAGAGAGAGAGAGAGAGGCGGCAGCCATGGAAGGAGAGGGGGGCGGGGCGGCGACGGCTATGGAAGGAGAGGGGGCGGCGGCGACAACCGCGTTTGTAGCAGAGAGAGAGAGAGAAAGAGAAAGAGAAAGAGGGCTGGATGTTTTGGCGGTGACGCTACGACGGAGCAGAGAGATCGAGAGAGAAGAAAACCGGAGATGATGATGAGGAGGCGAAATTGAAGCAACCTGGAGGTGAAAACAACCATGGCATTGCAGACGAGATAGGGGAGGTGACAGACGACATTGTTTATAGAAGAGGTTGGAGATGTTATTGGGGAAGAGGGAGTGATGCCTTGAGACGGGGATGTTTTTGGGGAAGAGGAAGAGACGCCTTGAGAAGAGAGGGAGTAGAGGGAGCGACGCCCGGAGAAGAGAGCCATGGAAAGTAAGGCGTTTTAGCGGAGGGAGTAGAGAAGAAGACTTTTTCTATAGACGGTTCCAAATGTGAGCGGGAAAAGGGAGTGCCAAAATGACTTCACTTGTTATTTAGTAATAGATTTAATATAAAGGTCCGTTAAATGTTGTCAACAATTGTCCTAGAATTGTCCTCGGAAAATGGCTTTGATTTCCTGATTTTCCTTCTTAGGATAGCGTCGTTCATTTTCATTATTTTTATTTGGAGAACAATAATTTTCTTCTACTTTTAATCTTTGGATGACAATAATCGTTGCCTCACATTTGTCAAAAATTTAAGAAAACATAAATATTTTTTTCGATTATTAGAATTTTTTTTAATAATAAATAAAGGCTTTTTTAAATTTTAAATTTAATGAAATGAAAATAAAGTAAACCATTTGATTATGTTGCTAGTAAAAGATTGTTGGCCAAGGGTAAAAAGAGGAGAGAAAAAAAGGCACAATTAACGATGGCACGCTTGACGTGTTCTTCATGAAAAAGGTAAAACAGCTTTAATTTTCAAAAATCAAGACAGACTATTCATTAATGACTTTGTGCAAATAGAATTTGCATTGTGTAAATAGAATTACCCATAGAAATATCCATCTTAAATTGTAGCCCCATTTATCATACCACTTACTCCCTCCGTCCCGCTACAAATCGCACACTTTTCTTTTTGGGCGTCCCATTACAAATTGCACACTCCCAAAAAGGAAACTTTATATTAATAAAATATTCACCCTACTCCACTCATTCTCTCTTCTACATTATTTTAATACTCACAACACCATTATAATTTACTATTCTCTCCACTCATTCTCTCTCCTATTTTACTTTTACACTCACAACATTTTATTAAAATATTATATTCCTTAATTCTCGAGCAAACAGTGTTAGTGCGAATATTAGCGAAACAGAGGAAGTACTTATTTCCTTTCTTAGCTTATTTTTCACTCATCACTTTTCTAAATTTTTGTGTCAATGGTGAAATTTTTAGCGGTGAGTATAATAAATTAGAGATTAATCATGTATAATTAATTCCCCAACTTCATTCTACCAAATTACCTACTCCCCTACTCCACTCTTAAATCATTACAAAACCACAATATAAAATAACGCCTCCGGCTCCGGCGGCCTAATTGAAACTGCAGTGTCAAAATTTGCAAAAAGAAAAAAAAAAAAAAAAAACCAAAAAAGGCAAAGAGAATATTTAACCCCGTTTCGCACAACGCACTCTTCAAAGCATCATTTCATTCTCTCTCTCTCTCTCTCTCCGAAATCATATTTTAATAACCTAAAACCATGGCTCTGTTTTAGCCCAACTTGTCTTTGATCATCGCCATTGTCATTTCTGCCATTTTCATGAGTTTCTATCAAATGGGTCCTTGCTAAATCTTCATTTCAAGGCTCTAAACGAAGTGGGTTTCTAAGAAAATTCCTTAATTGAGAGTTCCAGATGAAGAAGAAATCGAGAAAGCCGGTACCCAAAAAGGAGGAAATCGCCGAAGACTGGTGTTTTGTTTGCAAAGATGGTGGAGAACTGCGTGTCTGCGACTACAAGTGAGTTTCTGTCCATATAGCAGTAGTATTACTGTAATGACAACTTTCCCCCTTTTCAGCAAATGCTTCATCTTATGTCTCTTGATGTTTTCACTGCATGAGGGTTATTTTGGTCTTTTAAGCTAGGTTATGTTGATGAGAAAATGGGTTGACCAAGTCAACGTTCTTGATCTAACTTTTTGTTGGCTTCTGTCTGGGGGCTGATTTTAACTTGGCTCTATTTTGCTATTTTTCTTCTTCTTTTCCATTGAAATAACTTGTGTTTATTTTTTCCAAATTAATGTATGGACTATCAATTTCTTGTTCAGAGTATTGATTTAATAAAAGATTCACTTTGGGAATGTTCTGGGTTCATAGAGTAATTTGAATGCAAAGTTGGTTATAAACTATGTTGTTCAGACTCTTTGTTTTAGACTCTTTGTTTTACCCTTTACGGACCTTGTCAACAAGACTAAAATATGAGTGTCTGGCTCTTTGTTGAGCACTGGTTATAAAAGGGGCTTAGGGTATGTTGGGGAACTCAATTTTGAGCTCTAGACTCATTTGGTGAACAAGGTTTACTTGGTAGAAGTTATGAGTAACAATCCAAAATACATGTCGTTTTAGGACTAAAATTTGGTCCAAAACACGTGTCTTTTTAGGACAAAAAATCCAAATTTACCCTTATTTGAAACTTGTTCCGTGTCATTAATTATACTTTTTAAGTGAACCTTAAGAGAGACACAACTAATGAGGGTATATATGGTACTTTATTCATAAAGTCATAGTAATACAACAACAACAACAAAGCCTTAGTCCCAAAGTAATTTTGGGTCGCCTAACATGAATCCTCGTATGTCATTGTGAAAGAAAAAAATGTAAAAAAAAAAAAAAGTTAAAAGAAGAAATAGGTGGAAAAAATAAAAAAGAAAATAAAAATAGTGATAATAAAAGAGTAAATATATAATAGATAAAAAAAAAATCAACCCCCTTCACCCACATTGAATTTTTGCCCTCCACTCCGGCTATTTCAACGCCATATTTTCATCCAATCCAAGTAAACTTATATCGTTTTCAATCACCCGAATCCAAGTTTTCTTGGATCTTCCCCTACCCCTCACCATAGTAATAATTGTCTTTATTAATATTTGTGAAAAGCTCCAAAACGACATGTATTTTGGACCGGAGGGAATATTCATTTTCTTGAAAGAAGTTATAAGTGTGCTCTGTTTTTCTTAAAGGAGAATCCACTTGTGGAACCATTATCTATGTATTTGGGGTTGTTTCCGATGCATTGGGCATGTTCTTAAATGCAACTATTTTTATTAATGCAAGTTTAATAGGTATCATAGACAAAACACATTTATACTATACAAAGTGTACTAATAGCCAATCACAACGACATGCAGATTACTTTCTTCAGTCTGATTTTTAATGTAATAATTTACTCTAGTTATTACGACAACACAGTAGACTTCTCATGTTCTGATTGACCATTTGTATGGTTTTGTATTAATCATCTTGTTCAGAAAATTATGTCCTAATATACAAAGTGGTTAAGCAGAAGTAGATGGAAAAGGAGAGAAGAGTACACCTTCTTGGCAGTTTGAAGTCTTCCGTTGCCTGTGTCATGGCTTACAAATATAAGCTTGTTTATTACTAACCAGACACCAATTTTTTTTAGTATTTGGAAGCTTATTATTTCTGTCCTCTTATTTAAAGCGGGTCATTTTAGTTTGATAGCATGTCTGATGTAGCTATATTGCTTTGTTCCTTGGTTTTTTTCCCCCGAGATAGGATGTTCCTTGGATTTACTATTATTTGGAGTCTTCCTAGGAGTGCCAACTGTGCCGTGTGTGTGGGTGGCTCGGGGTGGTGGTGGTGGATGATGTCCACCTATACTACTAAATTTGGTGTTTCTTTGATGGCTGAAAACATCCTAAGATTTGGAATAGTTCATATTCGGGAAAGGGGATTGATACTAGGTGTCTATAAGAGTATGTGTTCCATTGACCCATTATAAGTCTGATATAGCGGTCAAAGAGATATGTAGGTTGATATCTTCTGTTAAGTACGGTGTGCCGAGACTTGGGAGGAGGGGTGTTGTGTTTGCGCCGGAGGAGCTAGAGGTGGTCTGGAAGGGGTCTTGGGGTACTTTTGGTGTTAGGTGACTTGTCATATAGTTCTAAGGTGCTCGGACTCTTTGGTTTACGCTCGTGTCGACAAGACTAAATACGAGTGTCCGACATGAGTACGACGGGGTAAACCAAAGAGTCCGGCATCTTAGATATAGTTGCTCCATCTTCAGAAGTTGTTTTTGGTTGTTCATCTGTGTCTTGTTTCATTTTCTTTGGCAGTGTTTGCTCATTTTAGTTGGTACATTTCTTATTTGTAGACTCTTTCATATACATGTATGTGTATGTGTATGTGTATGTGTATTAGTGTGACATAGGCCTTGCACATGCTATCATTAACATACAATGCCTAATTTATGATAAAAAGCACTACTCCCTCCGTCCCAAGATGAATGTCCAAATTTTCTCCTGATCAAGGGCAAATTTGGGCATTCATTTTAGGTCGGAGGGAGTATAAAATTATAACAAGAATCTACTTCAAACATACACACTAATATGCACACTACTGTTTCAAAATTACTGGGAAATTAGACTTTTCCTTTTTGAGTTGTTCTGAATAAATGTCCATTTTGTAACTTCCATTTTTTACCATCAGTTGTACTGTTTACCCTTGATACGTATAAGGGAGTCGAATCACTTTTCTTAATCTGTGTGTCAGTCCAACAGGACACTTCTTTTGAAAAGTAGCATTGTTTTTTAATGTTTTCTTGGAATGGAATATTTTTCATTTGGAGTATTTAAGATTTGTACATTCGTTTTCGTACTTTATGGTTTCTATGTAGTTAATTGAAATTCTATTCAAGATTTGTATTTTCATTATGTTATTTTAACTCCAACCATTTTTTCCGTTTCAACTATTTTTAGTCAGCCCACACTTGCCAATAATAAGTGGTTAGTGCTTATTTGTAACTAGTGAGGATGGGGAAAGGTTTTGGAAGGGGAAGGCGCCATCAATTTTGTAGTTAGTCATTGCTATTTTATAAAACGAAATCAGTAAACATAAATATTAAATACAAGTTTGTCTCCAATCTGTTTTTCTTCTTTGTTATGCACATACTGGGTCTATGGTTGGGATGGTCAACAACCTTCCTTGATGCTCTCACATTATATGCTCTTGGATGAGAATATTTTGGGATATGAAGCTATGTAGATTTCTGGTTGTGGTCAATTTGGCGAATTATTGGCGTGCCCTTATTATTTATGTCTCATTTGTGAAATTTGTTTACAATGTTCTTAATGCCATTTTATAGGGACTGTCTAAAATCATATCATCCCGATTGTGTGGGGGAGGATGATTCATTTTTGGAGAGTAGAAGCAGTTGGAAGTGCGGTAAGCCACTCACCTTCTTCTAAGATGAAGCTTTGTTTCTTGTTTACCTTCTCATTTATGCAAAACTTGTTTATTAAAAAGTAACCTGTAGCATAAATTGCCATATGTGTAAGCCGAGCCTAGCCGAGTTTGGTATGCCTGACTTTGGCTTGTTTAATTCTTTTTCTTGGCTCGAGCGAGTTTCAAAGGAGGTGTTTAAAGAACTCCGCTAGAAATTTTCTGGCTCTTAAACTTGTTTGTTGTCCACGAGTTAGAGCGGAATGACGTAATAGTAACTGTTAGACTGAAAAATACTCAATGCATCGTTTTCCTCACTTGATCTGGAATCACAACTGATCCATAATAGAAATCTCCATAATTCCCCCATCAACAAAATGTGTGGCTTGAAAAAACATCACCCAGGAGATTTATATGAATAACTTTATTAATTAGGCTGATCATTGAAGGCTAGTAATTACTTATAATTGATAATATAATAGAGAAACTATTTGAAAATAAATTGAGCGGAGAAAAGCATAATGAGTCAATCACGATCTGGGATTGCGAGCTCACAAGTGAGCTTTATCTTTTGGGGATCAATTAAACGACCATGCTTGCCCTGGACCCCAAGCTCGGCTTGTTTATGCTCGAGCTTGAGCGAGCCTTAACCCTAGTTGGCTTAGTTTGTTTTGTATCTGACGCATAACAAGATAAGAGTACATTGTATCCAAATCTAAGTCAAAGACTAAAGCCTTTTCGTCTAAGGAAAAGTGTCCTTAGTAGATTAGGATTAGTATTTATTTCTTAGTTTCCTTTTAGGATTAATATTTATTGGTTAGTTACCTAGTTCTTATAGTATTTAGGTTTCTTACTCCTCCTAGTATTAGTATTTTATTTCCTAGTTCCTTACAAAATTAGTATTTCTTTTTCCTAATTTTGTTAGAATTGTTTAGCATATAAATACTCATATGTAAGATTTTAAAGCTATTCAGTAATGGATTAATTATTGGGTTGAGATTCGCTTTAAGCTAATTGTGTGTTTTTCTTCTCTCTCCTTCTTCTTCTTGATTCTTTCTTCTTAAAGCACATTCTTCTTTTAATACCACTTAATGGCGAACTTATGCAGAAGCGTATAGAAAAGATAGAAAATCAAGAAAGAGAAGAAGATTGTGCTTAAGAAGGAATAATCAAAATAAGTAGGACAGAGAGAGAAAAAGAACACACAATTAGCTTAAAGCTAAACTCACTTAAACGAATAATCCTATCTGAATATCTTCGAAAGCTTACATGAGTATTTACAGGCTAACTATCCTAACGAAATTAGGGAAAGGAAATACTAATTTATAACGAACTAGGAAAATAAAACACTATGGGGTCGTTTGGTAGCCCTTCTTAGCGTTGGATAGGATTATTAGTCCAATAAGCTTGATGTTTGGTAGATTAAATGCAACCGGTGTAATAATTCTAACAACTTGGATAAGACCTCTTATCCCTTCATATTTATCCCAAAAAAAGGGTGGTATAATTAATCCCTGGAGTAATAATCTCCTGGCTATTAATACATGCTAATCCTATCAGCCTACCAAACGAGCTCTATAAGGGCTAAGAAACCTAAATACTATAAGAACTAGAAAAACAATCAATAAATATTAATTCTAAAAGGAAACTATCTAATAAAAAAAACCTATAAGGAAAGTAAGAAATAAATTTGAATCCTAATCTACCAAGGATTCTCTTCCTTTGACGAAAAGGCTTTGGTCATTGACTTGGACTTGGATATAAATTACTCTTATCTTGTTCTGCATTAGTATCCCAACACATGCCATAAATTGGTGCCCATACACTTCATTTCATACCATGCCGTAATGCATAGAAAATTTAATTTGTGGATGGATGCCATATGTTCAAGATATCCTAGATAGGAAGAATGATATTGGTATCATGGAATGAGCCTGTATTCTAATTGTTTATTTAAAATTGTTTTAGTTGAGTGAATTGACTTTACTTTTAGTTCTTGTTCCACCACTAACATTTCAATCTATACCATTAATAGCCATGGTAGTTCAAATACGATGGAAAGGAACTACAAATGTTCCACAATAACTACCAGTCGAGCATTTAGTACCTGTGTACCTAAATGAATGTTGATTTTGAGCTTCTCTTTTAGAACTACAAATGTTCCACAATAACTACCAGTTGAGCATTTAGTACCTATGTACCTAAATGAATGTTGATTTTGAGCTTCTCTTTAGTACCTATATATATATATATATATATATATATATATATATATATATATATATATATATATTGATAGAGAGAGAGATAGATAGGGAGGGAGGGAGGGGGAGAGAGAGAGAGAGAGAGTTAAATGGTCCTCCCATTAGACCGCCGTTTGTGTTTCCGTTAAATGAGGTTGAGTTGGCACCCTAACCTCATATTTTGCATATGTAGCGCTGACTGAGCTAAAGAAATGCAGATTTGAAAGATGCAATTATATAAAGGGGTGAAATTATAAATTTTAAAACGAGAATTCATCTTCCATTCCATCCACCATCGTCCTCACTACAGTCACCGCCCCCTCAACCATCACAGCTACAGCAACACCATCTCACCACTACCACCACCAAATCTTTGAACTTCAAAAGATTACCCAACTCTCTGAACTTAGAAAAAATTCCCCCAAATCTCCCCCTCCCAATCAATCAAACCCATCACATAAAAAATCCCCAAATATTAAACATATAATTAAATCTTATATTCAAAAATCAATCCCACATCACCATTACCAACAGTAAATCTGGGTTACATCACAATTTATATCATGAATTAAAAAATCAATCCCACATCACCTCTAGAAAATAAATTTGACTAAACCCAATACACCTCTGAATTGAAAAGTGAGGAGTGAATAAGTCAGGGGTTCGAATTGGAGAGAAATTTGACCTTTGTTGTCGTATTTTTTCTTTTCGTAAAAGATAAGATCAATTCAGATTTTGTCTTTCTTTTTTTGGTTGGTTGTTTTTTTTATCAAAAATGACATATAATGAATATACTAATCATTGTTGTTTTAATTCAAAGTGAGAGTGAGAAGGATAAGAATTTGCAGTCAGGAGTGAATAATTCGGGGTTCGAATTGGGGAGAAATTTGACCTTTGTTGTCGTATTTTTTCTTTTCGTAAAAGATAAGATCAATTCAGATTTTGTCTTTCTTTTTTTCGTGGTTTGTAGTTTTTATCAAAAATGACATATAATGAATATTTGATGATAAAGACGATGAGCATAAACAAAACTTTGACATGATTTCAAAACCAAATCTGAAAAAGAGAGAGAGAGAGAGAGAGAGAGAGAGAGAGAGAGAGAGGGAGAGAGGTGGCGGCTGACGGAGAAGAGAAGGGAGAGGAAAGACGAGACCTGATTTCAATGGGTGGTCACCCAGTTTTTGTTTCGATTTTTTCAAAGAAGATGATGTGTTTAACGACGAAAAGGAAAAGAGTTTCTTGCGTTAAACCCAGATCGGTATTTGACGTGGGTTATAGGTTGGGGGTTATTAATTGTTTTCCATTTTAGGATCACTAGTTTAAAAAAAATCACTTTTACCCCTCATATTTCTACCTCAGCATTTATTTTATTAGTCAGCAACATATGTGAAAAATGATGAGGTCATAATGCCAATTTAACAAAAACACGAATGACAATTTAACGGAAGGACCATTTAATGCCTAAATAACCAAGTTAAGGATTCAAAGGTAAAAAAAAATTAGTTCAGTGACGTAAAGGTAAAAACTTAAAAAGTTCAAGGACGAAAAAGGTACTTCTCTCTATACACACACACACACATATATTTGTCCAAAATTAACTTTTCCCTATTCTTTCTGTGGTGTCAATTTGGTTAGGGAATTAGCCCATAGTACTTGTAAAGAGGGCAAACCCCGGTGCGCCAAGCGCTCCCCGCCAAGCGGGGGTTGGGAGAGGGAACCATTTGCTAGAAAACTCTCTTCAACCCCTGTAAAGCCAATAGGTGCCACTTAATTTTTTGAGGCAGTGATATTTAATTTTTTTTCTCTCATCATTCTTTTTTGTGTTTCAGAGTGGCACACTTGCTACGTTTCAGACTGCTATAGAACTTCAAAGTTCAAGTGTTATGCTTGCCCAAAATCTGTGTGTGGATTCTGCGTTAAGACTGCAGAGTTTGTTCATGTGAAAGGGAAGAAGGGTTTCTGCGATCAGTGTTTGAAACTTGCTCTGCTTGCTGAAGAAAAAAAGGATGTCGACTCTGACGGGGTAAGATTGGCTTTCATTTAAAACCAAAAGATTCCAATTAATTCTTTTATATTGTTACTGCTTGCTTAATATTATATCTTGCTTTTGATTTTCCCTTATGGTGAAGTGAGAAAGGGCAATTTCTTCTATAAAAATAAGGTGAGAAAGTTTTTTTTTCCCCCCTCTTAAAGGTGAAATTGTGTTTCTTCAGCCTGATCTTTGAACTCTGATGATATTCCAACACGACTTTGGCTTGTGCTAATTACAATTCATCAGGGTCATTATAAATGGCCTCAATCAGGATATGCTTTCAACTTTGTTATACAGGATTCCTCAGACTGGCAAATAACCCAGAGTATGGGTTCTGAACGTCCATGAAAGATTTATGAATAACTTTGATTCTTGAGGAACTTATATAATGTTTTATCTTCTAGAATAGTCTGAAACTCAATCTCAGCCAACTCCCCTTGAGTCAATGGTCTCAAGATGGCACTTTCTGCCATTTTACTTGTTGGTATCATTATTGGGGCCACTGAGGTTGTTGAGTCAAGAGGTCGGTATATGCTTTGCCTGTTTTTTTCCCCTTCTTTTTCATTATTTCCCTTCTGTTTATGTCAAGCCTTATGGGAGAGATTGGCATCCGTTTCATGCTATGGGAGCATTCCCATATGCGCCATCAGAAGTGCCAATTCATGCTAGAGGATGCCCTGAACTAGATCACTAGGGTAAGGACGTGACTCACTCCACTGAAGCAGAGAGAATCGAACCCCAGAATCCCAAACTCTTCCGCAAGGAAGTAAGACCCCTCAACCACCCTCCTTTGCTTCTGTTGTAATTTTTGTGCCCCAGGTGGGAGACGGTGGTTACTTTTGTGAAGGCAGGGAGGGGGAGGACACAAGCACACACACATGTAGAGAGGGTTATAAATAGAGAGATAAGATTAATTAAGTTTCCCATTCATCAACAAGCTTAAGTTGCTAAACTGTGTCTTACAATGTATGTCCAGTGTTAGCATAGCACTCATACGACTGCCCGAGACCTTGCTGTATGAGCTCTGAAATCATGTTAAGGCACAATAAAATCTTAAGTTGTTGAAAAAGCACCGACTATGGATATCCAGCTTAAACATGTCTTACCCGTACAGAAATGTGGTTATAGTCATGTCTTTCGCAGAGAGAGAGAGAGAGAGAGAGAGAGAGGAGAGAGAGAAAGGAAGAAAATGTTTTTTGCAATCTATTTGTGCACTTGGTATTGCTTAAACGTTCCTAATATAGTGGATATATATTAAAAAGCATCATGAAAAGGAGAATGTATCTCTGACTTTACCCGATAAAAGAAGCACCGATGAAAGCAACATATACTCATGAATACAACAATTAAAAACTTTTCTAACATATCTATCCATCATAATCCTATCAATCAAGAAACTTTTATAACATATCCATCCATCACAACTCTAAATTGAAAAAGAGAATATCTTTTTGTGTACGTGTTTAAAATTGTATACTAATAATGAATTTATTGCTACTGATTTTCACCAGAGGCATGCTTGTTGATTTGCAGGAAACTTATGACTTTGAAAGTCGGGAAACATTTGAGGGTCTGTTCAAGGAATATTGGGAGATAATTAATGAGACCGAAGGTCTTACTGCTGAAGATCTTAAATCTGCAAATACCCGATATAGAATGAGCAAAAATTATAACTCCAATTCAGATGGATCTGACAGTGAAAACGAAGTAGTTTCCGATTACGATGACTCGGATAATTCAGAAGAACACAAGCCAGGAATGAAAAGAAAGAGATCCAAGGGGCAACTATCCTCTGGGAAAGGAAAAGTAAAAGCATACAAAACCAAGTTTATTGGCTGGGGATCAAAATCTCTTTTACAGTTTCTTCAGTCAATTGGTAGAGACACAACTAAAGAATTATCCCAACGTGAAGTAACTAATATTGTAACAGGATATATCAAGGAAAAAAATCTTCTAGATTCACAGAGAAAGAAAATTGTTGTATGTGATGAGAGGCTACAGATGATTTTAGGGCGGAAAACAGTGAACAAACACAGAATATATGATCTCCTGGAAGCCCATTTTGCTGAAAATCAGGAGCAATCAGAGGAGAAAGAAATTGATTATAGTTCAGAAGACATGGATGACAATGTCTCTGTTTCCTGCAAAAAGCAAAGAAAGTCAACTGCAGATAGAATACCCCAGAGGGAGGAGACTGTCGTTGATATTCCTCGATTCTATTTTGCAGCCATTGTTCCTGAAAACATCAAGCTTGTATACTTGAAGAAGAGTTTAGTGGAAATTCTTTCAAGAGAATCTGAGACATTTGAAAGCAAAGTAATTGGAAGCTTTGTGAGAATCAAATTAGATCCAAGTGAATGCTTCAGGAGGAATTGTTTTCAGCTCGGCCAAGTCACAGGTCTGTCCTGATACAATCTCATATAACTATCTCCCATGATGAAAGCTGTAACTGTGGCGAATAGATTGCCACTGATGCATTTTCTTTCACTCAAGCAAGTTTCACATAGTTAAATTTTGTTTTATGCTCAGAGTTTCTCTTCATGTTAGAAGTTTTGGTGATGTTCAATACTCCCTCCGTCCCAAAATGAATGTCTTTTTTTTTTGAAATATGCTCGAGAGCAAATTTGAATTTTTTTCGGACATAGGTAGTAGAGGTTAAGAATATGTTTTCCTGATAATATGGATTGTATTTCCCCATTGTTGAGCTACTAGACAACACTGCAGGTTGTATCTTTGAAGTATAGATGCACAATCATGGATGCCTGAAGCATTGTTCAGTTAGTATTAAATCTGTTTTATCTGTAGTTTCTTTCCATGATGGAAGTCAGGCTGTTATTCAATGTGTTCGGTTTTTATGACTTTCTCAAACTATTACTTATTAGAAATAGCTTATGCTACTTTGAGAATGTTAACAATTCCTGAGAGTTGTACCATTGTTAGTTTTGATAGCTTGTTGTACAACTTTTGTCAAGCAGTGTCCTGAGCACTCGAGATTCCCTCCATTGTCCCTATCTGTAGAGTGTATTTTCTAAGAGTTGATCATTTTTAGTAATACCATATTACCACCTTGGGAGTGACTTAGCAACTTTAGCTTGCATTACATTTTTAACTTCATATATATATTTTTTAAATTTGTTAACAATAGAAAAACAAATGGAAATTATTAGACCAATTATAAAAATTGGGTGTTCTTAATGGGATATCCATGAAAGAGAAAGGAACTCTTCAAATTTTACGGATTATTTGTATGTCAAAGGTATAAAATAGGAATGGATTCGAAGAAGATTCTCTTCTAACTTCAACCTTAACTGCAATTCACATCTTGCCAAGATTACATATTGTGATACAATTATATTTATATTCAATTATTTCTTTTCTTCTTATTGTGTTACTTATCATAACAGCTTAGTTGCAGGTAGTGTATCCTAAGTTTCTTACGGTACTCATTTGATGCTTTAATCTGCTGTTTCACTTGTTTGAATCATGGAGATGTATCAGTGATTCTTTATACCCTTGAAAGCCAAAAGCAGCTCATTAGCCTCCCGTGTAATAAAAGGCCTCCCATTTATATGTAGGGAACATGTGACTCATAAGCTCACTAGTATTTTCCAAAGGCTTCAACTCCTTAATGAATGCTGAGAAGTTGTGTTGTAGATACTGCAAATTGCTGTCACACTGTGAAAGTGTAGTCAGTCATTAGTTCGTTCAGTAGTGGTCAAAAGATGAAGGATTGGGTCAGATACTCCCTCCGTCCCAAAATGATCTTCCTAATTTTTTTGTCATTACTACGAATGAACATTGAGCAATTTTTTATGTTGATTTAATTATCCTAATGAAAATGTAAAACTTGTTATTGATAGTATTGTTGATGGTGTATAAATTATAAGTTTTAGATTCACATTAGTATAATTAAGTCTACCTATAATTATTGCTCAAAGTTCATTGGTAGTAACGACAAAAAAAAGTAGGAAGTTCATTTTGGGACGGAGTAGATGTCAGCTTTTGAAACTTGCAAAAGGGAAAGAAATATAAGTGAGACAAATAGACTTTTTATAACTAAGTTCAAAGAACTGTGATACTACAAAAGTTGAAGTAGTAGAAAACATGCAGGCACTTCTGCAGTTCCATGTCAGCATCGCTACGATATTCTTGATCATCCCGAGGTCAGGCCGTGATGAGTTACTGAATTATTGACTTTTATGTATAAAAGATTTTGACTCTAAACATGACTTCAAGCAGAATGAAGGAGTTAGTTAAGTAAAACTAACCATAGATAAGATAACTCAGCTGTTACTTTTTTAGTGTCGTATCTGAAGCACCAGAAGTGACATGTTATAGAGACCAATGCAATTTTGACTCTAACAAGTTATGAAGCTATTGAATTAGCATCTGCCTTCTCTCATTTACTACCATATGTGCCTTTTCCCTAGAAGATTGACCCCCTCCTGTAATAACCATCACTTATTCATTCAACCAAATATGGTGCCGTCTCCATTCTTTTCCTTTCTGTATTATAAATGGGGGACATACTGAACTTTGTACCGTTATCATCTATGTACAGGTATAAAGAAGCACCCTGTTGGTGGAAATGACCAAGAAATTCTTCTAAGAATTGCAAATATGTCTAAAGATATCAGCATCAGTGTATTGTCAGATAATGACTTCTCTGAGGTAACCATTCTTTTTTGGAGGAATTTAGTGCCTGTATGTATTTCCTTTTTGCGAGATGACAAAATTTATAGAAAGTGTTCATAACTGAAATGTTTTTGTCCTTTCCTTGTTTCCTTAATAGTTATTTCTCAAGCCTTGTCAAAATTTCATGCTTCTGTATTGTATGGGTAAAGCTATAGTCTAATATTAAGTGACGATAAAGTGTACATTCTCAAGTCTTATGTATATTTCTGAAGTCACATAAACTTTATTATAAATTTCTAGTTGGTAGTAGTTAATTGGCTACTTAATCTATGGACCTAGTCATTGGGTGATCTAAGCACCAACCAGTGAGTGCCACACATGATTTTGTGGCCAGTCTTTGTGCCCCTAACCCATAACCTAGATACAACCAAACTTTAAACGACTCAGCCTTTGTCCCAGTTAATTGATGTCTGCTACGTGAATCCTTTTTATCATTTGGTTAGG
Source organism: Adenophora triphylla var. japonica (assembly GCA_022495995.1). Taxonomy (NCBI): domain Eukaryota; kingdom Viridiplantae; phylum Streptophyta; class Magnoliopsida; order Asterales; family Campanulaceae; genus Adenophora; species Adenophora triphylla. Next base: position 165,448 of record JAFEMH010003381.1, read on the forward strand.
TCCGATGCAAAATCATCGCTGAAGCCACACTCATTTATATCCTTCTGTTTCCATATGACGTATGTCCTTCCCCTACCTATGGCTTGACATGCACCATGCCACTCTTTATTTACAGAGGGAGTAATATGTTCAAGTATTAGGAATTATTTTCCTCCCGTTCTGCAATTAGCTGTTGGGAATTCTAGAGTGTGAATACCCCAATCCGATGCCGAAACACATAGGAAATTTGGAAAAGGTTTAGAAATAAGACCGGGCCAACTCGCAAATCATTTAAAACGGTTTAAAATTATTGGAGTCACCACGCTGCTTTGATTGTGCCCAAAGCACTAAAAGCATTGAAAAAAAGGCATTTTGAGTCAAGAGTTTAGGTTCAGGGGTCAATTTACGTTGTGAGCAGATTATACCATTAGATCACTCACAACGTCCGATTAAATCAGACTTTCGAACACGTTTATGTATGTGTGTAATTTGTAGAACTAAATTGTTTTTATGTTACTTTTACGGGAATTGAGGTTGAGAGGTGGGAGCATGAAGTAACCTGATCAATCGTGATGAAACATGGATCTGTTTGTTGCGTGGAAGAAAAGATGTCGCGCGACAACGAATACCTTGTCGTGTGACACTAAGCCTGACGTGTGTCACACGTCAGACATTTCCATGCCATCAAAGTGCAATGTGCAATCTGATTACAAAGCAGTCACAAGATTGAACATGAATTACAATGACGTTTGTGTGACTTAACCAATCACACTTAATATACATCAAAACCATACTAATTCAACACAACACCTAGACATAGAACCTCACCGGTCAATGTCATCATAGGTATATGTAGTAAGTATATTTTTTATGTTTTTGTGTGAATGATAATTAGATCATCAAATGTCAAAGTAAAAAGTAAAAAAGAGAGAATGACAATTTAAGCAACAATTAAGAAATTAAAGCAATAAAACCTAAATCTAAGACTATTTAATTCATACATCAACTTAATGATGATGAATTAGGAGTTCTATAGGTGATCAATATGTTGTTAAACCTTTGATCTATTTAGGACAAACAATCAATATAAACAATGATCTACATTAGGAGAGATAAGGATTAGAAGTGCTCACCAATGATTCTTCAAAGGATCACTTTTATACTTGATCTTCAACTAGATGAGCTCAAATTGATCTTCAATGGCTTGAAGAGGAGAGAGATTAGAAGAAGAAACGCCGAAGGGCGAATCGAGAGAGTGACAGTTGCCATTGCGGGAGACGAGGACCAACGATGTGGTCGACATCCGGATGGCGACCGGGAAAACAACTAGCCATGACCGTCTTCATCGAACACGAACACGGATAGTATTATGGTTCTTATCAGATACCTTGCCAAGACAAGTCAATCGAGTTAAAGGGCATTCAAGGAGTTTAAAAAACTTTGATTCATCTAAAACTAAATATGAAGAGGCAAACATGGCTTATCACACGAAGTTGCGGGAACTTCAAGTTGTGGCATTAGAGGAGAATGCTGCAGAAATAAAAAACAATATTGCAGTACGCACTGATACAGTCTGGTTCAGAATGGTACAAAAGGCGGAACGGTGCACAACATGTTTCCCATAGTTTTTTGACTGGAATGATATGTATGGGCCTTTACAGGACGAGATTGACAATTATGCTGCTAATGTCTCGCCACCGTCTCTACCGCCTCCTCCACCTCCGGCCCGAAACTTGCTGTCCCTACAGCTTAATGAACTTCAATATTTCTCCTTGTGTGTGTATTAGGTGAGTCCTCATGTGGCTGAGGCGTCAAGGCGTCAACTGTGGCATCGGCGGAAGAGGTGGACGCCTCTACTGGGGAGGTAGTGGCTCCTGCCAGAGGATATAGTCGTAATTGGCTTTTAGCCTCGGTCTTGGTTGTTGTCGGTGCAACAATGGCTTCCATTGTTCATGCAACCTTTGTTCCTGCTGCTGTCTCTGTTGCAGAAGTGGGAGTTGTTGAATTTGATTTAGTTGATGCTCCGATAGTTCTCGATACTAAGTTGCCAATCTTTTTTACCCACCTTGGTACAAATGCTTAGAGTTTCAGTTTTTTGGCCAACGAATTTTAAGGAGGTCTCATGTATCAGTAGATGACCTTTTGATCCACCAAATTTCCAGAGGCCATAGAACCTAAACACATCAGATTCGGAATCTCAACGATACTCCATGTTTAAATTCTTGGTTTATTTTCTTATTTCTGCAATATATTCCTCTGATGCCACATCTCGAAGTTCCTGCAACTTCGTGTGATGAGCCTTGTTATCTCTTCATATTTATTATTTAGCTGCATCAAAGTTTTCAAACACCTTGGATGCCCTTACTCAATTGACTTGTTTGTGTACGGACTCAACTGACTTGTTTGTATGGCAAGGTCTCCGATAAGAACATCAATAATATCCCCGTTCGTGTTCGATAAAGACGAAGCCATGGCCGACAACCATAGTTGTCAATCCTGTCTCGTACCTCTCCCAATCGACCGGTATGTACCGTTCCGTATAAAATCGATGCGATACATGTTGCACTGTTTCGACTTTCGTACCAGTTTGAACCCGACTGTAGTGCATACTAGTCTGAACCGGCCTGTACCAGCCGGTACACACCATATTAGCGTAACACAAAATAATATTTTTTTTAAAAGATCAAGTCTTGAAGATTCATTGGTGAGCACTACTAATCCTTATCTCTCCTAATGTAGATCATATTTCTAATGATTGCTTGTCCTAGATGGATCATAGGTTTAACAACCTATTGATCACCTAGAGAACTCCTAACTCGTCATTATTCAGTTGTATTAAATTTAGGTTTTAATGCTTTCATTTCTTAATTGTTTATTGAATTGTCATTCCCTCTTTATCTATCTTTTTTACTTTTACTTTGACATTTGATGATCCAATTATCATTCACACACAATAACACCAAAAACATACTTAATCCACATACCTATGATGACATTGACCGATGTTGGTCATATATCTAGGTGTTGTGTTGAATTAATATGATTTTGATGTATATTATGTGTGATTGGTCATTAAATCACATAAACGTCATTGTAGTTCATTTCTGTGTTCAACTGTGATTGCTTTGTATCCTGATTACACTCTGATGACATAGAAATGTATGTCGCACGACAAAGTGTCGCTCGACAGTCTTAGGTCACACGACAAGGTATTCGTTGACACGCGACAAACAGATCCATGTTCCATTAGGTTACTCCCCTTCCCTATGCATGCTCCCACCTCTATTCCTGTAAAATGACATAAAAACAATTTAGTTCCACAAATCACACACACATAATTTCTCACAACCTAAATTGAACCCCCAAACCCAAACTCTATATTCAAAATGCCTTTTTTTAATGCTAAACCTTTTCCAAACTTCCTATGCGTTCCTACATCGGATCGAGGTATTTACATAGAGGCATAGCTCCTAGATGGTTTGAGGATCCTTTTTTTCTCCCACTATGCTTGTTATCTGAAACACTGGTTGTCCTCCCATCTTCCTCTCCGGATAATGCCAAGGATACAAAATATGGTCACAAAAAGTTGGGCACAAAATAATCTGTCATGCTTTCATTAGTGATTTTAATTAGAGTGTCGCGTGTCCACAATCGATGCAACCAATAAACTATCGCCACCTCATTTTGTGCCCAACTTTTTGTGACCATATTTTGTGCCCCTAGCATTGCCCTTCATCTCCTTACCTTCATTTCAAAATGAAAAAGACTTTAGAATGTAGATGGGAGTCCTAAATAAATCATTATAGAAGCTTAATACTTTCTACTAATTAATCGTATGCTATGAACTATCATATATTTTCTGTCTTCACAGTTGTCAGTTTCTCTATCAATTTCCTGCAATTACTTACAAATGTCGGTGATGTGTGCACCTTTGATTTGTTGAGAAATAAATTCTTGACGAACATTTTATTCAAAATATCTCTTAACTTAATTAGCATTAGAGTGTGGTTCCTTAATACTTCATCTCTCGTGATATTATATTATGTAACCTCAAGGGGTGGAGAAATGGCAAAGATACCGACGGCAAAGACCTTGGGGTCTTTGGTTCCAATCCTCATAGTAATAGACCATACTGCCCATCAAAAGTTATTTTATTACATTTTCTCTCTCTGTAAGGATTAAGAATATTTTATTCAGTTTAATCGAAAGCATGATGCTGATAGTGACATATATTCAATTTATTCAAACCTTGCTACTACAATAGAAGCATATGCTCCTCAAATTAGATTATAATGTAGGTTGTGGTTGCTCACAACCATTGTTTGACTTTCTTTACTTTTTTTGCAGGAAGAATGCCTTGATTTGAAAAACAAAGTTAAAAGTGGCTTGCTTAAGAAGCTTACGGTGGTCAGTACACAAATATTGCTTTTACTCGCAAAAAATTATTTTATTATGAAAGTATATGCTGAGAAAAGATACTAATGAATGCATGCCTTTACCAAATGTCTCCCATTATAATCAAAACCTCCTAGGTATTATCATCTTCGCGTAAAGTGGTTACTGAACTATGTTGATGGGAATTACAATATGCCTCATCACATTTATCTTCTAGAGATGGAATCAATCTCGACCCCAAATGTCAATTGGAAATTTAATCTGCTTAAGGGTATATCAAAAAAGTCTACATGATCTTGAGTCCAAAAGGTTCTGTTATAAAATTTGAAAAGGAAAAACTAGAAATGCCAAAGATTTTGGATTATCCAAGCTTCACTGCAAAAAGGAAAAAAAGTAAACTGCGCGACTATGTCAAATCTTGAACCAGATTTTATAACAAAAGTAAAGAATGTAAACTGCGGGACTGTCATATCTTGTACAAATTTTAGATAAACTAGTTTGTAACCATTGCGATGCAAAAAAAAAAAAAAAAAAAAAGAACGACAATGTTTGGGAAAAAAGATTACGTTTTAAATAATAGCATCATAACGCGATGATCGTATTATTCCATTTTATCCAATTACATCCACTAGTAACATGACACAAATCATAATCACAATACCAAAATAAAAGAAAGAACGAAAAAAGTGAAAAAGAAGTTGCAATTATCTAATCAGCTGTCCATATTTAGATACACGATTTGCAAAGCTTTTTGGTCTAGAGTCTTATTTCTCAAATGAAACGGGATGTATTAGGTATCTCTTCCACGAAGTTTAAAACAGAGAAAAAGCAAATAGTAGAGGATAGAAGAAGCCTAGTCACAGAGCTTAGAGAAAACGACGCTAACAAGGCCAGTTCTTCAATTCCACTTTAAAACTTGACATATTTAGCATGAGAAACTCCTAAAAGCAAGAAAATGAGACTCGAGAGGGCTGTTAAAGGTAGATAAATGTGAAAAAAAATGCTTTAGTTGTTCTATTTGTGCTGCTTTAGGTCATGTGTAGTGTGTTTGAAAATAGGGACTATGCCCGTTAAGTTCTAAAAAAGTTTCATAATGCCCGATAAGTTCCTTCCCCTTGTATTATGATGTTGTATTATTTTTCGAAAATACAACATCAATTAAGGCCATAATACTGCATTCCGGTGGCCGCCGGTGACCGGAGTCCGAAGCCCATGGACCGACGACCAGATTCCGGCGATCGGCGGCCGGATTCCGGCGAAAATTGCCGGATTCCGGTGAAAATTGACCGGATTTCGGCAAAAATTGATCGGAATCCGGCATGCGGCGATAGTAGACGGCGGCGGCGGAGCGGGCTGTGGCGGAGGCGGTGGTGCGGATGCAGTATTATGATTTTAAACTACTGCATAACTAAATGTTGTATTATACATAATACAACATGAGAACTTATGGGGCATTTTAATATAATGAGGAACTTAGTGGGAAATGATTTGTTCCAAAAGGAACTTATGGGGCAAATTCCCTTGAAAATACATTGATGGATCGGCAATGCCTTCCATTCGGTGGTTTAGACCGGTATTTCATAGGTCACCACATATCTATCTTTAGTAATTAAGCAGTCAAACATATGCACATGGAAAACCCTCATTTTATAGAAAGAACAAAAGAGAAGATTCATAAGAGCTGATAATACGAAGAATGACAAAGAAAGATTAATCCTGGTTATCGAATTGATAAAAAAGAGAAGTTCGAAAACAAAGCTCATTCAAGATGAATCATATCTTGAGAAAAAATATGCCTGTCATTCGCTTGAATTCGATTTAGAAATCAAAGATCTTAAGTTCAGTGTACAAAGATTCAGTAAATTATTTATGAGAAGATAAGGTTTGGCTAAAAGGGTATCTCATACAGTCATGATTTAAGGTAAATTGCGATTTACACATTTGCAATTTGGTTCCCACCATTGTATGTTTTACGACCCGATTCCCAACTTTTACATTTTGTTGCAGCACGTGTAAAATCTGACGTAGTGTTAAATTTTTTACGGAAGTTAATGGAAAACTTTAACAAGTTTTTTAAAAAAATAAAAATTGTAATGTCCACCTTTGTAATGGAACTATTTCAACTTTTCCACTATTTTCATCAATCGACATGATCACCCCACCTTTAGAAAGATTATATTGTCCTAAATACAGTCTTTAATTTTTCCATTTTACCCTCATTAAAAATCCTACTTCTCAGTACATAAACCGGTGATGCTGGTGCAGTAAAGGTGGGGTGATTGTTGTTGCATGCCTCAGTATCTGTTGTATAAGGAAACATGGACTTGTTGACCAAGTCTTTAGGATTTTCTGTTTTGAATTAATTGTTGCTATTTTTTAGCTAGTGGTTAGTGTGTTGCTAATTTTTAGTAATGAGTGGGCCTGATACTACTTGATAGTGGCCCCTTTTTTTAGGAACTTTTGTTGTTGATTTCTCTATTTAAAGAGATTCAGTTCTCAGAAATAAATATGCAAGTTTCATACTTCTCTTCTTTTATTATTGCTACTGCCTTTGTTGTTATAATTCCAACAATTGGTATTAAAGCCATTTTTCTTGAGGGACTGTGAGAATTTGAGGATACACCACATTCCAATACTTGTTCTAACAAAACCCATCAGACACTATGGATTCTGAAACACCTTTCACAGCTATTGCTCCTTCGGTGTTTACGGGTCAAAGTTATCAAGTATGGGCAGTGAGAATGGAGGCTTACCTTGATGTAAGTGATCTTTGGGTGGCTGTAGAGGAGGATTATGAAATTCCTCCTTTGCCAACCAACCCAACTCTTGCTCAAATCAAGAATCACAAGGAAAAAAGGCAACGGAAATCGAAAGCAAAGGCATGTTTGTTTTCATCCGTTTTTCCAACAATCTTTACCAGAATTATGACCTTGAAGTCAGCAAATGAAATCTGAAACTTTCTCGAGCAAGAGTACGAAGGCGATGAGAGGGTCAAAGGGATGCAAGTGCTAAATCTTATCAGGGAGTTTGAGATGCAGAAGATGAAGGAGTCAGAAACTGTAAAGGAGTACTCTGACAGACTTCTCAGCATTGCTAATAGGGTAAGGTTGCTTGGAGGTACATTTTCTGACTCTAGAGTTGTTCAGAAATTCTTGTTACACTCCCGGAAAGGTTTGAGATAACGATTTCCTCTCTTGAAAATAGTAAGGATTTGTCAAGTATTACCTTAACAGAGTTGCTGAATGCTTTGCTTGCTCAAGAGCAAAGAAGGCTCATGAGACACGAAGGTTCAGTTGAGGGAGCTTTGCAAGCTAAACTGCAGATCAACGAAGGTGGAAAAGGAAAGAAGAAAGTGAAGAAGGAAATTGCTGATCATGATGCTGCAAATAACAGTAAAAATGGAGGAAGTAACAAGCCAAGTTATCCTCCGTGTCAGTACTGTGAAAGGAGAAGTCATCCACACTCCAAGTGTTGGAGAAGACCTGATGTTAGATGCAACAAATGCAAGCAGTTAGGCCATATTGCAAAGATCTGCAAGTGTAAAAAGCAACCGCAACAGACCGAAGCACAAAAGATCAAGAGGAAGAAGAGCAGTTATTTGTAGCAACATGTTTTGCTACAAGTAACTCAAGTGAAAGATGGCTGATTGATAGTGGTTACACTAATCATATTACGTACGATGAAGAACTTTTCAAGGAGCTCGATAGATCTGCAAGATCAAAGGTCAGAATTGGCAATGGAGAGTGCATAAATGTAAAAGGAAAGGGAACAGTGGCAATTGAAAGTTGTTTAGGTACTAAAACAATTACTGATGTTCTTTTTGTACCTGAAATTAATCAAAATTTGCTAAGTGTTGGGCAGTTGCTTGAAAAGGGATATAAAATTCTGTTTGGAGACAAAATGTGTCTAATCAAGGATGCAGATGATCAAAAATTGTTCAAGGTGAGAATGAAGGGAAAATCTTTTACGTTGAACCTGATGGAGGTGGACTAAACTGCATTTCCAAGTTCAGTTAACATTGATTCTCAGCTTTGGCACAAGAGGTTGGGGCACTTTAATAATTATGCATTGCAGCTGATGAAGAAAAAGGAGCTCGTGAAAGGATTGCCATCACTAGATGAACTTTCGTCTCATTGTCGTGCTTGTCAATATGGCAAGCAAACAAGGGAACCATTTTTGAAAAGTACATGAAGAGCATCAGAGAAGCGGCAGCTAATCCACACTGATCTTTGTGGGCCTCAAACTGAACCATCATTACAAGGAAGTAAGTATTATATTGCCTTCATTGATGATCTAACAAGAATGTGTTGGATTTACTTCCTAAGGTTCAAGTATGAGGTTGCAAAAGTGTTCATGAAATTCAAAGCTTGGATTTAGAACCAAAGCAGGTGCCGAATTCAGATTTTAAGATTAGACAATGGAAAGGAGTACACATCAGACCAGTTTAATTTGTTCTGTGAAGAAGCGGGAATTGAACATCAGCTTACTGTCCCTTATACTTCGCAACAAAATGGGGTTAGTGAGAGGAAGAGTAGAACAATTATGGAGATGGCTCGATGCATGTTACATGAGAAAGGGCTCCCTAAGAAGTTTTGGGCAGAAGCAGCAAATACTGCTGTATTTTTGCTGAATAGACTCCCTAGAAAGGCTGTTAAAGGAAAAACACCCCTTGAAGCATGGTATGACTATAAACTTTTTGTAAAAAAATCTTAAAGTCTTTGGTTGTCTTTGTTATTCACATGCACCTCAGGTTAAAAGAGATTGAAGCTTGATAGAAGGGCGATTCCCGGCATATTCATTAGCTATAGCGACGTCTCTTAAGGCTTATAGAATTTTTCAGCCCCAAGATGGAAAGATTCTAGTTAGCAGAGATGTTCATTTTGTTGAAGAGGAACAATGGTGTTGGGAAGAAAAAGTAGAGCAGATTGATAATCTTCCGCTGCTACATAATCCGTCAATCGAAAGTACAAACTCTCCGTTGGTGCAAGGGGAAAACATTGATGATCCTCTTCCGCTGCTACATAATCCGTCAATCGAAAGTACAAACTCTCCGTTGGTGCAAGGGGAAAATATTGATGATCCTCCTGTTAGAGGTACCGGATTGCTCTCTGATATATATCAGAGATGTAATGTTGCAGTTTTTGAGCCAGCCGAATTTGCTGAAGTTGAGAAGGATTCAAAGTGGGTGGTCGCAATGCAGGAGGAGCTGAATAGGATTGAAAAAAATCAGACCCGACAGCTTGTTGATAGGCCTGAAAACTGGAAGGTTATTGGAGTCAAATGGGTGTTCAGAACAAAGCTGAACGTAGATGGTTCCGTCAACAAGTACAAAGCCAGACTTGGGGTAAAGGGGTTTGCTCAAGTGTTTGGTATTGATTTTCCAGAGACGTTTGCTCCAGTTGCACGCCTCGATACAATCAGATTGCTTCTTTTATTGGCTGCACAAAAGGGCTTGGAAGGTACTTCAACTTGATGTTAAGTCTGCATTTCTAAATGGTTACTTGCATGAGGAAATATATGTTGAGCAGCCCTGAAGGATTTTCAGTAAAAGGGCTGGAAAACAAGGTGTATTTGCTGAAAAAGACCTTGTATGGCCTGAAACAGGCTCCAAGGGCATGGTACAGCAGAATAGATGAGCATTTTTTGAGTCTTGGCTTTACAAGGAGTCTAAGTGAGCCTACTCTATATGTTAAACATTCTAATGTTGATATTTTAATTATTTCACTATATGTGGATGATCTCTTAGTTACAGGAAGTAATGCTACCCTTATTGAACAATTCAAAAAAGGAGATGATGAAGGTCTTTGAAATGACTGACCTAGGAGCAATGGCACTTTTCCTTGGAATGGAGATTAGACAAGATCAGCAAGGTATTTTCATATGTTAAAAACGGTATGCTAAGCAAATTTTAAGGAAGTTTCTGATGGAAGATTGCAAGTCAATGAGTACTCCTATGAATCAAAAGGAGAAACTTTGCAAGGAAGATGGTGCAGGAAAGGTTATTGAGGCTGTGTATAGAAGCCTTATAGGTTGTTTAATGTACCTCACAGCTACTAGGACTGATATTATGCAAGTCGTGAGTGTGTTGTCAAGGTTTCTGCACTGTGCAAGTGAGGAGCATCTTAAAGCAGCGAAACGAGTCCTAAGATATGTCAAAGGAACCACTGATTATGGAGTGTTGTTTAATCATGATCATACTTTTAATTTCCATGGTTTCTCTGATAGCGATTGGGGAGGTTCTATTGAGATGACATGAAGAGTACCTCGGGGTACTGTTTCACACTTGGTTCGGGAGTGTTATCATGGAGCTCTAAAAAACAGGAGATAGTGGCTCAATCAACTGCTGAAGCTGAATTTATAGCTGCAACAGCAGCTGTAAATCAAGTTTTATGGCTAAGGAAGGTACTCGCCGATTTGAAGATGGATCAAGAAGAAGGCACTCAAGTGTTTGTGGACAACCAGGCAGCTATTGCAATCTCCAACAATCCAGTCTTCCATGGAAAGACCAAGCACTTCAACATCAAGCTGTATTTCCTTAGAGAAGTTCAGAAAAATGGTGAAGCTTGTTTGATTTATTGCAAAACAGTTGATCAGTTGGCTGATATTTTCACTAAGGCTCTTCCAAAAGGCAGATTTGAGTTTCTAAGGGAGAAGCTAGGAGTTTGCAGCTACTGATTCAAGAAGGAATGTTGTTGCATGCCTCATTATCTGTTGAATAAGGAAAAATGGACTTGTTGACCAAGTCTTTAGGATTTTCTGTTTTGAATTAGTTGTTGCTATTTTTTAGCTAGTGGTTAGTGTGTTGCTAATTTTTAGTAAAGAGTGGGTCTGTTACTACTTGATAGTGGCCAGTTTTTTTAGGAACTTTTGTTGTTGATTTCTCTATTGAAAGAGATTCAGTTCTCAAAAATAAATATGCAAGTTTCATACTTCTCTTCTTTTATTATTGTTGCTGGCTTTGTTGTTATAATTCCAACAGTGATGATGACGAATGAATGAAATAGTAGAAAATGTGTATTAGTTGAAATGCAGGAATGAACATTACAACTTTCAATGAAACTCGTCAAATTTTTCATCAACTTTTGCTAAAGAATTATCGCTCTGTCAATTTTAACACCAGAAAGAAACAAAATGTAAAAGTTGGGAACCAGGTTGCCAAAAAAGGGGGGAATAAATTTGCAAATGTGCGTAAAAATAAGGTAACCGAATTGTAAATGACCCCATGATTTATGCTTATATGGTATTGAAATTTGGTTACTATATAGCCACTACATTAATTTTGACCTATGGTTACTTCAAAGAAGCTGAAGCCAAACGGTGAATCCTTTATATGGATTTATTTTTAAGTGCACAGTGGAAACAATTTATAGAGAAGCCATCAGACCGGGAGCCTTATATCAGGCCATCCCTTCGATTACCTGCCTAACCTACTCCTCTGAGAAGTCTCTCTCTCTCTCTCCAACCAAACATATTTCTCTCGAGCTATAAGATGCCTGTCCAAACTCAGTTCTCGTATCCAGTATGACACTCTTCATGTAACAAGCTTATATGGAAACTAGATATCGTGTCACAAATCAAAGGAGAAGATCCCACAATCTTTCTGGACTCCAACTATAGAATTGTAATCCACCTTTCAGATCTACTTTACTTAGATTTCTAATGCTTACTTATGTCCTCATGCTTATGGACTCTTCAGAGAACATCATCTAGCTTCTTGCTTAGAATCGAGAGAGCCATCCTCCTCAAATTGATCAATCTCAGCAATACTCTGCAACACCATATTCTTAAAAAGGACAACCTGATGCTATAAGAGCTCCCACTATGCGTGGGGTACAAGGAAGAGTCTGTTGTGAATTTGGTGCTCCCCCGTTGCAATCAAAACAAAGAAATCAACACACCCACACGTACAAGAAAGAAACAATCACACACAAGAACACAAGAGTTGTTTACCCGGTTCATTCACCAACTCGTGAACTACGTCCGGGGGCAATTGCCAAGCCAATATGTTATTAGTCTCTAATATGTTGCTCTAATGTATTCTAGGCCGGATTTATGTTTATATAGTAATACAAGGAACCCTAAATCTAATTTAAGAAGAGTTCTAATCAAAATAGGAAATCGAATAAAACCGCCGAAGATCCCGGGCGGCGCGGCCGCCCTCAAGGCGCGGCCGCCCCTAAGCACCCGAGCTTATACACCCTCGTCAACCTCCGTCGCGGTCGCCTCCACCACGCAGCGGCCGCTCTCAACGACGTAAGATCCCGACGAGTTTTTCCTCCTTCGATCTCACCACCTCCTCCGACTTAGGCTCCTCCTCTTCCTTGTAGTTTAGGATCCAATCCCAACAATCTCCCCACCTGAGACTAAACCAACAAACATAAAATCACCCATTAACTCCCACCACAGAGCAAAGACCTTCGAACACATTCCCCTCTTCCATATTGGCTTCGACACTACCGCACCTCTCCTCGCACGCGCCGAGTTGAAACCAAGCGACGTTTCAACCTCTCCGTGTTAGATCGTTCTTGCCTCCCCAAATCGCTTCACCTTGATTTCTCCCCGCAAGTCTAACTTCGCCTTCTCCTCCAGACTCCACCTTCCTCGCAATGCCTCCCCGAAACTCTGGGACACACCTTGCTTTCTTGCATTGACTATTCTTGGTCTCGAAACCGCTCTCGTTAGGGCCCTCGGGATATCCACACCGCGCTGATCAACTTTGAAATCCTCCCCCTAACATACCGTTTCTTGATGTCTCCCTTTTCACACCAACAGCCGGTTTAAGCCTTCAGCTCCCACCGGAACGAAAACGACATTGTAGGTAGAGTACAACGTCTTCCCCTTAACCCCAGCGAGCCAACACCTAGCCCCTTTGCTGACTTCCCAAGACCCACCAACGAAAGAAACACCGCATCCTTCACCGTCAAGTTGTCCCACGTAAATCACCCTCCTCCTCAAATCCGGAACATGCATCACGTCGTGTAGTTCAGAAACAATTTCCATTAGGTGTCTTCATCATTACATCCCCTTACCTTTGATCTTCAATGGTTGCCGATCATCACCAAGATAGAGAACCCCAAAATCTCCGGCTTCAGAACGCTCATTGATTCCGCATCCCCACTAGCATGACAAGAAGCTCGAATCCAACACCCAATCTTCACCCGACCGCTCCTCCTCACAGGATTAATACATCACCACCATCATCCACCACGTGCGCACCACCACCTTTTCCCTGACAAATATAACCGATGTGCCCCAATTCACCACAATTGTAGCAGACTTCGACCTTTTCCCCCAGTCTCCCCCTATTTCTCTCCGCTAAGTGCAGCCCCCCACTGGACGATTCTCCCTTTTCTCCTTCCTTCGCAACTCCTCTGCAGACGAGATCTCTAACCTCCGTATACACCAATGTCAAGCTGACGTACTAATCGTCATGATGCAACCTCCCAACTATCGTGCAAATGACTTTGGTAGAAAAACAAGCTAGCACTTCATCTGGAGAAAGTAATATCAACACTTTTCAATTGGTCCACCATACCTTTGAAATTGCCGATATGACTTGCCGTCATTCTGCCCCTTCCGACATCTTTGCATTCGCAAACCTCTTTATCAAATGCACCTTATTGATATTCGACGGCTTCTCATACACGTCCGAACGGCTGTTTGTAGCAACTCCACCGTTGTCTTGGCCTCCATAGCGTTCCGTGCAACGTCGTCGGTTAGGCGTGGCACTCCTACCGCTCCTAACGCCTTCCGATCCAACGTCTCCCAATCTCCTTGTGACATGTCTTCGGGCTTCTCCTTCAAGGGGCTTATGAAGATCCTTACAATAAAGGTAGTCTTGATCCGTTGTCCAAAACGTAAAATTCACACCGCTGAATTTCTCGATATGGTTCTTCATCTTGACTGCTTCACCAAAATCCCCAAGAACGCGATTCAAGATTAATCAACTAATGAAAAGATTTTGAATCCTCCGAACCAAAGCTCTGATACCAGTTGTTGTGAATTTGGTGCTCCCCGCTTTACAATCAAAACAAAGAAATCAACACACCCACACGTACAAGAAAGAAACAATCACACACAAGAACACAAGAGTTGTTTACCCGGTTCATTCACCAACTCGTGAACTACGTCCGGGGGCAATTGCCAAGCCAATATGTTATTAGTCTCTCTAATATGTTGCTACAATGTATTCTAGGCCGGATTTATGTTTATATAGTAATACAAGGAACCCTAAATCTAATTTAAGAAGAGTTCTAATCAAAATAGGAAACTGAATAAAAAACTCGCGCCGAAGATCCCGGGCGGCGCGGCCGCCCTCAGGCCAGGCGCGCCGCTCACCAGGCTTATACACCCTCGTTGAACCTCCAGCGCGGTCGCTCCACCACAGGCGCGGCCGCCTCAACCCAGCGTAAGATCCCGACGAGTTTTTCCTCCTTCGATCTCACCACCTCCTCCGACTTAGGCTCCTCCTCTTCCTTGTAGTTTAGGATCCAATCCCAACAGAGTCGGGCCCACATAGGCTTAATGCATGCATCTTCGCTTGCATTTTAATGCAAGAGGCTCCTTTTGGACTCGTATTTGTGACATTCAAGTCATATGACAGAACTTCAACCGTTGCGCTAAAGCTCCCCTTCGCAACGCCTCACTCTTAAAAAGCCTAAAATCACCAAAACTCTTTTTATTCAACCTTCAATTTATCCTTCAAACAACTTTTTATCTAACCAAAACCACCCCACCCTTGAACCTGACACTCACTCCAGACCACTGAAACCCTGAATGCAACAACCACATAGAATTTCATGGTAGACATGGAAATTGCTCTAATTTATTTCCTCTTAACAAAAAAAAGGTGAATATTGCACTGAAAAGATCAAAATATGGAAGGATCTGGGACAAAGAAATTTGTTATGTGGTTTGGAAATGCCTAGGAGATGCAGTAATGTCTGGTCTTGTTAATTTTTTCTTTAAGATTATGACACCCAATAATTTCTTTTTTGAATAAGAATGGAAGGTATGGTAGAGTAAGAATTTATGGTGCCAAATTACAAATTAAGGAAATATATGATGTTGGGGAAATTAATTTACTGAGCGTCTGATGATATTTTTGGAGACTTGTTGACAATATAACATTATGAGTGTGTAAATTAGAACATCATGACTGGCAAGGGGGATTAATTAACTTCACCAAAATATGCACATTCATTTAGGAATGGAGGAAGTATAACATATCATGAATTTGTATCTGAGACAATTATATTGTAATTTGGTTCAGTAGGTGTGTTGGCTATGCATCATAAGGAACATGTAGAAGGTAAATATGTAACAGTGTTTGTCTTGTATGACAGGATGGACTTGAACAGAAAGCCAGAAGTCTGCACAAGGACATAATCAAATATGTATGTTTCAATTTCAGAATTAAATCAGAGTTTAGACATTTATATGTACCTTTTTTTCTATTATGCTCTTTCATTGAAATCTTGAATCTTATGTGTTCTCAATTCAATTACATCTTTCTATTGATTCATGTGAGTTTGCAATAAACTATAAATTGAACTGGGACAAAGAAATGATTGATACTCTTACTATACATGCGGAGAGACTTATATCAAGCCTTTCCTATTTGCAAAATTTCTGTTTCTCATGAATCCATGCGCATAGTAATTTGCAAATTGTGTTCTGTTTCTTCAGAGAGAGAGAGAGAGAGAGAGAGAGAGAGAGAGAGAGAGAGAGAGGTGGCGATATATTATTGGTTGCATCGATTGTGGACAAACCCACCAAGGATTTATCCTTGCCTGTCCCAAGTCAGGATAAAGGGCGAGGATTGCGGTAGGCATGTGACAGCCAGCGTAAAAATTTTGTCACATTAACATGACATGAATCGGAATATGAATATCGTTGGGGCGTTTCCTCAGCAGCGACGCGCTACACTTCAAAGACCTGGGTGTAGTGATAAGTATGCAAAGGTTGATAGGTCGTCGCCCGGAAGCGACGCGCCATCTCTTCGCCCGGGGGTGGTGTCAAATATGCAAGGGTGCGCTACACTTCAAAGACCTGGGTGTAGTGATAAGTATGCAAAGGTTGCTAGGTCGTCGCCCGAAAGCGACGCGCCATCTCTTCGCACGGGGGTGGTGTCAAATATGCAAGGGTTCCCGCATTGCGGACGAGTGCGGGTAAAAAAGCTAGTCCATGGTAGGTGTAAGGGTAGTGGGATGCGCTTTGGAACTTGGAACATTGGATCATTGACAGGGAGATCGCGAGAGGTGGTGGAAGTTATGAGGAGGAAGATTCACATAATGTGTCTATAGGAAACTAAGTGGGTTGGAGAGAAAGCAAAAGAAATATCGCCTTGGGGTTTTAAGCTTTGGTACTCAGGAAAGGATAAGGGTAGAAATGGAGTGGGTATCATTATAGATAAGGAGTATATTAATGATGTGGTGGAAGTGTACAGGAAGAGTGATCGAATTATGGGCATTAAACTGGTGACACGTGATGAGATTATAACTATTATTTCCGCCTATGCACCACAAGTAGGGTTGGATGCATCTATTAAACAAGTGTTCTGGGAAGATTTGGAGGAGGTAGTGCAACGAGTACCTAGTGGTGAGAAATTAGTGATTGGTGGTGATCTGAATGGACATGTGGGGTCTAGTCGACATGGCTTTGAGAGCATACATGGAGGTTTTGGTTTTGGAGAGAGGAATGAAGCAGGAAATAGTATCCTGGACTTTGCGTTGGCATATGACTTGAGTATAATGAACACTTGATTCAAGAAGAGAGAATCTCACTTGGTGTCCTATAGGAGTGGAGGTAATGCGAGTCAGATTGACTTCTTCTTAGTAAGAAATACTTGTAGAAAGAGTTATACAGATTGCAAGGTTGTTGCGGGTGAGAGCACAAAGAACTCAACATAGACTGGTGGTACTTGATTTTCGAAGTAAGAGAATTTCGAGGAAGAGAAAATCACAGGTAGACCCTAGAATCAAGTGGTGGAGACTTCAAGGGGAAAATCAACCGAAATTTGTAGCTAAGATGGTCGATACCGGTATTTGGGCGGATAATATGGAGGATATGGATATAGATTCAACTTGGACTAAGATGGTACATACCATAAAGGAGGTGGCGAAAGAAGTCCTTGGAGAATTTAGAGGAAATGTGCCACCAAGTAAGGACACATCATGGTGGAACGAGGAAGTAAAACAAGCAATAAAGGGCAAGCCAGAATGCTACAAATTATTGGGGAAATGTAGGAGCGACGAGAACTATGAGAAGTATAAGGAAGCTAGAAGAGATGCTAAGAAAGCAGTAAGAGACGCAAGAGCAAAGGTGAATCAGAAACTTTATGATAAGCTGGATACAAAAGAAGGGGAAAAGGACATCTACAGACTCGCTCGTATGAGGGATAAAAGGACACAAGATATTGGGACGGTTAAATGTGTGAAGGATGTAGACCAAAGAGTTTTAGTCGGGGATAAAGAGATAAAAGATAGATGGAGTTCGTACTTTGATAACTTGTTCAATGGCGGTCAAGAGCAGGATGTTGGAGATTTAAATATCTCTTCGAGTATGGTTAATCGAGATTTTATGCGGAGAATTCGAAAGAGTGAAGTGGAAATGGCAATGAAAAATATGAGATTGAAGAAAGCCGTTGGACCGGATGGTATACCAATTGAGGTTTGGAGATGTTTCGGGGAGAGGGGAGTAGATTGATTAACAACGCTATTTAACAAGATATGGAGAGTTAACACAATGCCATTGGAGTGGCGGAAGAGTACTCTGATCCCTTTGTATAAGAATAAAGGTGATGTCCAAGATTGTGCCAACTATCGGGGGATCAAATCAAACTAATGAGCCATACTATGAAACTTTGGGAAAGAGTGATTGCACGAAGGCTGAGAAAAATTGTGGATATTTCGGATAACCAATTTGGGTTTATGCCAGGAAGATCGACTATGGAGGCAATATATCTTATGAGACAAACCATGGAGAAATATCGGGATCAAAAGAAAGATTTGCATATGGTTTTCATTGATTTGGAGAAGGCGTATGATAAAGTGCCAATAGAGGTACTTTGGTGGGCATTAGCAAAGAAGGGTGTTTCAAAGAAATATATTGATATTATCAAGGACATGTATAATGGAGTTAGTACTTGTGTACAGACTAGTGTTGGGAAGACTGAAGAGTTCCCTATAAAGATTGGAGTGCATCAAGGTTCCGCACTTAGCCCCTTTCTTTTTGCTTTGATAATGGACGAATTGACGAGGTCACCCAAGATGATATACCAAAGTGTATGATGTTCGCCGATGATATTGTGCTGATTGATGAGACAAGAGAGGGTGTTGAAAGTAAATTGGAGTTGTGGAGACACACTTTGGAATCTCGAGGTTTTCGATTAAGCATAAGCAAGACTGAATATTTGGAGTGTAAGTTTAGCAGAGTTGAAAGTAGGGAGGCAGGGGCGGACACATTTGATGGAAATATTATCCAAGCTTCTGAGTTTTTTCGCTATCTTGGATCCATTATCCAAAAGGATGGAGAATTAGATGGAGATGTGGCTCATAGGATTAAAGCAAGTTGGTTGAAGTGGAAGAGTGCTACAGGGTTTCTATGTGATCGCGGCATGTCCAATAGATTAAAGGAAAAATTCTACCGCACGGCAATTAGGCCGGCATTGCTTTACGGCACCGAATGTTGGGCCGTGAAACAGTGTCACGTGCATAAGATGAATGTGGCGGAGATGCATATGCTTCGATGGATGTGCGGTCATACAAGAAATGATCGATTGGGGAATGAGGTGATCAGAGGTAAAGTAGGAGTTGCGCCCATTGAGGATAAAATGAGGAAAAATCGTCTACGGTGGTTTGGACATGTGAGAAGGAGACCGAGTGATGCACCGGTTAGGAGGCCGGAACAGTGGAGAAATGATAAAATGGCGAGGGGTAGGGGAAGACCCAAACAAACTTGGATTAGAGTAATTGAAAATGATATGAATTTACTTGGAGTGGATAAAAGTACGGTGTTGAAGAGGCCGGAGTGGAGGGCAAAAATCCATGTGGAGGGTTGATTTTTTTATTTTTTATTTATGTATTTATTTATTTATTTTTATTTTTATTTTTTAATTTTTTATTTTATTTTATTTTATTATTATTATTATTATTTTTTCACGATAACATATGAGGATTCATGTTAGCCGACCCCAAATTATTTTGGGACTAAGGCTTTGTTGTTGTTGTTGTTGCATCGATTGTGGACCCGCCACACTCTAGTTAAAAGCGCCAACAAATCATGAAACATCATTTTGTGAACCAAATTTTGTGATATTTTTTTGTGACTTTAGTATAACCCAAATGGAAAATGTACCATAAATTAGTTCTAGGAACAGATTTCCTAAAAAACTCTAACCTGCAAACTTGATCATGTTCTGTAGAAACGTTGTTAAGCTATGGAGTCTCTTCTTCTCTTTCCCTCTTCCTGGGCCAAATGAAATTATCAACCATAGATTTGAAGCTTCAATAATCGTCATACATTTTCATCCATAGAAATCTCCCAACCCACAAATCTTATATATGAATCCCAAGCTGCAAATATCAAATCATGAAATGCCTTAAATTCGCTCTGCAGATGTCGATTTTCACTCGGAGCTATAGAGCCCTCTGTCCTCCAAGGAATTTTGTGATCTTCTGAGCATCTAGAGCAGTAGAGCTAAACTTTCTTGTGTGGTGTAGCAATTAGAAGTAAATAAACCATCTTATGTGTATCTTTTAGAGTGATTCCTTTTTATTTTTATAAAATGGACAATGCAAAATTTCAATGTGTACCTTGTGATTTGTTTATCATTAATTTTGTCCAACTATGAAACAGCTAAATGTTACTTTGTTTTGTTCTGTTTTTTCCTTTTTCAGTGGATCCCCAGAGAGATAGAATCATTGGAGCGTCGCGCTGAACACGCAAATATTAAAGGATGGAGAAGAGAATATCCTTTTATAGAGTAGCTAATGAAACCCCTGGGTTTTGGTGCAAGGTTAAATAAATCCATCTATATAGTTGTCTACTTCAGACGGTCTCCTATCCAGTTTTTTGCATGGGGTTGAAGAAGTTATGTTTGGGCGTCATTTTCAGCTTTTAATTTGTGTTTCCATAACCAAACTGTAACATTTAAGGATATGGGGTTGCGATTTCTTGTTTCTGTTTTATCATTAGTGGGGTGTCACAGGCTTATGCATCTTGGCCTCTGGCAGTATGTTGTCAGTGAGAAGTTGCGGTGGGACAATTGAATTGATCTACTGCCTATACCAGAACTCAACTGACCAGATACTGATAATCTTTAATCTTGGGCCTTGATGTTACTTCAATCTAGGTTCTTTTGTGCAAACACATGTTATTATGCCTTATAACAGATGCATGAGTTTTCAATAGAGCCAAAAGAGCTCTAGCTCTAGCTCAAGCGGCATCCGGTATCCCTTTCTTATGAAAGTCGGGGGTTCGAACCCCACCAAAGGCATTTCCAAGTGTCTTTCTTGTAATAGCTCAAGACATTTATTAATAACAAGGTTAAACTCATTTTCAACCATTATACTTTCAGCCGACTTCCACTTTAAGCATCATACTTTATTTTTTGCACAAAAACCACTCTACTTTGAAAAACCACTCATCCCGACCCAAAAATCGCGGATTAGGGCACGGATTAGTGACAGTTTAGACACGAATTTGTGGTTGCGATGGGAGGTTTTCCAAAGTAGAGTGGTTTTTGGTGCAAAAAATATATGATGGTTAAAGTGAAAATCGGGTGAAAGTACGATGGTTGAAGATGAATTAAAACCCTAATAATAATAAAAAGCATGAGTTTTCAATAGCGCTGATTTAGGAGCTTAGTATTTTCCCTCAAACAAAATTTTGTTGTGGTCTTTAACCAGAATGTCCATTCTTACATTTTTTGAGTACATGGAAAGGAAACAAAAACTACAAGATCCAACGGAGAAGTCAAGGTTACTACAGCAGGCTCCAAAGGTGATCGCAGATGTAGAAGAACTTGGACCTGTTAATGAGGATGCTGAAGATGAGAAGGAAGGAGACGAAGAATCGCCAAAATCAATCCTAATGGACACTTCAGTAATTCGAGGTGCCAATTTGAAAGGCAATAAAATTTCTTCAGGTATAAGATTCTTTTCTAATACTACTAATATTTCTTCAATCTCATTAGTTTCATTATTACTAAATACTTTGCGTATAATGATGCTTAAGAAAGACGTATAAAAGAAGAAATGGACAAAAATGATCCATGAAAATTTAGGCTGACCCAACAGTTGACACTTTTTCTCTGGTTAATCTTTGTAATAAAATGAACAACGTATGATTTTTTCTGATGCAAAACTGAGTTTATTTGGATTGAGTGAACAAACGTGTGATCTTTTCTTAGTTGTAGTGAAGATTTGAGGATTAGTCTATCATGTGAGATATAAACTATTACTCCCTCCATTCCATAAAGATGTTCCCATTTCCATATTTGTTAGGTTAATGTAACTGAAATTCCAAAATTGTCCACCAAAGAAGAAGAGGGAGGGAGGAAGAGATGGGAGCCAACCAAGGAAGAAGAGGGAGTAATGGAGTAATAATTAAACATCATTAAGGTTAGTGATGGAAATGATAATAGGTTGTTAAAATGTTTGAATAGTCAAATGGGACAGAGGGAGTACTTAGCAAGTGTGTTTTCCTTCTACCCAGGTGCACTTCCTAAACAGTTCAGAATATCAATACTTGGGTATTTGAAGGTTCATGTCAATTCTCTTGTTGGTCTTTTCTCTCTGTTTTGATCTCTTCAGGTACCTCCTCTTTGCCTCGAGCTTCTTTCATTTGGAAGGCTAGAGTTCCTTTACAAGTCTTAACACTCATTTGGTCCTTGGTCCGTAACAAGCGCTTTACTAATGATATACAACAATATTAAGACCCTATAAATAATGATTAATAGTTCCTTGGTGTCCAATGATCAGCTGTTTGCATTGTTGAGCTATAGAATGGGTTGCTTGTGGTAGGGGAGTCAAGGGTTAATCCCTGTTCGGTTTTCTCCTCTTTTTTTTTCTGAGTCAGTTAGAGGGTTTGATCAGTACGACGACTCTACTTTGTTTTCTTGGCTGCCTTGTTTAAACTTCTTGGCCTTCTTTTTTTGAGCTGCTCTGTCTTTTTGTCATTATAATGTAACAAAGTTTTACAGTGGCTGTCACGCGCCTACCGCCACCGTCCTCATTGTTCTCGCACTCTTTTATGAATCCATATGTTGATTCATGTTAGCCGACACCAAATCATTTTGAGACTAAGCTTTGTTATCGTTGTTGATACTGTCATATGTACTTCCTTCTATTTCCGGTATAATCATATTTTTCTATCAAAAATAAAAGATATATTAGAAAAAAACTATGTGATCAATACGTTGTTAATGCTACTTTCATATTGTATTGGTAAGAAGTCAAGGTCCATGCGTTTCATCTTTTTGTTGATATGACTGGGACTGCTTGTATGGTAGGGTAATAAATTTAGTCATCAACACACCGTCTCATCATTTCGCAGTAAGATAAGTTCTAGAATCCATAAGGTGTTCCCAAAGATCCTGAAAGTAAAAAAATAAATAAAAGGAAACTGGAAACCCTTCTGTCAAGTTTAATATCCCATTGAATTTCTACGTTCAAGTAGATCACAGGTTCAGAAATTCAATGCTCTTTTTTAACTGCTAGTCAAAGGTAATTCTATGCTGCCGCTTTTAGTAGAAAGTAGCACCTATAAGGTAGTAATTGCTATTAATTCATATGATTCAGTTGCCAAAACCAACCATTTCGGACAGACTCGGTGAATTGAGTCGTACTCAGGAGTTAATTCTCTCATTTAGCTGTCAGCTTCGTTATGGTAGGTAAAGACTTTGGTCGAGCTGAAGCAACTGTTGGATTTGCTTAAAAAAATATCTCTCCTGTATAGTCATAATTAGATAAAGAAAATGTTTCGGGGAGTGTCCATTTCAGATTTGAAACAAGATTGGGCTGCTGTGATTTAGTTTTTTTTTATCTTCCTATTTTGTTACCTTTTTTCTCTCTCTTTTTTGGATGGATACTTATCTGTCTCTTTTAAATTCTCTTCTTTAATCTAATATATTTCTTTCTTTTCTTATCAAAAAATAAAAAATCACGATTTACTTGTAAAAGTGGAAACCTGGATAGCCATTCAAGTCATTTGAACTAAAGCATATTTATGCATTTACTGTCTGAGAAAAAGATATTTTGTATGCAGATGTAGCCGTTAAAAATGGAAAGTCCGCTGCTGCAATTAATGTATCTGGCTCAGTCAAGGACGAAGAAAAGAATGGGGATGCAATAATTGTGGATACTGCTGCAATCGCTATAAAAGGTTCAGATTCTATGAAACTTTTTTGGTCAGTGCAGTATATTATTTAAGTAGATTCAGATGAAGCATCCCATTTTGAGGTGCAGTGAATAAATTTGGTCTAATTGCTTAAGCCACTATGGTCTTCGTGAGAAGGTTATTTAATTGAAATTTAAGGGAATGCCTCTTGACCATCTGATAGGAAGTTTGCCCTTAAAACATTCATAGCTAAACAGAAGAATACAATCAGAACAAATGATTCAAGTCCCTGAATTTCTGTCTCAAGATAATTTTGGCACACAAGTAGTAACTTTTAGTTTGAGCCTTAAAACCCCCACCTGATGTACACATGTAGCATACTCCCTCCCTCTCAGAAAGTTTGTTCCACTTTGACTTTCATGGTCAAATCAATGAAATTTTGACCACAATTTTATGAAAATCTAGCTATCCCTATGGAATTCTAAAAATTGTTATTGATTCAACATTATGAATAATACTAATTACAATTTTTAGAGTTGTATAAGGATAATTAAGTTTTAATAAATTATGGTCAAAATTCGATTGAGTTGACCATGAAAGTCAAAGTGGTACAAACTTTCCGGGAAAGAGGGAGTATTAGTTTGAGCCTTAAAACATTCATAGTAATCATAAAGGGTAATAAATTTAGCTATATTTTTAGCTTCGTTTAACCGTGTCGTTAATTACTTCAAAGAATGGATATTAGGAGTAACGCTTAAGAAGAGGGAAAATACTTCTATAGACAACTAATTAGGAGACCAAATGTGTAAAAGCTTTGAAGATCGTTTGATTGTGATGTTCGCATAGGAAAAATGGTCAATTGCTTCATGAGTACATCATAGGGTTTTATGGCCTCAAATCTTTTGAGGATGATAATTTTTTATCTGAATATTTATCTTTGCTGGCTATGAAAAGCTTTCTCATCATCAGAACCATCCATAATTTACTTGAAATTTGGGGTGAAATATAGACGGCTATTAATATTCCTTCTCAATATCCTTCCGTTGTGACTTTGTCAACTTAAAATTGCCTAGTGAGGCAATTTCAATTATATCATTGCCACATTTCTTAATTCTCTTTAGTTTTCATCTCTTCTTTACCCGAACAGTTTCATGCTTTATGCCTACTTAGGTTTGTCTTTAGACACTATTTGTTAGATACTGGTCATAAAATATTGTCTTGGTTCAAGTTAGGCCAATAATTAACACATTTTTCTTCTATGTTTAATACCCTGTTTAGCGTATATTGATGAATGGTTATCATGGATGATTCGCCTTCTCTTATTTTAGGTAGAGTCTGATACTCCCTCTGTACGGGAATAAATGTCACACTTTCTATTTTTGTTTGTTCCAAAATAAATGTCGCTGTTTCCAAATAAGGAAAGCGACTTGGTACAATTTTAACATTATACTAGTAATGTACAAACTATTAAAGCATCTTCCTTGAATACGTTGACAAGTCAACCGTGACATTTAATCTGGGACGAAGGGAGTAATTGTTTCATATCACCTTAGTATTGTCCCTATTTAAATAGAACTTTACATGTTGGTTTCTCTAAATTGCCCCATTGATGTTAAGCAAAAACCTAACCGCCTATTTTATTCTGCAAGTGCACGGTGTGGTTGTAAAATAATATAGGCAAATGTAGGTCGATCCCACGAGGACATGGTTTACTTCGAACTAATATTTGCTTTTAAATAAGAATTATGAATAAAAATGGATTGGAGGAGAAAATTTGTTTTGTTTATGAGTATTTAGAACAAGTGCAATATTACTCTAACTTGGATTTAAATTCTATTTGATAGAAAGTATTTTCGGGATTGGGACTCAAACAATCATGCATTCATCAAACAACCATGCTTTTATAAAAATAATCATGTCAAAATCAAGGATAATACGCTAAGTTGTGCCAACTTCTCACGATCAAGATGGAGCACACGTATTTTTAAGACTAACACGACCTTTCTCGATGGTTCCGTACATTAGTCATAGCCCATTAAGTTTATAAAAATTCACGTATTTTCCATTTAAGGATTATCCATAGGTAATTAATAGTACCTAGTTTAATTCATATGGTTCCGTTAATCAATACTCACGGCTAATTACTTCTCTTGATTAACTAGGATTCATACAAATATGGACGTCTTCATATTCGTACGCATTTAAGAATGATACGAAGAAAATTGATTAAAAGATGAAGAGAAGAAAAGAAACATGATTTAATAAGATGAACACATGATGTCGAGTTTCCAACCCCAATAATTTGGGGGATTACTCATGATGAATATCATAACACTGAAAGATGAATAAGGCATAAATTAATGGGGAAGTTAGAGAGATACTTATTCAAATAACAATGGCTGAAAATAAACCTTCAAATGCTTTATTTCTTCAATCTCCAAAAATGTTCAAAAACACCTAATGGTTCTCACAAATATGAAAAAAATGATGTTAATGGATTGCTAATTGTGGATGTCTTAATCTGACCTAAACAATGTCTATTTATAGGCATAAGAGCCAAAAGTTAAAGACTCTTCAAAAGGACTTCTCCAAAAGGCACGTGCTGATGCTGACACTCTTTCCCTTTGCACGGTTACGGCCGTGCCCTTAGATTTGCACGGTCGTGCTCTTTAATTTCCACGGTCGTGTTACTGAAGATTTGAAATTTGCACTTTTATCTTGGCACGGTCGTGCTCTTTATTTTGCACAGTCGTGCTACTTGAAATTTGTCATTTTCTTCACAAAAATGCTTCTCCTTTCTCCCTCTACCTCTAATGATCCGTGAATATAAACCCATGCCGAAAAATTTCTCTAAAACACCTATTTCAGTCAAAAACACCACCCAAGTAAAACATTCACATATAATGATATATAATAATCTAAAATGAACTAAAATAGATCAAAATTAAGCTTAATAGTGCAACTAAGATGGCTATAAGTACATATAAAATAGTCACTTATCAAACTCCTGCTAACTTCCATGATATGATGTTTGCTTGTTTTGGAGGTCTGTAATTTCTGCATATTTCTGCATAATTTACATATTCCCTCCGTATCGGAAAGATGGTCTCATTTGGTTTTTGATGGTCAACACAAATGAATTGACCAAAAAATTAATGTCAATCTTATCATCCTAGTGAAATTCTAAAATTGTTATTGAAAAAATATTAAGTATATTTTATCAATAACAATTTTTAGAATTTCATTAAGACGATTAGATTGACATTAATGTTTGTTCAAAGTTCACTTGTGTTGGCTATCAAAAATCAAATGTGACTATCTTTCTGGACGGAGGGGGTATTAGGAAGGCAAAAAGATAGAATACGCACATTAAATCGGTTTTATTTATTTGTTTATTAGTTGCAGATAACGAGAAGGCACATATTGAGAACAAATCTTCTCCTGAAGGAGCAACAATTGTGTCTGAAACAACTTCACAGGAAGAGAATCTTCCGAAGCGGACCTGCCTAAAAGCATGTGTTACTGAATCACTGCAAAATCAGAAAGCTTGTTCTTCTAGCTCAGCATTCATTGACTTAAGTAACGATGATGATGGTGATGGCAAGTCAAGTGTTGCTGCTATTGAAAACGAGAAGAATCTGAAGGAGGATCCCAAAAGCTATGTATGGCATTGTGTGGGCCCAAATGGTGAAAGAAACGGACCCCTGTCACTAAAATTGTTGAAAGATTGGAGCAAGGGAACCCCGCTTGCTTCGAAATTCAAAGTCTGGAAAGAAAATCAAACTGAAGCAGCCGCAATCCCTTTGATGGACGCCATTAATCTGGCTTTCCCGTGAAGAACAAAGAACATGTCTAGTAGCAAAACTAATATGAATGTATATATACATATATGTATATATATACATACATATATATATTCCGGTCTTAGGGTACCAACTTAGAAATCTGTCAGGAGATGCAAGAGTTTTGGATGAAGTTGGTTGTTTTTGGGGTTTCTTTTTGGTCAACCAATACCATCTAAGACTGGTAAAATACATTTGAACTTTGGTATATATTTGCTGTTAATTATCTTTTGGTGTTTTACTAATGAGATCTTTGTGGTTTGCATAACAGGGAAGTAGGTAGGTTAGATTATTTTACGCCGTAAATCCGTATAGATAGGAACAAATAATTACTGAGATTTCATCGAATTCGGTCCCAGAATTTCAATAATTTGGTCCCAGAATTTCAATATGAATTGACCTTTTGAAACTTTTTCGGAGAACTTTATTAATAAAAAAAATAAAAATAAATAGAAGTGTAAAAATCCCGAAATATGTCTGAATTTCTGCGTAACTAAGACACTTTCAGAGCAAAAGAAGAAGGCTTAAACTACGTTTTCTTTCTGGCTTATCTCGGCAGATTGTTTCCTGAAAGCTTGTAATGTTTCTTCCCGTCGAAAACAGTGATCAAGCTTTATTTTAAGATCTGTGAGTTCACCAAAGAATTTTGCACAAGGATGGATCAAATGACATTTCTGGAATTCCTCGATAATCTGCGCCGAGCAGGCAGAAGATAATTAGAATATGTAAATATCCATCCTTCCACGATCATCAGGTTCAAAAACTCGACAATATATCCTCAAACATATTTGTATACTAAAATGCAGAATGACCCGTAATAAATGTTACATTTGGCTCGTGAACATTTTTTAAGAGGGATGTGACTTGCTTATGCAATGCTAATATTGCATTGAGAATATTTTTTTATTTAGAAATATAACATTTATTTTGAAACGGATTAAAATGAAAAGTACCAAATTTATATTTATTTATTACGGGGCATAGTAGTAGGGGGAGTATAGAAGAATGTGAATTTGGTCTAGCACCCAACAGCATCCCCAACCACCACCATGTTCCTCCCCTCTCTCCCCAACCGCCACCATGTTCCTCCCCTCTGTAAAGGATCTTACTGAACTCGAAACAGTGGCCGCACGGCCGTGTGTTGGAATTAGCAAGCTCATGCAAAACATTCCGTAATTTCTGCATCAAGTTGCACGGCCGTGCAACTTCCAACGCACGGCCGAGCAACTTCCAACATACGGCCGTGCAAGACATTTTGAGAATTTACGGCTCCAGCAGAAGAATCCTACTTCTTTGGAAATTCAGTTTTGCTTATTTATAGATATCATCTCTTTTGTAAACAAGATCATCCTCACCCACCCACCCAATTAACTCTCATTTACTCCCTCTCTCTCACTCATCCTCACCCACAACCAAACCTTAGAGAGAGAAAGAGAGATACGTTTGAAATTTTAGAGAGTGAAGAGAGAGACCGCCGCTGCAGAGAGAGAGAGAAGAGAGAACGCTGAGAGAGAGAGAGAAGAAAGAAGAAGAAGAAGAAGCAAAACCCAAGTGGAAGAAGAAGAAGAACAATCAATTTTCAACACCATTCAAGATTCAAGATGTCAAACCTAGAAAAATCCGGTAATTATTCTTTCCTTCAATCTAAAATTACTTAATTTTTGCTTCATTTTGAGAGATTGAGATTTTGATTTTGAAGAAATTCGAATTTCTGGGTTTTTAGTGGTTCAGCCACTACCGGCCGATTTATTACATCTATTCGGCCACACCCGACCGAAAAATCTCAAATTTTCGGCCACCCCCGACCGAACCTGCTCAAATATTCGGCCATGACCAATCGAACCATTCCCAAAATTTCGGCCACACCTGGCCGAACCTTGGTCAATGAGATGTTAGTGTTTGATTTTGATATGATATTATATAAAAATTTTATGAGTTTGATTTTTTGATGTTTTCTTTGCAGTTAAGCAAATGTTTACAAGGAGAAGACGTCCAACTGCTTCCGAAAGGAGTGAAAAAGTAGCCGCACGTATTCAAGGGCAATCTTCACAGAACCAAGAGCCAGTTGAGGATTTAAATGTTGATCCTCGCTTGTCGGTCTACAATGAGCCTATGGAAACCTCACCTGAGCCTCGGATAGACCTTATTCCGGCTCAAAATGATAGTGACCCGGAAGATGAACGGGAATATGAGCCGGAAGATGAGCCGAAAGATGAGGAAGATGAGGATGATGAGGAGGGAGGTGGGGATGTAACGTCTTATCCCGGTGGCCCGAGGTACAAAACATTACTCCTTTCCTATGAAACCCATATTGCTAAATCCATTTGGGAGGGTAAAGATGATAGAATTTTAAAATGTATTAACCATATAGGAAAATTGAAAAAATGGGAATTGGAGTTGAATAAAGTGTCAGAGCCGGTTCAAATGCTTATCATTAATTTCGGTCTCTTGTGCTTAGTTAATGGAAGTGGAGCGTATGACAACGTAGATAAAACGTTGGTTAACGCTTTTGTTGAGCGATGGCATCCGGAAACTAATAGTTTCTATATGCCATTTGAGGAGATGACCATCACTTTAGAGGACGTGTCTTGTCTTACAATGCTTCCGGTAGTAGGTGCACCCTTATTTGAGAGTCCCGCTTATGCTAGTCAGCCACCTCTTAATAAGGTTTGTGAGGTTTTGGGAGTGACCAAAAAAATTGCTAAAGATGGAATTCCTGCCAAGGGGGCATTGGTCAATTTAGAATGGCTTAGATCGAAGTTCTCCCCTCAGTTGTACTCCTCAGACCCCCGAAAAGCTGTCTGTGCTGCTAAGGCATATCTTTTATATTTATTAGGGTGCACAATCTTTTTTGATAAGACCGGGACATGTGTCAACGCTAGCTATCTAGATTTTTTGAGAGATGATGGGGCAATTGGGAATTATGCTTGGGGAGCCGGAGCGTTAGCTTTTCTGTACCGACAACTAGGAAAAGGATCTAGGTTTAACTGCCATCAGATTTCCGGGCACTTAACCTTATTGGAGGCTTGGGTTTATGAGAGGTTTCCTGCGTTTAGGAACGGTTTCAACAACTTCTATATCTACCCAATTTACTGCTCACATTGAAGTGGCTACCACATCGGGCTCAACCAGCGACAGTTGCCTCCGTGCAAGTAAAGAGGCAACATATTGACATTATTCAGGACACGGAAGTAAGTATTATTTTTTTTAGTAATAATTTTCACATGTATTTTTGTTTTCTTAAATGAAACTATATTAATATTTTTTATGTTTTTATTGTAGGTGATTTGGATGCCGTATGAAGGTATCCGCACTCAATTTCCTTTTCCTAGAGTCGCGCTATATCAAGGTGCCATAGTTGTCGGTAATGTGGTGGAACCACATCTTCCTGATCAGGTCTTGCGACAGTTTGGGTGCATGCAGACAATACCAAACCCTCCACTTGGTCTTGGGATGGCGAGAGGAGATAAGAAGTCTCTAGTAGGGTGGATCATGTTTGCCCAGTCATTTTTGGTAGGAAGTCGGGTGCGTCGACAAACGCAAGTTACCGGGATGTAGAGTGCCTCAACATGCTGCAGATGATTATCTGCAATGGTACTCTGCATATTCACACCCTATTGTGCACCCCATTACTGAGTGGTCTCACGTTGTCAGGAGGACAACTGAAGTTTTTGCCCCTAATTCGTGGGTATGATTATGAATGTCCGGAACGTCATGATGCCTATTGCTGAGAGATGGACAGATGGAGATCGCTCATTTAGTTTAGAGGAGGCTATGGACGTCATCTTTAGAACATTGGCAGAAACTCAAACCCCAACACGGACATCAACTTCTCAGGGTGGTAGAAGACGATAATAGATTTGTAGTTTTGGTTTTTTTTGAACAATTATTTTTGGTTTTGTATTTGTTGTTTGAAAATGTGGTAATGATTGTATGAAAAATTATTTTTGGTTTTATATTTGATGTTTGAAATAATTGATTTATGGATTTATGGTTTGTATATATATGGAGTAATTGGTTGGTGTATGTATGAGGTGAGTGTGTATATGGGTTAATGATTTTATGTGTATGGGGGGTGATTGGTTGGTGTATGGATTTGTATATGTGTGTATGGTTGATGATTGCAGCTTAGACGAGTCGGGGACGTGCCCTGGTTAGTGCAAAATACAGCAAGTACATGTCGAAAAACTGGAAAAAAACTCGGCCAGTACTGATCGAACCAGTCAAAAAGTTCGGACAAGCATGCGACCGAAAATCCCATTCTTGTTCGGCATCTTGTGGAGACCTATAATAAGAGTGTTTTTTTTTTTGGAAACGTTCACGAAAAAACATTGTTACGTGTTCTAAGCATTGGCTGAAATTTTTAATTTTTTTTTTGCCATAGTTACAAAGGTTCGGTCAGTACTGACCGAATTTTTTTTAGTTTTTCGGCAAGTACTGGCCGAAATATTTGACAAAATTCAGCCACTACCGGCCGAACCATTCCAAAAAAATAAAAAATTCCATTTTTTTTTCTGTTTATTAAGACGGATTGTAACAATATCATCAATAAGGCATGTTGACTCTCCACCCTAACATCAAGAGTATTGCGAATCTCATTGTACCGATTTCGAATCTCTTCTTCAATATAATCATCGTAACTCATGATCGGTAGGGTATCTAGCTTACGCCAAAATGCATGAACTTTATCAAGTGGGATGGGCGAGTTGAATTGCATGAACTGTGCAAGCTCATGTGGACAAGGGAGTCCGCATGCCGATCTCACCGCACACCCACACAATAATGGATCTCGGCTACCATCATATAGAGAATCCAGTGAGTTGAAAATCAAATCCAATGCATTTATAGACACCATGCCTCTAACCTCACTGCATAGTGATGACTTGAATTTGTGTTGAACCACAGTCCTGCTTTTCTCAAATGAGGCAATGATTGCAATATGGGAGCATTCGATGAGTTTATGAATTTATTTCCAACATGTCTCAAATGCTCCCAGGCTTGATCCAAGTTGTTTCTTCAATAAGGCATGTTGACTCTCCACCCTAACATAGGTTACGCAATTTATTAGCATATAATTAACAAAACATCAAAACATATGACAGAAACATAAAGTTCCCCCGATATACCTGTTTGTAGTCAAGTTGTCAAAGTGCATAACATGGTTTGTCCAACACGAGACAAATCTTTCTTTTTAAGGCACAATCCACTGGTTCGGGACATAATTGACCGCATCGGGATATTGACTAATATTTTCTGATAATCATCGTAAATAGTCATCAAACGATGCCTCTGTATCAGCTTTGACCATTACATTCCAATGAAGAATGAACGCATCCCAAATCTCTTGCATATCAAACATTTTCTTGCATTTTGCTAGAATATTCCTGTTGATATGCCATGGACAGAGCAAATGAGTTGTCGTTGGGAACGTCTCACGAATTGCATTCATCAAGGCAAGCTCTCTATCGGTCACGATAACATTAGGAAGACATGATTGATCCATCAAAGATTTCAACACTTCGCATGCCCACGTGTAGTTTCCTTCTTTCTCAGCCTCTAGGTATACAACAGCAATTAAGAAGGTCATTTTGGTTGAAGTCACGCCCACAATCTCAAGCAAAGGTAAGTTGTACCTATTTGTCTTGTAAGTGCAATCCATGAACAAGACGTATGGAAATGCCTTCATCAATTCAATGCTTTTCGGATGAGCAAAGAATATCTCCTTAATGACATTTGTATTCTCGCATTGCCGATATTCGAAGTGATAAGCATGATCGGTCAATTTAAACATGAGCTGTTGGATTTGAGAATGACCCGCACGCTCAGTTGCCCTGTTCTTCACTCGCGCATTATAAATAGTCCGTATTATGGACTTGTTTTCCGGAAATTTCTCTTTTAATCCATGTAAAATATCCTTCGGCCGGCTATTTGCATGTGACAATTCTATCACGTACTCCTCCTCTGATTTCAGTAATCTACCGGCATAAGAGTGACCCAACATGGATTCGCAAATCGGATGATTGTGAAAGCCACAAATCACTTTTAATTGCCATTCACCATCAACCGTGACTTGTCTGACGTTCAACTGAAACTTACAATCGCATTTTTTGTTCCGCGCTCTCTCTATTTTTCTTTTTTTTCCCCAATAGTTCAAGGTTGATAGATTCTTGAGAGGACAGAGAGATTGGTTTTTCCTTGTATGTCCCCCAGCGATCACAAGCAAGCGTCATTCGAGGAGCGGAATTACGGCTCCCGTTATCCGACCGACCAACTACGATGACAAACCCATGCTCTTCCCCCTTTTTACGCACCCATTCAAACATTATTTTTCGATCTCGAAAAAACAAGGGCATTGTGAATTCTGGGGTGTAGTCTCGCAAAACGCTTTCAAAATCAACCGAGACATAGTTGTTGTCACCCAGGGAATACTGCAACAATTCAATAAAACAATAAGGGAGGTGTAAGCAGAAAAACAAAGGTTCGGCCAGTGGTGGCCGAATTTTCTTCGATGGTTCGGCTGGGTGTGGCCGAAATATTTCAAAAATTCGGCCGTTACTGACCGAAAAACAGCCCAGATTCGGCAAATCAGAGCCGAAAAATTTTAAATTTTCGGCCGGGTGTGGCCGAACCATAGCTGAATTTCGCCCGGGCGTGGCCGAACCTGAACAGATTTTCGGTCACTACTGGCCGAATTTGAGCTACGAAACAGAAATGACATTTTTAACAAATTTAAATGGTTAGAAAACTTACATTAACATTCGATGGTAGAGCATCCATGATGAGCCTGCCGAATCTCTTGTCTTGGAACAAATGTGTATGAATTTTTTTTTTTTTGGAGATAAATGATGGTGAGAGGAAGAGAGAGGAAGAGGAAGGAAAGGGAGGTAATTTTTTTTGGAGTAAAAAAATAAAGAAGAAGTGATTAGGTAAAAAGGTGAAAATTGATGAGGAAGGGAGGGGAAGATGGTGAAAATGGTATACGGGTTTACTCAACAATTTTAAGGATTTATTTAACATTAGTGAATGAGATAATAGATTTAGGGATAATTTTGTCATTTCACTCTATGGCATTTTTGAAGATTCCAAAACCCATCCTCTCTCGCCCATATTCTCCGTCATAAAATCCATCCCATTTTCCTTCAAAAACCCATCCCAATTCTCGCCCATATTCTCCGTCATAAAATCCAGCCTCTCTCCCCAACGTCATCATTCTTCTTTCCATTGCAATCACAGCGGCGTCGGCGATGATAAATGGCAAGGTAAGTTAAAAGTCCACCACTAGATGTTGATTCCTTCCAACCAGCTTCGCTTTCGCCATTTTCGTAAACCCCAAAACTTCAACTATCAATTTAACGCATTAGAACTCAAATCAGAGTTGTTGGTTGGATAAAATAGGAGAATCGAAACCCTAATCTTAAGTTACAATATATATTTGGTCTGGTTTCTTGAAAATTTTGTTTTGATAATGTGAAAAATCTTCAGTTGAACTGCGAATGACATGGCTATGATGGCTGTGAAGGAGGAGGGAGGCAGAGGCGGGTGGGGGACGGGGTGAGGTAGTATGAAGAAGGCTGCCCAGTTATTCAAAACCCACAAGATACTTACCAAACAATCACAGCCATCCAAGAAACTCAAGCGGAATCTCCCCATCTCCGCCACCAATGGCATAAAACTCCACATCCTACGCACAAACATTGGAGCCAAAATCTCCAGTTTATTTTTTCTATTTACTTGAAATTAGAAATTTATAACACTTTAAAATTATATATTAAGGTAATAGTTAATCTCTTAAATTATTGTTTTATACTTATTAAGATTAATAAGGTGATTATTTATAAATATTTAATTATTTTTTGAGTTGGTCTTATAAAAAACGCGTTTTTTCTGGCACTTAGAAAAGTGTTTTGTGTTTCCCCGTTTGTGCCAGTTCCAGTTTAACAAAGTGCCAGTGTGACAAAGTGCCAGTGCATGTGTAACAAAGTGCCAGTGAAAAAAGTGTCAGTACCAGTTTAACAAAGTGCCAGTGTAAACTGGCACTGTCACTTTGTTAAACTGACATTGGCATTTTTTACACGGGCACTTTTATATACATGAACTGGCACTCTTCACACTGGCACTCTGTTACACTAACACTGGCACTTTGTTACAATAACATTTTTGCTGGCTCTCAAAAGCACAAGCACTGGCATTCAAAAACACATGCACTGGCATTCAATAACACATGCACTGGTACTCAAAAACACATACACTGGCACCCAAAAACACTGGTAATCATTTTTGCTGGCTCTCAAAAACACAAACACTGGCACTCCAAAATACATGAACTGGCTCTCAAAAAAACATAAACTGGCATTAGTTTACTGGCAAAACACCCTCACAACCTAAAATTGATAACGCCATTTCCGAATTCACCAAAAATCCCATTCAACTAGTCCAAATCCACCAACACTGAATCAATCATGAATAAATTCCACAATCCATTGTTGTCTGTAACAACGATTCGATATAAATCGAATGCCGGAAACACTGAATCAGTAGAGATCGATCGGTTAGCAGGTTAGGGTTTTAATGGGGATCAGATTTGTATTGATGGTGAACAAGCAAGGGCAGACTCGTCTCGCCCAATACTACGAATACCTCACCATCGAAGAATGTCGTGCGCTTGAAGGTGAAATTGTTCGCAAGTGCCTTGCTCGTAATGAACAACAGGTCTCTCTCTCTCTCTCTCGACGTTGCTCGCACGGTTGAAGACGGGTAAAGTTTTACGGTAATTTTAAAACACGTTTTTTCGTAAGCTTATGAAAAAACGCGTTTTTTTACAAGTTTTGACTTATTTTTTTAGAATCAATGAAATAATCATTTATTGCTTCAAAAAAATGAAATATTTAGTTTTAATTTTAATATATTATTCATTTCAAAATAATATATTAATGTTTCAAAATAAATATTTCGGATATATTTAGTTTCTTTAGTTTTTTTTTATTTAGGTGATAATTATTTTATTTTGTTTTAAAATTTATTTATTTAATATTTCAAAATAAATTTAACTTTCTACCCTTTTGTTTTAGAATTTTCATTAAACTCCTTAAAATAGACAATCAACTTCAAAGTCATCCAATCCGTCCATCACATGGGGCTTAACTGACTTTTTTTAACGAAAATCATCAAAAAGCTATTAACTGATGAAAAAATAACATTTGGAGCCTTAATGTGGCCAAAATAAAATATTGGGCCCCATTTAGAAGACCCCTTTATGAGTTCAGGCGCTAGATTGTCATTTTCCCTATTAAATAAGATGATTGTGATTATTTTCATATTTGTATTTATCTCTACCTAATATAGAGGAGCCTAGGTTGCATAAGTACTTGTAATTGTTTATCTATAAAATTAATCTTTGCAACTTCATTCTCCTCCCATATGGTATACAGAGCATAAAAGATCCTAAAAAAATCTCCTACTCCTCTTTTCAGCCGATCCTATTTTTTTTCGTTATCCCTTCTCTCCTTCCTCAGCCTACCCTAAATGGCTTCCTCAGATCTCTCCCTTCTCCCTAACACAGCTGAACCTAATGTTCCCCTCATCGTTGTTACTCTTGCTCATGTCCTCAAACTCTCTCCCACC
This sequence comes from Adenophora triphylla var. japonica, assembly GCA_022495995.1. Taxonomy (NCBI): domain Eukaryota; kingdom Viridiplantae; phylum Streptophyta; class Magnoliopsida; order Asterales; family Campanulaceae; genus Adenophora; species Adenophora triphylla. Next base: position 202,626 of record JAFEMH010003381.1, read on the forward strand.
AATGACATCTCTTGGAAAATCCAAATTGAGGTCATTCTTCTTGGCCATGACCTCTACAAATTCATTGACGACACTCATCCTGTCCCACCTCAAAACATACCCGTAACCACCACAACAACCGCCACTACTGAGCCTGTTGTCTATGGCCCTTCTAAACCCACTACCATTCCTAACCCTGCTTACACCACCTTGTTTCGCTAGGATAAACTTATTCTAGGAGCCATTGTTGGTACTCTCCCTGCCAACCTCGTCCCCCTCATCTCTCAATGCCCTACCACGTTGTCGTTTGGTAAACCCTAGCCAAAACTTACGCAAACCCCTTCAAAGGGCACCTTAAGAAAATCAAATCATCTGAAAAAATTATATCCAAAGGCTCTCGCTCTGTATCCGGATACATGCAAGAGATTAAATCTTGCTCTGACCAGTTGGCATCTCTTGGTCGTCCTCTTGACTCCGACGACATAGTCAATTGAGTCCTTGATCAAATCAATGACCCTGATTACGATATTGTAATCTCTGTTGTTCAAAGCCGTGATACCCCAATTTCCTTTTAAGAGTTACATCAAAAGCTCATCAACAGGGAGCTTTCTCTCAAGCACAAATCTAAGGGCCATACTCTCTTCCTAGCCACAGTCAACTATGGGGCCAAACATCCTACTCGTTCCTTCCCTCCTAGGAATGCCTCTTCTAATCCTGGTCTCCTTCCCACACCTCCGCACCACTCCAACCCTTCTTCCACTAGGCAATCTACTCCTTTTAAGGGTCGTTGCCCATGGTGTCGTATCCCTGGTCATTAATTGTCTCAATGCCCTCTCATCCGGTCTCAATGTCCGTATGTCACCATACCTAACCCCAAATTATCTAACACCAACCGTTCCCAAACCCGTAGCTCAACCCCTCCTCCGTCCACTACCTATGCCGCTACTACCTATCCTAATTAGCTCATTGTCTATGCCGCCTCCACATCTATCCCCTCCACTCCTGCTTGGCTTTTTGATAGTTGTGCTACCCTTCATGCAACTAATGACCTAGACACTCTTGCCCTTCATTCTCCGTATGATAGCACTGAGGAACTGATTATTGGAGACAGATCAGGTCTCCCCATATCTTATACTGGTTCTACATCTCTCTCTACTCCCTCATCTAAATTTTGTCTTAATAATGCCCTTTTTGTTCCCTCTATATCTCGTAACATTATCTCTATTTCCAAATTATGTCATGATAACAACTCCTCAATCACTTTCTTACCCTCTTCTTATGTTGTGAAGGATCTCTCCACGGGCACCGCTCTACTCCAAGATTCAACTAATTTAGGTGTCTACGAATGGAATCATGTCACTTATAGAGTTCACTCCTCCACCTTGCAATCCACCATCAACTAACATCAGCGTCTTGGTCATCCATCATCTTCTATATTGCGTCATCTTAATCATAGTTTAATTTACAAATTCCTAGTTCTAGTTCTTTTCATTGCAATTCTTGCGATTGTAACAAGAGTCATAAACTCCCATTTTATAATGATTCAATCAAATCTTTTGGTCCTCTTGATATTTTATACAGTGAAGTGTGGACTTCCCTCGTTCCCTCTTATGATGGTTTCAAATACTATATTATATTTGTTGATCATCTTTCTAAATATATTTGGTTTTACTCTCTCAAACATAAGAATGATGGTACCACCATGTTTTATCACTTCAAACTTTTAGTTGAAAATTTTCAATTGGTCCATTCTCTCCATCTATAGTGACAATGGTGATGAATATATTGGTCTCTGCTCTCTTCTTGCATCTCATGGCATCTCCCATCTCACTTTTCCACCCACACACCCGAACACAATGGTTACTCTGAACGTCGCCACAAACACATTGTTGAAACTGGCCTTTCTCTCCTTACTCACTTATATATTCCTCTCAAATTCTGGCCCCTTTCATTTGCCACAACATGTTACCTTATTAATCGAAGACCACCCCTAAATTAAACCTAAATTATCCCTTTCTTTCTCTACATACACAACCTCCAAATTATCACAAACTTCGAAACTTTGGCTGCTTATGTTATCCCTGGCTTCGTTCTTACACCTCTCACAAGCTTGAACCCAAATTTACCCCTGTGTCTTTGTAGGTTACTCTGCTACCCAAATTTCCTATTATTGTTTAGACCTCTCCTCAAATAAAATTTACCTCCTGTCATGTGAAATCCGTTGAACACAATTTTCCCTTTTCTTCCTTGTCTCACACGCCTTCTCCATATCAAACGGATGATTGGTGTACCCTCCATCTTCCTATTTTTTTTCACTTCCCCAGCCATCACTACCCCTCCACTTTCTGACCAAACAACACCCCATACACCACCCACTGCTCCTGCTCCATCTCCACCTCCCTCGGCAGTCCCAGCCGACACTCCTCTCTCTACAGCCAATCTGCCTTCTTCGGCCGAAGCCACTGTCTCGGCCCCCACTGCCCATCAGCCTGCCTCGTCCTTACCCACTAAATTCGGACCCGCACTCGTCTACAAAATAATATCAGAAAATCCATTACCAAACTGAATCTTCACATCTCCCTTCCTCCCACTATATATGAACCCACCAATATCTCTCAATCTCTCAAAAGAAAAGTACATCAAGTTGACATCAATAATGCCTTTATTTAAGGCTCCCTATTGGATGATGTCTACATGTCTCAACTTCCTGGATTCTCTAGTCCGTCTCATCCCTCCAATGTTTGTAAGCTTCGCCAAGCTCTCTATAGCCTTAAGCAGGCCCCACGTGCTTGGTACAATAAGCTCAAAACTTATATCCTCTCTATTGGGTTTACAAACTGTCTCTGACTACTCTCTCTATATAATTTTCCACTCTCTTGGTCTCATTTACCTACTGGTCTATGTCGATGATATCATCACCACAGGCTCTAATCTCTCTTTCCTAAATTCTTTTATATCTACTATTTCTTCCCGATTCTCTCTTAAGGATCTCGGTGCCCTCTCATACTTTCTTGGTGTTGAAGTCCTACCTCATCCACATGGTCTCTTATTAAGTCAACAAAAATATATCAGTGATCTTCTTACTCGTGCTCACACGTCTACTGCCAAACCTGTTCTTACTCTTATGGCTCCGAGTCCTCCCCTTTCCCTAAATTTTGACACTCCTCTCTCTATCCCAACTGAGTATCGTGCTCTAGTAGGAGGTCTCATATATCTCTCCTCAACTCGTTTTGATATCTCATGCTTAGGTAGGTGACAAGGATGATTACATCTCTAACACTGGATATATAATCTGTTTGGGCAGGAAACCTATTTCCTGGAGTTCTAGGAAACAAAGAACTCTTGCTCACTCCTCTACTAAGACCGAGTATCATGCAACTGCCTCCACCACTACCGAAGTTCTTTGGGTTTGAAAATTACTGCATGAGCTTGGTCTTTCATTGCCCAACACCCCTACGGTTTTCTGTGATAACCTGGTGATGGATGTGTTTTCACCCATCCAAAGAATATATCTTTAGACCTATTTTGTGCTCAACCTTTGGTGTTTTTGATGGTTTTTTGAGTGTTTATAAGTATAGGGAATGGAAGGAGAAAGTCCCGAAAAATGATGAAAAAGGGTACGAAAAGGAATGATCGAGAACGGAGTGGCAATGAAGGAAAGAATAGAAATTATAAAAGGACAAAGTTGAAGATGACCAGAGCTTTTTATTACCATTGGACAGTACTCGTTATGAACTTTCCAACCATATACGACACGTCTCAATCGAAGTCCGTATAAAAAAGTTATAACCTCTGGAATTTTGCCAAAAAATGTACAAGCCGACGAAGCACAAGTAGCGTCCACCCTAAAAGGAGGGAGCGTTCGCCCCTATTTTCCAGAAACTCGCGTTGGTAATCCGTTACTGGGTGCGGCCGCCCCCTCAAAGGGTGCGGTCGCCCTCCCCCTTATTCCGTGTCAAATTATGTGGAAAATTCTGTGGCATATTCAGATCTCCTATTCTGTGGCAAAATTCGTGGCAATATTTGTGGCAAAATATGTGGCAGATTCCAGCAGCTTTCCAAACTCCTTTTCAGCTTTGGATTTTGATCTAGTTTCCTAATTTTTGACCCTACTCTCCCACCCTATTATATAAACAACACCTCAAGCCATATTTTTAGATCTATTCTTCTCTCTTCTGCTCTTGTACATATTAAATTAGGGTTTTAATTTGTTTGAAGATTCAATAACAATGTTTTATTTATTTTCTTTTATAGCCCTTCACGGCTAAATTCTTTGTTCGTGAATTTGGTAAGTAACAATTTAATCTTTATGCTATTGATTTAATTATTCCTATCTCTTTCTCATTTTTCTTCTTCTCAACATTCTTAAAGATCATTTTAGGCTTCAATTGTATGTTAAGATACTTTTGACATTTGAATATATTTTGGTATAAACCATTGCGTTCAAATGGATAGTTTATACAATTGACCTGTTATCTTTACTTGTTTTATTTTGTTTTTTTAGATTAATAATTGCTCAAATCAAACCCCCTTTTTGGTTACTTTTTTGTACACTAATAAAATATACTTGTTTCACTTTAATACCTTTGGATTCGACCCTTGTAAGTAATCATATCAATATGTTGATAAATTAGTGCACTTGCTAGGTAATTATAATAAGAGGGAGAAATTCTCCATCAAGTTTTTTGCGCCGTTGTCGGGAACTTGTGTTGCGAACAAGTTAATTTTGTTAGTGTATTATAAATACTTTTCTTTTCTTAATTTCTTTTTAGTGTAAATAATTTTGTTTTATTTTCATTGATTCTTGTTTTTCTAATGAGAAGATGGATAGGCAAGTAAAACAATTGATTGCTTGTTTGATGCAAAAAGTGTTTCAACTAATGCCAATATAATACAAGATGCGTTACTTGAATTATATTCTCATGCTACTAATGATTGTCCATCTACGACATATTTTTCTGAGTACTCTCCACATGTACAAGAAAGGAGTTCGTTTCAGCCATGACAACCACAATATGATGATTACCCCAATTATTATACACAAGAGTGGGGAAACCACTCAAGCCGAGCATGGAACAAGTATGATCCACTTTATTATGATTCACCACAACCTAAAAAGCAATTATGGGAAGAGGCTTCGACAAGATTGAAGAAGGAAAATCGACAACAAGAACAACAATTAGGTGCAGTCATAGGTAGGTTGGAAGCGCAAGTTACTAAACTAGTAGATGCCTTGAGGGTTGTGAGTGAGATACTAGTGTTGTCCGTCCTGAACAATATGAATGGGAGGATGACTCCATTATTTATGAACTATCGACTCTCTCTCCGTCTCCTGCTAGTGATATTTTTGTTGTTGATGAATGTGTTGATTGTGAAGAAGATGGGGGTGGAAGAGAAATTAAAAGATGATAAGGTCGTTCATGTTGATGAGGTTGGGCCCGACCAAATCAATGAAAATTGCTTCAATGAAGATCTTCTCCATCCCATCAAAAGTGTGAAAGATTATTTCTCCATTATTCTTGTACTTTCACCTATTTTTGAGGGTGAAGAAAGTGGTGAATGTTTGAAAGAGAAAAAGCCCAAAAAGCTGAAATGTGAAAAATTTCCTAGGGCGCGAGATGAGTTGATAGTGCAAGGAATATATATGGGACATAATCTGAAAACAAGGACCAGCGAAACCATGAAATGGGACAAAGGACGTAAAGTGAAGTTCAAACGTGCGCAACGTTCGGGCTAACTACCTTAACCAAATGCGCTTATTGGGAGGCAACCCAACTGGGTACTTTTTATATGCTTTATTTTATTTGTTTGTTGTGTAATATCATCCTTTGAACCCAATGCATATTTTATTTATTTTTGTTATGAGGACATATCATGTTTTGAGTTTGGGGGTAGATATCTTTTCGAGTTTGTGGGTTTATAGGGGAGTGTATATAGTGTCACCCTCCAAAAAAATAGAAAAATTTAAAATTTTGTTATTTCCATATTTTGGGATGTTGGCAAGAGTCGATGATGATTCGTGAGAGCTTTAATTTTAAAGTATTGAATGTTATTATCAATATGGGAATATAATTACATTGATACATGTAAAGTATAATTAATTCACCTTTCACTTCCATTCATATTTTCTTGATCATTGTTACCAATTTAGGAAACCTTTATATGATCACTTTGACATTTTCGGGGTCCCTATAACATGTTTGCATGACTGTCAATAACACATCAATTAGGATATTCGGGAAGTGATATATGGATATTTTCTTTAAACCCAGTTTGTGAGATTTTAACTTTCTAGTCACTTATAAATATTTTCGCTAGAACCCATTTTGAGCATATAAAAAAGTGGAATCTCTCACAAAGTGGGAGGTTAACTTAAATCACCATTCGCCATCTTTTGGCACCTACATTATCCTACCCTTTAAACTTATACACTATTTTATCACCTTTTTAAGAAAGTGAAACTATGGAGCGAATGAGAAATTGTGGGTTATACTTGGGAAATCATTTATTGAGTGGTGATAGGTCAATAAAAGAAAGAAAAAGATTATGTTATATATTGAAAAGAGGTGATTGAGCAAATTATTTAATACACATACTTCGTGATATATATGTGTAAAGAAAAGAAAAAAAGAATGAAGAAAAAATTGAAAAGCCTTTGACTCTCTTATGTTAAAGTGGAAAGTGATGTAAAGAGAGAAAGATGATAAACCCAAAGTGTGAATATATGCAAAACTATAAGTTTGGGTGTTAAATCAATGGGTTGGCATGAAGCGTAGTGATAAAAGTGAGGATGTATGTTAAAGAGTTCTTAGTTTCACTTGTTTGACTTCGTATGTCCTTATCTTCACTTGTAACCGTGAACCTAGCCCGTGATTTTCGCGATGTATTACAAGCTTTAAATTCATATTTGATCCCTAATTAGTAGCCGGGTTGGCAGTTGTGTTAAATATTCATATGAGTGTCCTTGTGCAGAAATGTTGTCTTATTATTGATTTAAAGCATGACACAAGTGACCCTATAAAATATCTTATTTTGGTGACAATTATCTCCCATCTATTAATTCATATTATCATTATTTGGTGGATAATTGTAATTTATATGCATCCATGTAAATATAATCTCATGTTCTTAATAACGCTTGTAGATTATGTGTGTTGAAAAGATCTGAGACTTGTTTTGGTCAAAAACATGTCATATGAATTGAACAATTCCAAAAATATTTTATTTTAGTTTAGTTTAGTTAAGTAGTTTTATTTTGTTTTTATTTTTTTATTTTTTACTCGAAAACGAGCAAAAATATAAGCTTGAGGGTATTTGATAGATATGTTTTCACCCATACAAAAGATATATCTTTAAATCTATTTTGTGCTCAACCTTGTGTTTTTTTTTTTTTTTATGGTTTTTGGTGTGTTTATAAGTATAGGAAATGGAAGGAGAAAGTCCCTAAAAGTGATGAAAAAGGATATGAAAAGGAATGATCGAGAACGGAGTGGCAATGTAGGAAATAATAGAAATTACAGAAGAACAAAGGGAATATGACATGAGCATTCATTACCCATTTAATAGTACTAATCGAGATCATTCAAACCATATATGACACGTATCAATCGGAGTCCGTATAAAAAGTTATTCCTTCAAAAAGTTGCCGAGAAATGTACAAGCCGACGAATCACGAGGAGCGTCCTCCCCCATTTTCCAAAAACTCACGTTGGTAATCCGTTGCTAGGTGTGGTTGCCCTCCCCCTTATTCCGTGGCAAAATTCGTGGAAAATTTTGTGGCAAATTCAGATCCCCTATTTCGTGGCAAAATCCGGCAGCTTTCCAGACTCCTTTTCAACTATGGATTTTGACCCAGTTTCCTATTTTTTTTACCATCCTCTCTCACCCTAGTATATAAATAACACCTCTAGCCATATTTTTAGATCTCTTATTCTCTCTTCTCCTTTTTTACATATTAAATTAGGATTTTAATTAGTTTGAAGATTCAACAACAAGGTTTTATTTATTTTCTCTTATGGCCCTTCGCGTCTAAATTCTTGTTTCGTGGATTGGATAACTAATAATTTGATATTTATGCTATTGATTTAATTCTTCCTATATTTTTCTCATTCTTGTTATTCTCAACATTTTTCAAGATCATTTTTAGGCTTCAATTATATGTTAAGATACTTTTGGCCTTTGAATCTATTTGGGTATAAATCATTGCATTCAAATGGATAGTTTATACAGTTGACCATTGTTGAAAATATTAGATTCAATTGACGACAGACCAATGAGTCAAACGAATCTAGGTTCAATGTTCTTATGATTTAAATTGAATTTTTTGAATGTTTGTATCGACTTCACGAAAGATATAAATAAGATATACATATTAGGGTTTTAATGTTATAATCGACTTCACGGGAGATATTAACATCTTAACTCTATATTTTTGTGAACGAACCCTTGAATGAGATTGAATTATTTTTACATGATTTAAAAAGCATTAAATGACAATTGTTATAATCCCCAATCAATGGATCTCTTGCTTCCTTGCTATCTTTACTTGTTTTATTTTTCTTTTTTAGGTTAATAATTGCTCAAATCAAACCCCCATTTTTTTTGTTACTCTTTTGTACACTAATAAAATATACTTGTTTCACTTTATTCCCTTTGGATTCAACCCTTACAAGTAAGCATATCAATACATTGATAAACTAGTGCACTTGCTATGTAATTATAATAAAAGGGAGAAATTCTCCATCACCTAGGTGCTACGTATGTGGCTGCAAATCCAAAGTTTCACTCTCTCATGAAGCACCTCGGCCTTGATTATAAATTTGTTCATGAACTTGTTCAGAATCAGTCTCTCCGTGTTTCACATATCTCGGATTCTGACCAACTTCTGGATGTTCTCACAAAGTCTCTCCCTCACACTCGTTTTCAAAGTCTCATCTCCAAGATTAGACTCACTCATCGATCATTCATCTTGTGTGGGCATGATAGAGATTCAGAATATTGTGCCCAATCCTAATTAATATTTGTTATGTATATAGTTACCCAAATCATATACTCTATACACTAAATCCAATTCATCTACCATCTCATATATATCCTATGCCCCAAAACATAAATATAAATCATATACTCGATACCCTAAACCCTAATTCATCTACTTTAATATCATATATACCCTATACCCTAAATCTTAAATCGAAATCATATACTTTATACCCTAAACCCAATTCATCTATCTTAATCTCATATGCCCTATACATTAAACAATAAATCTAAATCATATACTTCATGACCTAAATCTTAATTCATCTACATTCATCTCATAGATACCTAATACCCTAAACATTAAATCTAAATCATATACTACATACCCTAAACCATAATTCATCTACTTAAATCTCATATATACTGTATACCCTAAATCTTAAATCTAAATCATATACTTTATTTCCTAAACCCAATTCATCTACTTTAATCCCATATGTCATATACATTAAACTTTAAATCTAAATAATATATTCAATAACATAAACCCTAATTCATCTACATTAATCTAATAGATACTTTAACCCTAAACTCTAAATCTAAATCTAAATCTAAATCATATACTGCATACCCTAATTCATCTACTTTAATATCATATGTACCATATACCCTAAAATTTAAATCTAAATCATATACTTTATACCATAAACTCATTTCATCTACCTTAATCTTATATGTGCCCTATACATTAAACCTTAAAATCATATAATTTATATCATAAACCCTAATTCATCTACATAAATCTCATAGATACCTTATACTCTAAACTTTAAATCTAAATCATATACTCCATTCCCTAAGCCCTAATTCATCTAATTTAATCTCATATATACCATATATCCTAAACGTTAAATCTAAATCATATACTACATACCTTAAACCCAATTCATCTACCTTAATCTTAAATGCCCTATAAATTAAACCTTAAATCTAAATAATATACTACATACCCTACACCCAGTTCATCTACATTAATCTCACAAATACCCTATACACTAAACATTAAATCTAAGTCATATACTACATACCTTAAACCCTAATTTATCTAAATTAATCTCATAAATACCATATACCATAAAAATAAATCTAAATCATATACTGAATAACCTAAACCCTAATTCAAAAAATATTACCCTTTTTTTTTGAATAGGAGAAAATATTTTTGACATTTTTTTACTGATTTTTTTTTTTACAAAAAGTAATATACAAAAAAAGATAGAAAAAAAACTAAACAAATGAAAGTTTATAAAACAAAAGAGGCAAATACTATCCTTTAATTTTTATTTTTATTTTCTATTGAATAGTAAATAATATTTTAGACTTTTTTTTTATAAAAAGTAATAGAAAAAACTAAACAAATAAAAGTATATAAAAGAACAGAGAGACAAACTACCCTTTATTATTTTTTATTGTTAGAAAATAATATTTTAGACATTTTTTATTACTGATTTTTTTACAAAAAGTAATATAAAAAAGATAGAAAAAACTAATAAAATAAAATATATAAAAGAAAAGAGGGACGGACTACCATTTAATTTTTTAATTGACTATAAAATAATAGTTTAGACTTTTTTATTACTGTTTTTTTTTTACAAAAAGTATAATATAAAAAAAGATAGAAAAAAAAACGAAACAAATAAAAGTATAACCTAAATCTTAAATTTAAATCATATATTTAATACCCTAAATCCAATTAATCTACATTACATTTTTATTTATTTTTATTTTTATTTTTTCTCACATTAAAAAAAAACTATATTTTTTCGAAATATCCTTTGATTTAAAAAATAAAAAAAATAAAATTCTAAAACCGACAAATTGAACCTGTCCGACAAACCGAAAATCGATACCGTAAATCGACGGTCCGATTCCCGGCCTTTTCGTCAAAAGACCGGGCATGTCTACATGAATCAATGTGGTAGTATTTTGGAAACAAAAATTGTATACTCCTACTTCGTTATCTCTTTCCCCGTAATCTCTGCTGTGCCACCGCCCACCACCAACCTTCGCCGTTGCTGTAAATATGTCTGGTGGCGTCAAACAGTGTTTCTTTGGGATTTGCCGTTTTGGTAGAGTTGAAACCGACGGGGGTTTCAGAATTTCTACACTTTTAATTGCGGTTACCTCTCAGTTTAATTTAAGTTAATACTCTCTCTCTCTCTCTCTCTCTCTCTCTCTCTCTATGCTATTTCTATCTTTATTCACAGCTTTTATGTAAGAGAGGACTTTCTCCTTCATAAAAAGCCATTCCTTCCCCTCATTTTCAAACCCCTTTTCGCATCATTTCAGGTTGGGGGAGGAGATGAACTCCTTCAATTTTGTAAGTCCTCTTTTCTCTCTATAAATGTGTCTATTGATTTGTAATTTTATTTGCATTTATGTTTTGGCTGTTTGATAATTTTTTGTTTTTTTCATTTATTATTTCCTTTTTTTTGATATATGTATGACATATGCTGTGTTTTTTTTTTCCTGGTTAATTTTTTGAAAGCATTTTATTGGGTGGTTTGAAAGATGATGAATTTTGATTGCAATGAAGTTTGGTGGGATTTTTGAAAACAGAGGTAAAACAAACACAGCACAAGTAAGAAGTCAGCATTTTATTTTTCAAAGTCAATGGATAATTTTCAGATCAATATTTATGATATCTTTACTTAGTTGTAGATAATAAAATTATGTCCTTATTAAGCACTCTAAGAAAAATATGAATACTATTGTTTAGGATTTTAGGAAAACAAGGAATTCGCGCCCTAGATAATGTTATCTTTAGGACAGCGGGAGTAGTTTCTGAGAAAGGAGGCTAGTTCCAATCAGTTCATGCAACATGCATTATGATATTTGCAACATTATGAATTGTCCCCATAGTTTTTTACGAGAACAGTTTTTTGTATTATTCATTTAAATTGTAAAAGTATTTGCACTTTGTAGAAAATGGGTATATTGCAAATGAAATGCCTTCCTCTCAAAAGGAAGAATTGTGTTCTAAGCATTAAGCAACCAAACTTTAGTATAGCTACTTCAAAGTAAATAAATAGATAAATTGTACTGGACTGCTTCCAAATGATTGATTAATTGGTAAATTATACCAGGAATTTCGATACCTTTTTCTTTTGCTTATTGATCAAAGTATAAATATTCCCCCCCCCCCTCAATCCTAGGTTTCCTAAGCTTTACTGTATCTTGGATTATTTCAGCAATCATTAGACTGGCTTGAGCCTTGGCAAAAATGCTACCTCAACTCCATCCGTCCCAAAATGATAGTCTCATTTGCTATTTTTGTTTGTCTCAAAAAGATAAGTCATATTTCCGAAATTGATAGGCTAATATCATTGAACTTCCATAATTTCCCAACAAGGAAGAAGAGGGAGAGAAAGAGAGTAGTGTCCATTGAGAACAATTGCATGGGGACTAATGATGTAATAACTAAACTTCATGAAGAATAGTGATGGAAATGAAAATGTGTTGTTAAAATGTTTAAATAGTCGGATAGGACTATCATTATGGGACGGAGGGAGTACATCATTTATTCATATTGCTTTAACTTCCCTGCTTTGGAAAGTTGGTCTGCTTTTACCCATTCAGTCATTTTCTCTCTCAAATTTGTCACAACTTAGGTCAATAAGAATAACTCAGTTATTAAACCTTACAAGTAATTCCTAACGAATGAGCTCGAGTTGAGCTGCATTCATCTGGCTAACCCTTATTCACAGAACAGTTAAGAGCATGACGTTCCGCTACTTGATAATCACCGGTGCATTTCCATTTCTTTTTTATTAATTTTATTTCTCATTTTTTGAGGTCAAATTTCAGGTTTCACAACTGTCGGATCCCAAGAATAGAAAATATATCTTCAGTCTCTTTGTAGCAGCATCACTGATATGTGGTGTTTATTTTGTTGGGAGTTCACTCGTGGCCAATGATTACAGAGTATGCGTCTTCAATTTTCAATGCTTGCTTTTATGTCTGGTTTTCTGATTTGAGTGGACATGTTCGTTTGTGAGAATCTAAAAATTGTTATTGATAGTACTTATAACGGGGTATCAATAACAAGTTTTAGATTTTCATTAGAATAATTAAATCAACCTAAAATTATTGCTTAGAATTCATTCAAATAAAAAAAGCGGGAACATTATTCGGGACGGTGGGAATATTTGATAAATTTTCGTTTGATTAAGTTTCCGAATCTTTTCATCTTTTAGAAGTTGCATTCTAATAATAACATTGTAATGAATGACAATGGAATTCACTTGTGTAGATACCTCAAAGGTCAGAATTGGAAGTAAACACTACAGGTCATAGTACACATTATGATAACTGCAAGGTTTTTTTTTCCCATGATATTCTTTAGACACGAAAATGTTTTAGATTTTTTTCTTTGAGTCCTTTGTCGCTTGTGTAGTTACCACAACGATCAGAAATGGAAGTGACGGTCAGCAAACAGGAGAAACAATCCGATAAATGCAAGGTTCATCTTTCTCTGGAAAAAAAATCTACAAAATAGTGGCACTTGTAATCTTGTGTATGCTCTTATTTTCTTCCGCTCTTAAGATAATTATTTCTTTCTCGTTTAGAAACGGTGCAGGCCTCCTGGTAGCGAAGTATGGCCAGAAGGAATGGTATCAACAACTGCCGACTTGCGTATGCGCCATATGTGGGGTCCAGTTAACGAGGATGTAAGTGAAGTGCTTACAATTTTTATGTGTCTATGTGAAGATACATAAAACTATTTTATTTTATTAAAAAAAAAATACTTACAGTTTTTAATATATTTGCATTCACTGATACTGAAATATTGTTGATTCAGATAGATTCGAAAACCCCAGCGAATTTGTTGGCAATTGCAGTTGGAATCAAGCAGAAGGACGTGGTTAACAAAATTGTAACAAAGGTGAATGGTTTAGTTGCTAGCTTTTCATGTTTGTTTCCATTCTTGGTTTATAAAATTATAAACTTACCGGACTACGTGCCTATATTTACCCGTAAAACTTATTGTAATTTTTCAGTTCTTGGATAGTAATTTCACTGTTATGATATTTCATTACGATGGTAATGTTGATCAATGGGAGGATCTAGGATGGAATTCTCGTGTAATACATGTTTCTGCTGAGCATCAAACAAAATGGTATAACTTTGGATCCGGTATTAATCCTTTGGGTCACATGGAGTTTGATATGGGTAATTTCACTGTCCACCTCTGAGGTTTAGACAAGTATCAATGCTCCCCAAGGTTTAGTTTTGTCTCACTTTCCCCCTTCTGTCACCTTTATTTAAACAAACTGACTATTTTACCCCTAAATCTTCTGAATGCAAAGTCCAAATACTTAAATTATTCACTTAATTTTTTTTAAAATAGTAATTTACTTAAATAAAGTTGATAGGAGGGGGAAGGTGAGATGAAACAAAACCTCAAGGGGCCAGTGATACTTGTCAGACGTCAAGGGTGGGTGGGCAGTAAAATTATCCCGTTTGATGAAAGTGAGATGAAACAAAACCTCAAGGGGCCAGTGATACTTGTCATGCGTCAAGGGTGGGTGGGCAGTAATTTACTTAAATTTTTCATGAATAGGTGGTTTGCAAAACGTTTCTTGCATCCAGATGTAGTTGCAGAGTACGAGTATATCTTTCTGTGGGATGAAGACTTCGGGCTTGACAATTTTCATCCGGGGAGGTAGGCTTCTCAACTGTATTTCCTTTTGCGAAAAATTGAAACGTCTTCTACGATTTCTATCACTTTACATGCTTCGAGTGTATTTGTTTTTGGAGGTTCAAGAAAACCTCAAGAAAAATTGATTTTTTTGGTCATTCTTTTTGGGACGGAGGGTGTACTAACTTAATTAAATTAACTTTGTATTCTGAATTTCTAGCTTAAAAATGGAATTCTCAATAAGACATTTCTCTTGCAGGTATTTATCCATCATTAGAGAGGAAGAACTTGAAATCTCACAACCAGCCCTTGATCCTGATAAATCAGAAGTTCATCATCAAATGACTGCACGGAAGATGAACTCGAAAGTGCACAGGTATTGAGCATGCACCCTTGTGTAGATGATTGGCGACCCCACCAAGTTGAGCATGACACTGAAATGCTCTGTTCAGCTTGACTTAAATGTGAAAATAGTTTTTAGATTTCGCCGAGAAAAAAAAACTCACTTGACCTGGTTAAAATAGTTTGCATGATTTAACGTAATTTTCATATCAACTCCAAAGCAATACCAATAAATTCTATCCAATCAAAGAATTGAGTGTTGTTATATACACGCGTAAAATTGTTGAGTATGTACATGTAGTCTCATTTCTTTCAAAAATGGCATCTAAGGAAATGTTTGTTTTAACCCTCCCATTTATACACCGGCAAATAGACCTGTCTTCTTCCCCTCTTTCATTCCATTCCTCCATAGCTTCCAGCCACCCACCTCCATAACTTACTGGTCAACTTCACCTTCTTCCCAAAATAAATTCCCCTTCTCAAAGAGTCTGGCGAAGTCACTTCCAAATTGTTCTTCTCAACCCCGAATCTCCCCAAATAAGACCCAATCAATAAAAGCCAAACACGGATCACTAACCCTATCTTGTCTTCCCCCTCATAATTAAATTTAGATAATCTCAAATTCCTTCAATCAATTCTGACCGAAAGAATCCCAAATCAGGAAACCCGATTCAGAGTCTTCTTTGAACAATACCCAGTTATAAAGATTCAAAATTTATGCAATTTTGGCACGAATCACATAAATTAAGATAAAAAACAACAGGTGTTTGACCAAATTACGGACCTCCCAGATGGTGAAAATTGGCGGTGAAGCTTAAAGACATTCTTTTCGAGGAAATATCACAAGGGTTCTTAGATTTCAGCTGAGTTATGACAGAGTGATGATGAAGAAGTTGAAAAGATGACTGTTTTGATGAACAGAATCTGTGGGGGAAAAGGAAGTTTGGATTTTGTATGGGCATGTAAATTATGTTCCACAAAGCATATGATCATTGAAATTTCAGGAGTTTTGATTTTATATTGGGTTATCGCAGATTTGGATGTTAGAAGAATATGGTGGGTGGCCAGAAGTTATGGAGAAGGGGAATTTATTTTGGGGAAGAAGATGAAATTGGCTGGACATTATGGAGGTGAGTGGCCGGAAGTTATGGAGGAAGAATGAAAGAGAGGAAGAAGACAAGTGTACATGTGTATAAATGTGAGGGCTAATATAGACATTTCCTTAGATAGCTTTTTTGAAAGAAATGAGACTACGGGTATACTCAAAAAAAATATTTTTGATTTTTTGGTACAAATATACTCAATAATTTTGCGGGTGTATATAACAGCACCCCAAAGAATATTGGCAGAGTTTGAATTATCCTTTGAACTTATGCATTGACAGGAGCTACATTAAATTGGAAGGCCCAGGAAGGTGTTATGCTAACAGTACCGTCCCTCCATGCACCGGGTAAGCTTTTAATCCTGGGATGCTTATTCTTATAATCCGCTTTTCATCTAATTTTCTTAGTTATATTTGTGTCCTTAGTCGGATATACTACCTCCGTCCCGAAATGAATGTCCAAAATAAAATTCAAATTTCCTCTTGATTAAAAAATTCAAATTTTTTGTTGACATTCATTTTGGGGACGGAGCGAGTATTTCTACTCTCTTACGTCCAGAAAGAAATTAGTGAACTTTTTGTACTAAAATCTTATTTCATGCAGTTGGGTAGAAGTCATGGCCCCCGTGTTCTCAAAAGCAGCCTGGCGGTGCTCATGGTATCTTATTCAGGTAAGAATCTTGAATATTTAAAGTCAAATTCTATCTTTCTAGCATTTCTCTACTACTTCATATTGCCTATTTTTTACAGAGTGACTTGATCCATGCATGGGGCATGGATTTTCAACTTGGTTACTGCGCAAAGGTACATTAAGATCGCCCGTCTTTTAGACTGTACATAGTTAAATTCTTGTGTAGGTTTTTAGATAATACTGTAATATTGAGTATTCTTCTTTCTTCAGGGTGATCGAAAGAAACATGTTGGTGTGGTCGATGCAGAATATATAGTTCATTATGGTGTTCCAACGCTTGGTGGACCAGATGAAACCAAGGTAATGGCTTACTACCTCCGTCCCGAAAGAAATACCGCACGTTGACTTTTGTTGGTCAACATGATTGAACTTTGACCAACATTCTATTTAAATATGTTTATCTTCATGAAATTGTAAAAATAGTTACTGGAGTAATATTATTTCTCAATCTACATCAATAACCATTTTAGAATTACGTGAAGATAATCTATCTTTAACAAGTTTTTGGTCAAATTTCAACTACGTTGACGAAAAAAGTTGAGGTGTGACATTTATTTTGACTGGATAGAATTTCTTTGAGATAGATGCTATATGACTTTTACTGTTTGATTTATTTTTTACTGTCAACCCTTATGTAGGATGCATCACAAGACCAGCATTTAAATGATTTAACAGATCTAGACGACGCTGAAACAGCGGAGGAGGTAAGGGCTTTAAACTTTAAAGGTCTCTTAGATTGATTTGCTTTGGCCGGAGTTCATCCATGGTAAACATTTCTTCTTGAAACTGCAGTTTGACAATACCAACATGAGTGTGTCTCGTTCTCAGGTGAGTTCTTTCCTTGTAATAAATTCCTATGGTATGACTTACTCCCTGAGTTCCAAAATAAATGACCAATTTTTTTTAAAAAAAAAATTGCTCTTGATTGATCAAGAGCAAATTTTTTAAAATAAAAATTAAAAATGGTCATTCATTTTGGTACAGAGCCAGTAGTAAATAGCTAGTTGGCCCGGGTTGTATATATAAAATGTAGGGAAAAAAAACACTTTCCCACTGACTCCCTGAGACCACAAGGTGGATCCCTGCCGTTAGTAGCTCAATTCCCTGCTTTTGCATTGTGTAACGTGGAAGTTGTTACTTGTTGGAACTGCCATGAACATAGCCGGATTTGGTGCATGTGCAGGTTTTTTTTTTTTTTTTTTTTTTTTTTTTTTTTTTAGAGGCTTGCCCATCTCGAGTCAAGCCCTTTTTTTGTGTAAGTCAATTTTTTACTAACAAGTCCCTCAATTCTCTGAAATTCCCTTAAAATCCCCCAGAGGCGCCTAATATTAACTAGGGAGGGATAATCATCCACTCTAACCACTGGGAGGAATCGAACCCAGGACCTCCGTGTTGGTGTCCCAGTGCTCTGGCCATCAGGTCAAGTCCTGATGGTTTGGTGCATGTGCAGTATATATATATATATATATATATATATATATATATATATATATATATATATATATATATATATATTTTTTTTTTTTTGACTACACAATAGTGGGATTTATATTTATGTTACTATAACTGATAGAATGTAACACAAGGACTATAAAAAGGTACTCCGTGATTCATATTACTATCAATTGTAACACATCTAGCTACTATAAAAGCCGACTGTTGTGCAGTCAGACTGCACAGTCCCCTGATCCGAACATAGCCCCAAGTTAATCATAGTTCAGTTATATTATACCACTTTTGAGGTGTTGTTCTATTTATTATACGTACAGGTGAGGGTACGGGCCAACATAGAATTGAGAATATTCTGGCATAAATGGTGGCATGCAGTTGAGGAAGACAAATGCTGGGTTGATACTTATAAAGAGAAGAAGATTACTGAAACCAAGAAGTGTCTCTTTAATCCTTGTCATCCAACCCAAGTTTGACATATAGATATAAAGCTCGGTCTTTTTGGTTCACCTAGCCGTTCCCGTGTCGGATACTCGTATTCAAATGGTGTTGATACAGTCCGGTGGATTTAACCAAAGAGTCTGAGCATCATAGCATACATGTATATGCATATGTACACATATATATACACTCTGCGCCCGTGGAGATACATCAGGAAGAAGTCTCCTAATTTGTTTGAAGAGACTCTGAATCGGGTGGTGCTGTATAGAAGAATGATACGGATATGCTCAGCACAGGAATAAGCGAGTATAGTTAGTAACGTTTTCGTCTCAAAATGAACGTCCATTTCGGGTAGCGATCAACTATAGAAATAAGAGTATGGTTAGTAATATTTTCGTCTCAAAATGTGTTCAATTTTGGTATTCATAACGGCAGAAATAAGTGAGCATAGTTAGTATTTGATGGGTTGATTAGAAAGTTTGGGTTGTTCTATTACGTTAGTTGATGAATTAGATGAGTACTAATTAGTTATTAATATTTGTTTGATTTCACAGTTGTTGTGTGATTTTAAAGTATGATTACAAAATTATGTGATTAAGTTAAGGATTTCAGAGTTAGTAGTATCCATTCAGTTAAGGATTTGTTTGACCCATCACACAAATTTAAAAATAAAATAAAATATATTGACTCTCATAAATATTACAAGGTGCGGACTTGCCAATTATGAAACATAGGAGTGGACCCACTTATTAACGAATCAATCCAATCAAGATAAAGTTGTAAAATCGACAGTCTGAAAATTGAGAGTTTTACAAACTGGCCTTAATTTGAAATGGAGCGAATATAATCTTGTTCATGCAACAGTAATACATATACTCCTTTCACAAACACTGTTTGCACTGGTTTTAAGGAGGGAGTATTATATTGAAAGTGTTGTGAGTGTGAAAATAAAATAGGAGAGAGAATGAGTGGAGAGAATAGTAAATTATAATGGTGTTGTGAGTATTAAAATAATGTAGGAGAGAGAATGAGTGGAGGGAATAGTAAAGATTCCTTTCCATTTTAGGTAAGTTTTAAATGTGTGAAGTAAGTTTTGGGACGCCCAAAAGGGAAAGTGTGAAGATTGTTCCGGGACGGAGGGAGTATATGCGTTTTATGTAGAAGGCCATAGGACATTGAGCAAATTAGAGAGCCAAAACGACATAATAATTTTTCATATTTTTTAGTTAAATTCGTTGAAATTGAAAAAAAAAGGACGGACTATTAATTCGTAAAGTAGTAATCTAGTCTCGATAATTCAATGACCTACACATATGCAACGTACTTTCACATTTTTTTCATATAATGCAACGTACTATTAGTGACGGATAATTAACGTGCTTTTGCATTAATTATCAATTAATGCAACGATTTTTTTTTTTTTTTAACTTACGCCATCAAAAATTTAACTGAGGCGCTAACATGGCATTGCCACGTCAGTGTCACGCTATCAAAATCACAATCATGGGTTATGTGTCATTGATGTGGCGCTGACATGTCAGCATCCTCGTCAGATTTTTGACGCTGTAAGTTCTAAAAGAAGTTTATTTCATTAATTGATAACAAATATAAAAGTACATTGTATATATATATATATATATATATATATACTCCCTCCGTCCCACCTCACTTGACATCCTTGAGGTAGGCACGGGAACTAAGAAAAAAAATAAAATAAATAAATGTGTGATAGAAAATGAAGAGAGAGAATGAGTGGGATAAATAGTAATGTTGGTTAAATAAATTGAGTGGTGGAAAATGAAGAGAGAGAATGAGTGGTGGGGTAGAGTGAATATAAAATTATAAAAAGTAGGCTATTTTGGGAAGTGTCAAGTGAGCTGGGACGACCCAAAATGGAAATAAGTGTCAAGTGAGGTAGGACGGAGGGAGTATATGTTACTAATGAGTACATTGCATTATTCGAAAAATAGGGTAAAGTACGTTGTATAAGTCAATAATTATTCCAATAAATTTGTTTTAATACTTCCCTCTTTTTCAAATTTGCTTTTGATTAATGTTTTGGTCAAATTTCAACAAGTATATTTCGAAGGGAAGAAAAATGACTAAAGTGATAAGAATCTAGGTACAATGATTATCAAGTTGAATGGGGACGGACACAAGATGTTTGTTGACTAGGGAAAGCCCTTGAACAACTTGTTCGCCGGCATAAAACCCCAGAAGGATTTGGTACCTGCCTTGACCGTAAGTTTACTAAGTGTTTTTTTATGATTACAATGCTAAGAGCGTATTCAAAGGGATCTTAGGCTAGAGTGAACGTGTGTAAAAATACAGTGTGTGTTTCCCCTTTTATACCTCAAATAAAGCTAATTAACAAAGAGAAAATGTGGGCCTCAAAACTCGGGATTAAGGCTGATCTTGTGGAGATATATCCGCATTTGTTCGTTGAGGAGAAGATAACGGTCTGTTGCTGAGGAAACATGGTTGAATCAGTCTTCGCTTCCTTTGACACATTCCCTAAAAAATAGGATTAACGTAACAAAGAGCTCAACCTGCAAATAACCAAGATGTAAATAGGATAACTCAAGTTGTTAGTACCAAGTCGTTATATGCAAGTTGTAAACATGTTGACTGAAAATGTAGGGCCCAACAATTGCCCCCAAACTTTTTGAATTTTAAAATGTAGAATATAAAGAGACAAAAAGATTCAAAAAGTTTGCCAAATATGGAAGAAAAGAACGACGGTTTTTTAAATGAGAGAAAGGGACGCGATGGGACGGTTTTTAAGTAGTTTCCCAAGGCAAAAAGGCATGAGTCCCAACCACCTTCAATCTCCATAAATAAATAGACTCCTGTTCCAACTCTCCCTTTCACCAAATCAAAAACTTAGCTTTCACAGAGGTTTCTAGAGGAAGAACCAGGGAAGACGGTCGGAGAGGAAAATCAAGTGGAGATTTACGGTGAGTTTCTTGCTTTCCTTTCAATTCCACCTTTGATTTTTTGTTTAAGCTTGTAAAATGGGGAAGAAAAAGATGGTGGCTTTAATCGAGAGTGGTGAGGGTTTGCCCGCGGGTTTTCTAACCCAAAACATGTTGAAGAACCCAAACAAAGAAAAGTGTACAATCCCTGCTACCAACTTAGAGATTATCAAGAAGAATCACGCCATGGCATTCGAAACTGAGTTTTTTACACACCCTGACCTAACTCCAGAATGCTACTCTCCCGAATGGGTATGCTTTCCTGAATACCCTTTTATTATTGGTTTGAAATTTCCTTTCCCAACTTTAATCACCAAGTTTTTCGTTTCCACAAAACTTAACTACGCCCAACTTATGCCACAAGGTTGGAGAAGCCTTCAAACCCTAGTAAGGTTGAATGCGGAAACAGAGTTGGAAATTGGTTTAGAAGAATTTGCTTTCACAACTGAGATTAGGAGTTTTGGTTTAGGGAGATATGGGTTTAGGGTTAGGTCTGGGAGGATGTCTTTCTTAAATGACAACATTGATCCCGCTGATAGAGGGTGGAAGAATAAGTTCTTTTTTGCAAAGAAGAATACCCTGGTGTCGGATGAGGGTTCCAACTTCAAATGGAGGTCTCAAGGTAGTAGAGACAATTTTTCTTATTCTAATGATGTTCCTTAATAGTCCACTAACTAATTCTTTGAATCTCATTTGGCTTAGTTGCAAAACTGGATGTGCTCTTTGCCTATAAGAATAATACAGAGGAGAAGGTGAACAAGATTTATGAGTTGGATTTGTTAGTGAGGACTTTTAAAAAGCCTTTGCCGGTCAATTTGTTGCAGATCCAGAAGGAGAAGTTGATCCTGAAGAAGCCCGAGAAACAAACCCTGAAGAAGCCTTATCTGAGCCTATCCAGATGTCTACAGGTTAATCAAACACCTTAAGTCTTTGCCTATCTCCCACTTGTCCTAATTCCTTTGTTTTGCTCTAACTCTTCATCCTTTTTTGCAGCCACTCGCTCCAAGGATACTGTTAGTGCTGCTGACCTGCTAGCTGCGGCTAGAGCAAAAAGCTTGGCAAGGAAAGACAAGAAACCCCACCCCCGCGTATCATTTGTGGCTAGCTCCAATGTGACTGCATCCAAGAAGAAGGGGGATGCGAAGAAGAGGAAGTTGGTGGAAGCTGAGGCCACGGACACAAATGGTGACATGGATATGGTGAAGTTAGGAGAGAGGTTTAGAGCTGCTATACCAAGTTTTGTTGAGAAGGTAAAAAATGAAGAAACCTTTTACCAAAGAGTTTGATAAAATATTAACGCTTTCTTTTATGCAGGAAATTATGATCCCTATTTTGGCCCATATTGATGAACTGAAGATCAAAGCGGCGAGGTGCAGTTATGAAGCTGCAGAGTCGAAGAAGGAGGCCACAAAAAGTGCAAAGGAAGTAGAAAAATTGAAGAAGGAAGTGAACAAGCATGCGGGTGAAGTGGAAAATTTGAAGAAGGATTTTGAGCGCTTGGGGAAAGAGGTGGAAGCTGTCCGTGCTGAGAACAAGGCCCACATGAAAGAGCTTGAAGTTGCAGAGGGGAACTTCACGTTTAATGCTACCAAGACTCTGCTAGAGGCCCGAATTCAAATGATGGAGGAATATAAGAATGGACAAGCCGCAACTTGGAACTTGGAGGAGGAAAGAAGAGTTTTAAAGGACCATATGGGGGAGCCAGCGGATGCAGAAGAAGTGAACTCCGCGGCTCTTGAAGCCTTGATTTATGATACTGACAAAGCCCTGAGTACCATAGTGGTAGCTCAAAATGATCAAGGGGAGAAGGCTACAACACCGGCGGCAGCAGGCCAAGAAGTTTAAAAACAATTTGAAACATTTTGGATGGGTGAAAAAACAATCTCTTTTTTGGGTTTTTATATGTCATACCTCTGTTGGTATGCACCACAAATGGGGGGAGTGTCCCCAAAACAAGTTTTTATTTTGTAATGGCTCATAAGAGCCGAGACAATCTATTTGGGAGTACTGGGTTGGTCTAGTACTCCACGCTTTTCTTAGGTTTTAAGGGATTTGGTTGGCTTACCCAACTTGTCCCCTAGCTGCAAAAAATCTTTTGAAAACACTTTAAGGTTTTTTATGAAAATGTTTTAAGCCTTTAGGAAATACTTGTTTGTTTTTTAGATAACATGTTGATGCTATAAGCCTTAGGTAACATGATAATGTTACAACCAGTAGTTCACAACTTGGACAAGTGTGAAAACGTGCGCCCAGGCGAAGGTGTCAAAACCTTAATTCGTAAGAAAAGATGAATATCTTTTAACCATATGTAATTTGTACCTTTGATAGAGGTAACCGTTTGAAGAGATAGAACAAGTATCAGCCGTCCTAGCGTGTCAACAAGTTCCATCCCTCTCCAGCTAAAGTTTCAACATGTATCAGCCATCGCGTGTCAACATGTTGAACTTTTCTTCCTCGAGCTCAAACATGTATCGGCCCGTCCCGCGTGTCAACATGTTTGTCCTGTTCCGGCTTAGGTCCCAACAAGTATCAGCCGTATCGGGCGGCGTGTCAACATGTTGAGCCTACTCCGTTTGCTCAAGTTGCACCTCGCAAAAACAGATTTATGTTAGGGTTGGGCGTTAGCGTAGCTAACGCCCTCCGATCTTAAGTTAGTAAGGATTCTCAACAAAAATTAACAACTTGAAATATACGAATGAACTTGACAACTTAAAATAAATCATACCTGAGAAGTCTAGTTGCAAATAACTGGACTTACATGAAATAAAGTTTTAAGTGGATGGCGTTCCAACTTCTAGGGATTCTGTCTCCACTTGGGGTTGACAACCAATATGCACCTTTGCTAGCTTCAAAGATCGATGAGATATGGTCCTTCCCACTTGGGGGCTAACTTACCTCGCATTCAATTCTCTTGTATTTTGAAATACTTTTCTTAAAACTAAGTCACCAACCCGGAATCTCCCGACTCGACATTCTTGTTGTAAGATCTTGCAATTCGTTGTTGATAAGCCGCCATCCTTATCTTGGCTAAATCCCTGATCTCATAAATTGTATCTGAATCTTGAGTTAGCAAGAGATTATTTTCATCTTGAGTTAATAAGCCATACCTTGCTGTTGGGATTGTCACTTCAACCTGAATTACAGCTTCCGCTCCATATACCAATGAATATGGAGTTCTCCCTGTGGCTCCTTTTGTAGTAGTCCTATCTGCCCAAAGTACAAGTGGTAACTCTTCAGCCCACTTTCCCTTCTTTTGATCTAGATGCTTCTTCAAGTTGTTGATGATCAACTTGTTGCTTGATTCAGCTTGACCATTGGCTTGAGGGTGGACAGGTAGACATGATCAACTTGATGCCCCAAATGAGTACAAAAATCCCCGGTCTTTTACTTATAAATTGTGACCCGTTGTCACATATAATCTCCGATGGCACACCAAACCTCGCTAATTATATTTTTCTTCGTAAATGAGATTACCTCCTTATCTCTTACCCGTACATAAGCTTCGCTTCGATCCACTTTGAGAAATAATCGGTTAATGCCAACATGAACACTTTGCCTTCGGAGCCTTAGGCAACTTGCCTACAATGTCCATGCCCCACCGCATGAAAGGCCAAGATGAGACTATAGAATGTAGAGGTTCAAGGTTGATGCAAGATGTTGCCGTGTCTTTGGCAGCATCACACTTTGTACATAGCTCATAGGATCTCGATGCATGGTTTGCCAATAGTATCCCGTCTTGAGGGCCTTCGACGCCAGTTGCTTTCCCACTGTAATGGTTCCCACAAATTCCTTCGTGGATTTCTTTGAGTACTAGTTCAACTTGCTCGTTATCGACACATCTCAAATAATGTCCCGCAAAAGACTTCTTGAACAAAGACATTATCTATTAGAACGAAAGTTGAAGTGCGAATCAAAGGATCTAGCATTCTTAGTATCGTGGAATAGTTCCAAGTTGAAAGAACTCAATTATGGGTCGGGTCCAAGAAGGCTTAACATCTTGTGCCCCAAATGGTTGAGTAACCTTGAGCTTCCTCAACTTGGTCTATTACCGGGTACTTAACATAAATAATGGGGATATTAGTATGCAACATTGATTTGCAAGTTGAACCCAAGTTGGCCAAGGCGTCTGCTTCTGCGTTTTCTTCCCTGGGGACCTGTTCCAAAGAGAATGATAGGAATTTCGAAGCTAAAGCCTTAACATGTTGGAGATACAGAGCCATCTTGGAATGCTTCGCCACATAACTGCCACTAAAATGGTTAGCCAGCAATTGAGAGTCAACAAATACATTTATATGTGTAACATTTAAACTTAAAGCTGTGGTTAAACCCATGATCAAAGCTTCATACTCGGCTTCATTATTTGTTGCACCAAATTCACAAGATAAAGCATGAGGTATGTGTAAGTACCCAAATCTGGCTCATGCCTTCCGGTTAAATTTCCCGGCAATTTCGGTAAGTTTTCCGGTAATTCCCTGTATCTTTCCCAATGTTAGGAAACATTCGGAACTGTTTTTAATTAAATAAAGGTCGAAGGGAATCCTTCCTAATTAAGAAACACGTTTTTCTTAATTAGTAGGGAAGGTTCTAGAATAATGCCACCTTGCATGGTTCTAGAATGTCGAGTCACAATGGATAAGCCCGCACGGCCGCATTAGCGGGCCGCTCCGCCGCACGGCTTCATTAGCCTTATCCAGACTGCCTATAAATAGAGCCCTCCTCTACCCATTTTTAACAACAACAACAATACATACAATCCATAGTAATACCATCAGTCACTCCCAAGACGTGAAGAACACCCTTGAAGGCTCAAGAAGGCGAAGAAGAAGCTCAAGAAGCCATCTCCCTCCTCCTTGAAGACCCAAGACGAACCTCTCCTCCTAGCTCCGTCCGAAGAAGCGAAGGAAACGATTGGTAACCTCGCACGCCCTAACCTTGCATTTTAATTGATATACTTGCTCATTGCATTCATATATCTTGCTTGGGACTTGGCATTTATTCATAAAGATCACATCTTTATCACCCCCTTTCCCCTTTTGCATGCATTAAGACCTCATTTGTCATAAAAATGTAGTCTTTTTTCATAAAGGTGCATCCTTTGCACCTAAAATCCCCATTTTCAAATAAAAAAGTCATCTTTATACATCCTTTGTACATAAAGATCCAATCTTTTCAATAAAAATGCATCCTTTGCATCAAAACCCCTTTTTCAATGCATCATTTGCATAAAAATCCTATCTTTATGCATCATTTGCAATAAAGATCCTTTCTTTAAATCAAAAAGCATCATTTGCAAACATAAAAATGTCATCTTTTCATTAAAGAGTCATTTTTCATCATGCATTTCCCCTTTTCCCCAACCTTGGAACGGACCGGTGTAAAAGTTCTCATCTTTGCATCGTTCCTTCCATTAAAGGTTCATGATTTCTTTAGGAAAAGGATAACCTTGAACCCTATATCTCCGATTATCGCTTAAGAATGAGTATGAAGCCTCTATACGAGCTCGACCGTCTTAAAGCGTAGGATTGATGGGCTAAGGACATTCCTTCCTAAAGAACCTCATCTTTGACCAAAAGAGAGTCATTCTCTCGATCACGCAAAGTCCCGAGGGTCCCGAGGTTTAAAATGCGATGATCACAAGTCATAAGATGAGGACGGGATCATAATCCCAAATACATAAATTCCAAGGAATCCCGAGCGACAACCAACAAATGGTTTGTACGTCCGGAAGACAACTTGGGACATTCCCCCCTTATTTTCAAACACATGCACACAAAGAAAGCACGCAAGCAATCACGATTAATGAAATCTTGGGAGACTTGCTCCGCAAGGCACTTTGGGTGAACGCCAAACGTTCTTCCCAAGGGGTAACTTAACCTCCGAACCCATAAAACCTTTTTTCAAAGTTTTGAGGTAATCAAAATGGCGTGGCGACTCCGTTTTTCAAATAACTCGGATGTCTTCAAACTCGCGTGAATTCCAATAAACAAAATTTGGGGCACACATTCACGCTTTGACGACTACTGGGAAACCCAAAGGAGAAAAGCTTTATTTTCAAAACAAAAATCGATACTTGGTATATAGGTGGACCCCACTTAACCTTCCCGTATCGCTCCCTAACCCGGGCTTGGGATAACCAAAGTGGTTTAACAATCCCACGTACCAAGATCCCTTTTCGAAAATTTTGAAAAAAAT
This sequence comes from Adenophora triphylla var. japonica, assembly GCA_022495995.1. Classification (NCBI taxonomy): domain Eukaryota; kingdom Viridiplantae; phylum Streptophyta; class Magnoliopsida; order Asterales; family Campanulaceae; genus Adenophora; species Adenophora triphylla. The sequence continues at coordinate 230,480 of JAFEMH010003381.1, forward strand.
AAGAAAGCTTTTCCCTTTGAGCGGGTTAGACTCCCGTCGTCGATTTCATTAATCGTGCTTGCTTTCTTTACCTTGCATTGCATCATTTGCATCTTGGATCTTCGTATACTTTGAAACATAAACAACCCGAAAATCGCAAAGGAGTGGAACCCGGAAAATTGATCCATGCAACAGACGGCTAATCCTCATAGGATTCTCGACCATACGACCTCGCCGGCAATTCCACCAGAAAATCATGGTTAATCTGGGCAAGTCCTAGCACTTGGGGCTACTCACTCCACGACCGACCGGGGCTCCTGTAAAATTTACGTGCTTATGTGTTGCATTCTCCCCGTCCCGAAAATCATTCCTTTAAAACACATTTCTGAAAATCTCTGTTTTAACTCAAAAAGGAACATTTTTAGGAGACCGCACACTACGCGCACCTGATATATCCTGTACACTTTTGCACGCACGTCCTTCAAACCCGAGGGTGGTTCCACTGCAGTCACGGACAGCCTTACGATGCTCCCGGCGCGCACGGAATCATCCCAACCTCCCCACGGGCAAAAGGTCGACCAATGCACACCCGTGTCACACGTTTCAAAACCGTGACTTTTGGTTGGTTTTTGGTCTAGTCCGTGTCATATAGCCCAGTTGCATACCCACGTAAAGGTCAAGCCTTAGCTCATAACGGAAGCCAAGATTTTCGCTCAAGCGAAATTCTGCCGAAATTCCGACAAGGAAAAAATCGGTGGGATCTTGACTCCGACATTGACTATTGACCTTGACCCACACGGAATGCGTAAGAGTCAAGACCGAGTCTTTGCCAAAAATCAAAAGATCTTTCGCTCAAGCGAAGCTCTGCCAAAATTCCGACAAGGAAAAATTGGCAAGATCTTGACCGGCATTGACTTCGATTCCTGACTCACGCACTGCGTATGCAACGAAGTTCAATGTGACACTGTGTCATCCGGCTTTTGCCGCCCGACCCATGCCTATTATATTCTCGGACATTACCGAAAGTCAAAAACCGTCATTCGCTCAAGCGAAACTCGTCAAAGATCCGTCAAGGCAGAGACGAGACTTTCCCCGTATTGCCTTGACTATAATCCGCACGCTCGTGCGTTGAAAGGTCCTATGACCCGCTAGACCCGATAGGAGCGTTCTTTACTTCGGCCGGTGGGATCCGCGTGCCCTATAGGACCCTCGCCCGGGCCGCCCACCCCGGGAGGTCGAAATACAGTGGAATACGAGGGGCTTATAGACGTAGTGACGGAACCCACCGATCCAGATCTAGAGTAGTTGTGAAAAAGAAGGGCGTAACCCCTTTTCCAACCAAATAGATATTAATAAAAGACACTGTTTTAAGTAAACTTGAAGATTCTAATTTGCATATTGCCTCGAGCCTTCACCCTAAACACCTACCCCGAGTCTAAACCTTTCCTATCCCTTTCCCGCAATGAGAAAGAAGTGGGCGAGAACACCGGGTCAAGAACTTGTTAGCACGTAATCCTCGACAGCTCGCTGTAATCCTCGCTTTGTCACTTTTCAAGAGTCAAAATGGCCAACATGGTAATCCACAACGGTAATGACCAAGCAATTGAGGGGCTATCCTGGCTCAACCCAAGCCTCACATCCGGTATGATGTATGTGATTGTGAAGACCGCTAGAGTATGAGTATCAAGAATGGATCAATGAGGATGCTCCTTCAAGGAAGAAGAAGAAGAGAAAGTCCACACACAGAAGCTCAAGGAAAGATATGAAGCCGGGGACAAGAGCGTAGGAACTTTAGGAGAGCCTTCAGCAAGTTCGACTACTATGTCAATTATGCCAAGGAACCCGTCAAGGAACCCGTCACCCCAAGCACACCCAAATTTCGATATCCCCATGTATAGTGATCCTCTTGAAGCGTAAAGTGCTGAATTTGTGGCCATCGTGGAAGTTCAATGAGAAGCTAGCAAATCTAGAAGCGTAACACGTAAAGCCTATTAAATACATAGCCACTCAAGGAAGAATTAAGATCCCCTCTCAAGAAGACTTCATCAATATTATCCAAGCCAACCCTTCGTTGGCTACACCGACAAGGTCGTGGTGTCCAAGATCGCAAAGAGAAAATAAGTTATCAAGCCAGCATTGATAAGATGAGCCGATCCTTCAATAATGAGTCCAAGCCAAGCTACGGAAGAGCTAGCCGAAAGATTGCAACAAGTTACTTTAGTTCCCCTCACCATCTTTCCACGCACCGGCCTCGTCAATGATTTCCGGCAAGCTTTTGATCGCTCAAGTCTCCAACTTTCCGAAAACGCCGACAAGACCGGCTACTCCCTGTGGCAACAACAAGAAGGAGTGAGATCCCCGTCCAACCCTTGTCAAGTCCCCCTCGAGTCAATAAGTAGCGTAGGGTCCAGAGTCAAGTGTTGCCTATTCAGCCGAGTCAGAATCTTCGAATTCCTACCTCGTAGTCATCCGAAGGCCTCACGCCCGAGGATTATGAAAATGTAATCGATGTCATCTTTCCCCTTATATTGAATGAAATGACAAATCTTTCGATTATCCTCTTATTGCCAACTTAACAAATGATAAATTAACTCAAAACTTAACAACATGCTTAATAATGAATCATTTGAACAAGATGCAAACACACTAAACGAACAATACATTAAAGAAATCTTTAAGGTGTTTCGTAAAAGAGGAAAACCGGGCCCAAGCCGCCGAGGAGGTTTTGATAAGTGTGAACTTGGGTACTATTGAGGAACCTAAAGAGACACAGATTGGAAGCTTCTTCCAGGGGGTCGAAAGGGACAGATTGATCGAGCCGCTCGTAGAATACATCGACGTGTTTGCATGGTCATACAAGGATATGCCGGCTAGACAGCTTCGATAGTAGAGCATGTAATCCCTCTAGCACCGTATGCTAAGCCAAGCAAATGTAAACCGAGAAAGATTAAGCCGAATGGTCTCTACAGTCAAAGAAGAAATTGAGAAGCTACCGCGGGTAGTGGTTCATCGTAGTTATTGAATACCCGACATGGTTGTCCAACATCGTGACCGTAACCAAGGCCAATGGGAAGGTGCGCCGCCGTGTGGATTTCCGAGATCTAAACAAGGCCACCCCAAAGACGACTACCCTCTCGCCAAACATAGACATCCCGGTGGACTCCACCGCCAACTACGAAGTCAAATCCTTCGTTGATGGTTTTCAGGCTACAACTGCATCAAGATGGCCGAGGAAGACCAAGAAAAGACAAACCTTCACCACACCACGGGAACCTACTGTTATACAAGCAATGCCATTCGGGCTCAAGAATGCCGGGCTACTTACCAAAGGGCAAAGACCGCGCTTTTTCATGACATGATCCACAAGGAGATTGAGGTCTACGTAGATGACATGATAATCCACTCCAAAGGAGAAGGTGGGCAAAGACTTTGTTGACCTACGAAAATTCTTTGAGAGGCCGAGACAAAGATTCCATGAGACTAAACCCCGCCAAATGCACCTTCTGAGTGACAAGGGGAAAAGTGCTTGGGTATACGGTCACTGAGCGAGGTATAGAAGTTGACCCCCGAAAGATCAAAGCCATCATGGATATGAGGCCACCTCAAACCTGCATGTAAGTCAAGAGCTTCATGGGTAAATTGCAAGACATCACCCGTTTCACAATCGCCTGACCACTATGTGCGAGCCCATCTTCAAGCTCATGAAGAAGAATGTGGACACGTAATGGACCGAAGAATGCCAGATGCCTTGACCGCATCAAGGCATACTTAGTACATCCCCGGTACTATGCCCCCACATAGACGTAAGCCTCTTCGCTCTATCTCACCGTCACGTACACGGCAGCTTGGGGCTATGCTTGCTCAGAGAAGAAAGACTCTGCAGAAAATGCCATTTACTTTGTCACCTGAGCACAGGGAGCGAGCTCAATTACTCAAAGATGTGAAAAGACTTGTGCAGACTCGGGTCCGGGTAGTCGGCAAGTTGAAGCATTATATGCAAGCCCACCCCGTGAACTTGGTCTCGAAAATAGACCCCATCAAGTACATCTTTGACAAGCCTTCCCTCTCGATGCGTTTAGCGAAGTGGTCCTTCTTCTTGGCGTAATACGACATCAACTATGTGACCGTAAAGGCCATCAAGGGTCAAGCATTGTCGATCATCTAGCAAACTTCCCCAAGAATGAAGACAGAGGGCCCGAGCCCCAATTTCCTGATGAAGGGATCTTTGCAACTGAGCCCGAAAATAGATGGCAATTGTTCTTTGACTGAGCCGCTAACAAAAGAGGAAATGGTGTAGGAATGCTATTGGTCGATCCGAAAGATGAACATACCCCCATAGCCCTCAAGTTGAACTTTCCCGCCACGAACAATGTCGCCGAGTATGAAGCCTCGCATTGCCGGGCCTGGAGGCCGCCTTAGGAAAGAAATGTCAAGGAGCTCGAAGTTTACTGAGACTCACTCGATCATCAACCAAGTCTCCAACAAGTGGAAGACTCGTAGACCCTAATCTACAACGGTATCATGCCCATATGGAGGAGTTGATCGGACAGCTCAGAGAAGTGACTTTCCACTACTTGCCGAGGGAAAAGAACAGATTCGCAGATGCCCTAGCTACTCTAGCCTCATTGGTAGAGATCCCCGAGGGAAAAGCCATAAAGCCCTTCAGAGTGGGTAGAAGAGAAGCCCCACCTTCGTTGTGAAGTGGACCTGGGACCCGAGCCTATAAAGGAACCTTGGTACAATCAGATTTACCAATTCCTCAAAGACGGAGAGTCGCCTTCGTAGACGAAGAAGGTAGACCAAAAGAAGGTGTCGTAGCCAAAAGCTTGCGAGCCCCGAAAAGGTTGGCTTCCCATTATGTCATTCTAGGAGGCAACCCGTATAAGAAGCTGTATCAAGGACCACTCCTCTTATGTGTCACTCAAGAAAGAGCCAGAGAGTTGATGACCGAAGTCCACAATGGTCCTCGCGGTCCTCACATGAATGCCAGAGCCCCGATGCAAGTGATCCTCGAATGGGTTACTACCGGATCTCCATGGAGACAGATCGCGTTCAAAGACGTCCGAACCTCGCGACAAGTGCCGCCGGTTTGCCAACCTCAACCATCTCCCACCTCATGACTCGACCGCATGACGACTCCTTGGCCGTTTGCAACTTGGGGCATTGACGTGATAGGGAAAATAGCCCCGACAGAAGCAATGGGCATGAGTTCGTGTTGGTAGCCATCGACTACTTCACAAAGCGGGTAGAAGCCAAGTCCTACAAGGTCCTCACTTCCGTAAAAGTGGCCCAAGCCATCAAAGAAAACATAATGTGCGTATATGGGGTGCCCAACGAGATCATTTCGATAATGGGTCACACTTCGAAGGAGATCGCGATAGATCGCCGTCGACCCGAGTTACTCGCCACAAGTCGTCCCCGCATGCACCTCGACCAATGGAGCCGTGGAAGCCGCTAATAAGACACTCGAGCGGATCATCCTAAGATGGCCACCCGTGGTCGTGATTGGCCCGAAAAGCCGCACCTAGCACTCGGGGCTGCGTAACGTCCGTCGTAATGCCCACAGGAGAAACTCCTTTTGCCCTAACTTACGGATGGAAGCAAAGGTTACCAGCTGAGTTGGAAATCCCGTCATTAAGGGTCCTCCCGGAAAACAAAGGTCAATGAAGTGGAATGGTTGCGCAACCGGCATAATGAGTTAGCCCTCGCTGACGAGAGAAGGCTAAAAGCCATGGAACACACCCGAGCCTACCAGAGGCGAATGGCCGCAGCGTTTGATAAAAAGGTCAAGGCCGTAGACATCAAAGAGGGCGACTTAGTGCCGAAAGTAAAGCCCCTACCGCAGACAACCCCGGGAAAATGGGAACCCGTCTGGATCGGCCCTTATGTGGTGCGTAAGATACCGTCAGAGGAGCAATGAAGCTTGCAGACTTGGATGGCAATCCCTTTGTCCACCCAACCAACGGTGATAAACTCCGAAAATACTATGTCTAATAAAAAAAAAAAAAAAAAAAAAAATCTTAGTGCAAAAAGAGTAATGCCCAAAGCCTAGGGCCGAAACCCCAAAAAGGGCGGTCTAGGCAAAAGACAAGGGTTGCACATATAAAAAAAAAAAAAAAAAAAAAAAAAAAAAATCTTAGTGCAAAAGAGTAATGCCCAAAGCTAGGCCGAAACCCCAAAAGGGCGGTCTAGGCAAAAGACAGTGGCCGCACATAAAAAATTGGTTCACTGTAATGAACTACGTAGACCTGAGCCCCTTAGCCTTTCTTGTAAAAGGGGAACGTAGGGCACCATATATGGTTCGGTCTAAACAATAAAAAGGACAATCAAGCTTCCATGAAGTGCGTCCTAAATAATAAAGGGTATTTCGCTTTTCATAAAACGGGTCCCAATCAATAAAGACATTTGAATTTCCATGAAATGTGTCTTGATTAATTTTTAAGATAATATGCCTTGTTCATTACAAGTTAAAAACTTCTTGATGAGTTCAAGCACGGTCTACCTCTTAACTCGCTAACCTCGCTAAAAAGATCTAAAATACAATAAAATGCCTAAATAAACTAATGTGTTTGCAAATGGCAATAAGAGGATCTTGAGAAAAGACTTGTCACCGTCATTCGCCGAGTCTTCTTCGCCTTCTTCCCTTTTCCTACCTCGTCGAGTCTTCTTCCTTTTCTTCTCAATAATGTCGGTATCCCTCATCCCGACCTCCGGTATCCTCACCGGAGCCTCTACCAACCCCGTGTCAATGAGCGCTCTCTATACGAGCACGAGTCCGCACCTCCTCCCTCTCGAGCCTCGCCAAAGGAGCGACCTGACAACCTCTTGTACCGAGCCTCCATATCTCCGACCAAGTCACCTCGACCGGTTATGGCAACTCGCCTTAGCCTCGCCTCCCTCGTAGTCCTACTCGAGTCACGCCGCCTCCCAATAAAGCTCGACGTCTATCCTCCAAGATAACCCGAGTCGCTCCCATCTCCCTCTCGTACTACCCAAGTAGACAAAGGGTCAAGATGGTGCTCTTCCCGCTCCCGAAGATAGCCCCGGGTGGGAAAGCAAGATATGTCCAAGCCCTCGAGAAGAAAGAGAAGCCGGGCCGGATCTCTCATGTCCAATGACACCACCTCCATGGTCCGGATGTCCTCCCAATCACTCAAAGGCTCCCGTAAAGCCCCAAACCGCCCGGATACTAAGCAGGTATGTAGAAGGACGACCACAGTAACTCGAACCCTCACAAAGATAAGACTCCCGAAATATCCTCCCGGTCCGCAACCTCCAATGTGGTATCCACCAACGGATGTCCGAAGTGGATAGCCTAGCCATCATCGCCTCCCAGCCTACCCCGTTCCCGCCGCCTAGCGCACCTCTCCGAGAAATCACCCAAGGGCACCGAGTCGGCAAAGCCCCGTGCAAAGCCCCGAGCCTCTCCCCGCAGCCACAAAGTCAACATAGCCGGACTCCCTGACCTCATGAAATGGTCTCCCGAGCCATCCTGTCGATCCCATGAAATGTCTCTCCCAAAACCAATGGACAATATCCTTCCCACTCGCAGCCTCGACCATGTCCAAGAGGCCACTATGACAGATCCCCACTGACTCAAGAAGGAACAAAACAGAGAATACGCAGAGAATGAAAGCATCCATAGCCACCGTGGTCGCAGCCATATCTCGGAGACCCAAACTCCGCCCGGATATCGTAAAGGTCAATCCTATCCGGCTACCATCATCCTCTCAGCCTCTCCCAAAGGAATCTCGCAGAAAGATGCAAGCTTTACCGTCACCGGCACGTCTCCGATCGCCGGAATAGATATAGCCTCGGGCCCTGACCCCCAATCAAGGCTCAAGTCTTCGTGCGTTGGGACAATTTCGTTGTAAGAGAAGCAAGAGAACATGTCTCCTGACGTCCTGTAACTTTGCCGCGGCTCTCAACAGTCCCAATCGGGCGGAGATCCTCAAATGCCATAAAGATTTGATCTTGAAGGAAGAATCAAGCAGCCCCTTGTGATTTTGGAAGTTATATCTCGCCCAAGATTGAAGACCGGATAGAAAATGGTCTCGCTTCCCTTTGCAATCTCGACGGGCTTCTCCATCGCAAAGTGTTCAAAGATGGTGCTTTTAGGTCCAAAATATGCTCGGGAACAATTGGGACAAGTCTAGAGTGAAAATGAAATGAAATGGCCAAGCCTTGCTTTTATTCGTAAAATAACCAGCTCGTATTTAACCGTTAGCCGCACGGCTTCATTTGCCCTCAAGGCCATGCCGCACGGCTACATTAGCCCTCTCGCAGAAATTCTGCAAAGAACCAAAGTTGCTGCCCAAGGGAGTTTTCACCCCACTTTTTCAACCAAAACCCGTACAAAACATATCCGTAAGCCATTCAAGCATTTATATACCATTATAAATCATTTTGGCCCGCCAAATTTCACCCCAATTCCAAGCAAAAAAGTCGCCCCAAGGCTCGTATAATATGCAAATTGAAAAAGCATAAATTAGAAAAGTAAATAAAATGTAAATACAATGTTTTCGCCCCATCGGCGCCCAAATAAAGCAAAAATAAACAAAGTGTGCATAAAAATTGTTCATTGTTTGTTTTCGTTCCAAATCTATTCTAGAGACCTCCTAGGCCTCCGATTCTTCTTCCTCCTCATCGCTACTCAACTCATAAATGCTAGCCTCCTCATCAAGTCCTCCCGGTCGCTCACGTCGACAAATGGACATTATCGTGCCCGTACTCGCCCACCGCTCCAATGCATCGCCGGGCCTGGGTCCCCGCCCCGAGGCATGGCACCGGAAGAGTACTCCGAGGCCGATGAGGTAGACGCCGTGCCCCGACGTGCCGTCTCTTGCGCCTGTGCTCCCGTGCATCCGCCGCCGCCTTCGAAGCGCAGCCGCCTTCCTCGTAAGAGACCGGCACATGTCCTTCCAGCCCCTATTCCGCCCTCGACCACCCTATCGTAAGTGCGAGCCGGAACTCCGAGAAAAAGAAGAGAAAATCTCGTAAAATCTCGTAAAATTGCAAAAGCGTAAAATCTGAAAAGCTAAAAAGGGAATAAGACCCTAAGAGTATACTTACAAGGCTATCAAAGCGGCAAGGTGTACCGGGGCTCCCTAGCATCGGGGACAGTATCCTCATCCTCCTCAAGCACTCCATGGATCACATAGGACAAATGCGCAGGAGGGATCGGCGGGTCGCAGGCTCATCCTCCCCATATCCCCGAGTGACCGCCACCTTCACTAGCTTCGTGGCGTCCTCAGCGCCGCTCCACAAACACAAACAAGTAGGGGGTACCCATGTCAAAATACTCCTCCGCAGCCTACACCGCCCGGTACCTCTCAATCTCATCCGCCGCCAATCCCCGGGCCGCAAAGCATCCGTGGCCGAGGATCGAAGGAGTAATGGCATCTAGTGGGGAACATGACCATGCCGCCTCGAGAAGCGGTCCCCCAAGTAAATGACATCACATGTCACCAGCTGAGCCACCTCCTCTCGCCTCGTCACCTCGATAGCATCTCCCAAAGAAAATCTCCTGATACCGCCCCAGTGGTAGAAGTCCACTCCGTCGTGCCCATCCTCGTTGATGACCGGCCTCACCATTTTGTAATCGAAGGTAATCCGGGTCTTCCCGTGAATTTATCTCTCGCATCTCCCCTCCAAATAACCATAGCAGGAAGATGGTGACATCACTCGCCGGTTCCAAGGGAAGAACCCGATCACCTCGCAAAACCAGCCCGCATGTTCAAAACATCAAAAGGTCATTCTCTCTTATAAAAGTCTCAAGACAGAAAAGAGAAAAGAAAGAAAGAAAGAAAAAAAAGGAGACTACCTCGAGGGCAAATGAGAAGCACCATGAAGCAAACTTTGTTCCGACCGTACATGTCCAATGAGAAGTACAACTCCGCCAATCCGGCCTCGCCCCAAGAGACCGTCCCTATCCCATCCACATCCTCCAGAGAGTCGAGGAGGCAAGTCATAGCTAGCGTCCTGCACTGGCGAAGATAGTGACTCGATAGCATCAACCATATGAATGCTCTAGCCACTGGCAAGCCACATCATTAGCAAGAAAGTTCTCGCATGCAAGTCTCGAATCGCCACCTCGACGTTCCGCGTCTCCATCCCCAGCCCCTCGGGAATCACTCAAACCCTACCAAAGCCTGGAACTCCTCACGTAATGTGGTCTCTCCAAGTCACGGGCCTCCCGGTGAACTCGTAGGCCGCAATAGCCGTGAAATCGGCAGAGTCACCGCGCCTCCCCACTGTGTGAAAGCTATGTGTACCGTCCCACCGTAACTCGTAAAGGGCCCGGACCAAGCCCTTGCTCTTAGAGGTGATGTGGACACCCCGCCAATGGCCTCTACAAATGCATCCAGCCGGAGCTCCTCACCACCGCTGGGATTTACCCCATTCTTCTCAAAATCCGGCATCCTCTCGCCAAAGCTTCACTGCAATCTCGGACGGTCCTCTAGACTTGTTTTCCTGTGGACAAGCACATCAAAAAGAAGCGTCAGTCCTTCATATCATTTCAAAAGCATGCGTATATTCAAAAGTGCACATATTTTTCAAAAGAAAAGCATTCATAAAAGTTTTTCTAGCATATCTTTTGCATCAAAAACGTGTCTTTCATCACTTGAAACGCGTCATTGCTTTCCTAAAGCACAAAATCACAATTCTTTGCACATAAGCATTATTTTTCAAATAAAACGGCATGCATGAATCATTTTCATCTTCCAAAATCATGTTTTCTCATTGAAAATCAGAATTTTGACCTAGTTCTAGCACAAGGCAAGAACTTCGTCTCATTTAGACAAATCTCATTCTTACTTCATTTTGTGAGAAAAAAAAAGTGAGTCATTCTCATATTTTTTTCATCAAATAAAATTGCACATGCATATTCTTAGCCTCATAGGTTGTTCATGCATCTCAAAATCATTCAAAAATCCTAGGAAAATCCTAAAATTCGGGTCAAGCCCTAAATCATTCAAAATTCAAGCAAAATCATCGGATTTGAGCAAAATGAGAATGCTTACCCCAACCGATCGCGGGTTCGTTGATTTATGCTCCCTTCTCCCCGGGTAAAGCTCCGATGGAGGCGTAAGGAAGTCATACTTCCTCTCCGTCCGAACGAGCTCCTTTCTCCTCCTTCTCGCAGCCGCGGAGATGTTCCTTCTTGCTTGCCTCGGTATGGGATTGCCCTCCGGATCCATTCCAATCGATAGAAGCAAAAAGGGTTGAAGAAATCTCGAATTCTCTCTCTCTCTCTCTCTCTCTCCAAGTGGGCGGCAATGCAATGCCAATGGCCCGTTCAAATCTGATTTTAAATAACTGAAAAACAGTCTCTAGCCGTACGGCTCCTTTTTCTTCATCTCATGCCGGGCGGCTTCATTCGCTCGAAAGCGTAAATTACAATCCCGCCCCCGGACCTTCCACTTGGGCATGCAATTTCCGTTATCTTTTAACCAAGATAACATCTTTTTCGTAAAATATCCCTTATCTCTTTAGCAATCAAGCTCTATTCCCGCCGCTCCGTTAATTCCGTTATAACGGGATAACACTAGGTGACAACCTCCGAATTGTCGAACTCTAAAACTACAGACAATCTAATGACGTATGCCCAAGTCATTTCAACTTGTGCTACCTCTATCCGCGAATAGTGACGTATGCCTAAGTCATTTCAACTTGTGCTACCTCTATCCGCGAATAGTGACGTATGCCTAAGTCATCCAACTTGTGCTACCTCTATCCGCGACAGCCGTATGCCCAAGTCATTTCAACTTGTGCTACCTCTATCCGCGAATAGTGACGTATGCCTAAGTCATTCCAACTTGTGCTACCTCTATCCGCGAATAGTGACGTATGCCCAAGTCATTTCAACTTGTGCTACCTCTATCCGCGAATAGTGACGTATGCCCAAGTCATTCCAACTTGTGCTACCTCTATCCGCGAATAGTGACGTATGCCCAAGTCATTTCAACTTGTGCTACCTCTATCCGCGAATAGTGACGTATGCCCAAGTCATTCCAACTTGTGCTACCTCTATCCGCGAATAGTGACGTACGCTCAAGTTTCCCAACTTAAGTTACCTCTATCTCCGTCATAAAGAGATAGCGCCATAAGCTCTAGCTTCATCAGTGACAAACTCTCCGAATTGTCAAAATCTCAAGGATCCTAGACATCGTTCCTAACTATCTAGTGATGCTTGAACTACGATCAAGGCTTGATTCCTCCGGGATACGTAGGTAGCCTTTTATAAAAGGTTCAAACCCATTCGACCACTTTGGTCACCCCGTTTCTTTGTCACTCCTCGCTGATAAAGCGCCCTCATAGAAGTTCGATATCCGACCACCTTGGTCACTCCTAGCATATCCCCGTAGGATCAATTGCTTGACCTCCTAGGTCATTTTCTCTTCTTTTTCCCAAAGAAGAGACCGGCTTCTCTTCTTCCTTCCCCAAATGATCCTAATTCCGAACTACGGCCCGGCTTGATTCCTCCGGATACGTAGGTAGCCTTCCAAAAGGTTCACCACTCGACCGCCTTGGTCACCCAATCCGTCTCGCATTCGCCAGATCGGGATCCTTTTCTATCGACAACCCCACTCGCCTTGCAAGTGACGTTGCCGAGGGGCTTCGTAAGTACCCAAATCTGGCTCATGCCTTCCTAAGCAATTTCCCTACAATTTCGGTAAGTTTTTCGGTAATTCCCGCACCTTTCCCAGCCGTTCCCGAAAACATTCCGGAACTGTTTTTAATTAAATAAAGGCTGAAGTGGAATCCTTCCTAATTAAGAAACACGTTTTTCTTAATTAGGAGGGAAGGTTCTAGAATAATGCCACCTTGCATGGTTCTAGAATGCCGAGTCACAATGGATAAGACCGCACGGCCTCATTTGCAAAGGGCCTCGCAGCCGCACGGCTTCATTAGCCATATCCAGATCGCCTATAAATAGAGCCCTCCTCTACCCATTTTCAACAACAACAACAACAACAATACATACAATCCATAGTAATACCATCAAGACGTGAAGAACACCTCAAGGCTCAAGAAGGCGAAGAAGAAGCTCAAGAAGCCATCTCCCTCCTCCTCAAGACCCAAGACGAACCTCTCCTCCTAGCTCCGTCCGAAGAAGCGAAGGAAACGATTGGTAACCTCGCACGCCCTAACCTTGCATTTTAATTGATATACTTGCTCATTGCATTCATATATCTTGCTTGGGACTTGGCATTTATTCATAAAGATCACATCTTTATCACCCCCTTTCCCCTTTGCATGCATTAAGACCTCATTTGTCATAAAATGTAGTCTTTTTTCATAAAGGTGCATCCTTTGCACCTAAAATCCCCATTTTCAAATAAAAAAGTCATCTTTATACATCCTTTGTACATAAAGATCCAATCTTTTCAATAAAAATGCATCCTTTGCATCAAAACCCCTTTTTCAATGCATCATTTGCATAAAAATCCTATCTTTATGCATCATTTGCAATAAAGATCCTTTCTTTAAATCAAAAAGCATCATTTGCAAAAACCAAAATGTCATCTTTTCATTAAAGAGTCATTTTTCATCATGCATTTCCCCTTTTCCCCAACCTTGGAACGGACCGGTGTAAAAGTTCTCATCTTTGCATCGTTCCTTCCATTAAAGGTTCATGATTTCTTTAGGAAAAGGATAACCTTGAACCCTATATCTCCGATTATCGCTTAAGAATGAGTATGAAGCCTCTATACGAGCTCGACCGTCTTAAAGCGTAGGATTGATGGGCTAAGGACATTCCTTCCTAAAGAACCTCATCTTTGACCAAAAGAGAGTCATTCTCTCGATCACGCAAAGTCCCGAGGGTCCCGAGGTTTAAAATGCGATGATCACAAGTCATAAGATGAGGACGGGATCATAATCCCGAATACATAAATTCCAAGGAATCCCGAGCGACAACCAACAAATGGTTTGTACGTCCGGAAGACAACTTGGGACATTCCCCCCTTATTTTCAAACACATGCACACAAAGAAAGCACGCAAGCAATCACGATTAATGAAATCTTGGGAGACTTGCTCCGGCAAGGCACTTTGGGTGAACGCCAAACGTTCTTCCCAAGGGGTAACTTAACCTCCGAACCCATAAAACCTTTTTTTCAAAGTTTTGAGGTAATCAAAATGGCGTGGCGACTCCGTTTTTCAAATAACTCGGATGTCTTCAAACTCGCGTGAATTCCAATAAACAAAATTTGGGGCACACATTCACAGTATGATATCACCTTGAGGGGATTTTAGGACTATTCCCAAGCCAATTCCTTTGGAATTTGAAGCTCCATCTGTAAACAATGTCCAAAATCTGGGAATAGTTTTACCTTCAAGTTGTTGTACTTCCAGTTCCACCTCGGGTTAAACTCAGACTGAAGTCGGCTACGAAATCGGCCAAAAAGGGCCTCGAGATTTGATGGCTGTTCTTGGCTCATACGAAATATCATAAGTGCTCAACTTGACCGACCACTTGGCCAATCTCGCCCGACATCTCCGGAGTTCTCAACACATTCCTTACAAGATAATTAGTTATAACAGCTTATAGAATGTGTTTCAAATAATGACGCAATTTTGTAGCAAAGCAGGTTTAAGGCTAATATTAATTTTTCAAGATGAGAGTACCTTGTTTCAGTGGCCCAATAGAGACTTACTTACATAGTATACGTGATGCCGTTCACCTTGGATTTCCTTCACCAATACCGCACTAACAAAGATTTTTAGATACAACCAAGTATAAATAAAGGTGCTCACCATGCTCTGGTTTGGCAAGTAGGGTGACGTCACCAAGTATTCCTTAAGTTGCTTAAAAGTCGCCTCATGTTGGTCACCCATTGAAAGAGTTTGTTCTTTCTTAGCACTTCATAGAATAACCTCGCACTTATTAGATGATTTAGATATAAACCTATTCAAAGCAAATACTCTACCTGTTAACCTTTCGACGTCTTTGATGTTCTTGGGAGATTCCAAGTTGAGAATAGCCTTGATCCGCTCGGATCCGGCTTCAATCCCCCTTTTGGTCACCATATATCCCAAGAATTTACTCGCTCTAACACCAAAGTTGCACTTTGCCGGATTGAGCTTCATGTTGAAAGCTTTCAAGATGTTCAATGCCTCAAATGAGATGCTCAACATGATCTTCCATATGCTTGGATTTTACCACCATGTCATCTATGTAGACTTCCATCGTCTTGCCAAGTTGATCTTTGAACATCTTGTTCACCAAATTTTGATAAGTTGCCCCCGCATTTTTAAGACCAAATGGCATAGAAATGTAACAATATATACCTTCCGGTCAGCGAACGCCGTATCTTCTTGGTGTCCGAAGGCTCCATTTGAATTTGTTGATACCCCGAAGACGCATCCATGAACGTCAAGATGTCGTGGCCACTGTCTCATCAACTAGAGAATCGATATGAGGAAGAGGGAATGGGTCTTTCTGGACAAAGCTTTGTTCAAGTCTCAGAAGTCCACGCACACTCGCCACTTGCCATTTCTTTTTTCTACCACCACAACATTAGCTAACCACCTTGGGTACCGAACTTCCCCGATCATCTTGGACTTCAAAAGCCTCTCAACTTCATCTTTTATGATCTGGTTCCTCTCCTGAGCAAACTTCCTTCTTTTCTGATGAACAGGACGGATGGTGGGATCTATGTTCAACTTGTGAGTAATGATGTCCCTGCTTATCCCCGTCATGTCCTCGTGTTTCCATGCAAAACAACATTTCTGGCTTTTTAAGAACTCAATCAGCTCCTCCTCAACTTCGGATGGGAGGTCTGTCCCAACTTGCACTTGGGCCTCGTGATTCGATGCATCAACAGAACGCTCTGTCTCATGCTCCACCGCTTCAAGAACATCCTGGGCCTTCTTCTTTAATTGCTATGCTTGTCGAGGGGCTGAACTTGCTTTCATGTTGACCTTGTAGCATTCTTTAGAGACTTGTTGGTTTCCCTTCAACTTGGCCACACCCCAAGGTGTTGGAAACTTGACGCACTGGTGATAAGTTGACGGCACGGCCTTCATGTTGTGTATCCAAGGTCTTCCCAAAATGACATTGTACGAGGAAGAGCATTCGATCACGCAGAATCTTTCCATAGCATTCATACCCTTCAAATAGATGGGCAACTTGATCTCCCCGACTGTTTGCTTTATCTCCCCACTGAACCCTACCAGCACGGATGAATTCTTCACAACTTCAGACAAAGGAATACCCATATCTTCAAGAGCATGAGTGAAAATTATGTTGACTGAGCTCCCGCCATCAATAAGGATTCTCTTGACCACACGCTTGGCAATCCGCACCGAACAACTAGACCATCATGATGAGGATCTAACGTGTTGTCCTTATCTTCGTCTTCAAAGGAATTAACATGACCATCTGTGAAGTCACGACATCTTGAAGGCAATTCTGAGTGATCCTCCTTAGAACTTTTCGCATGACGCTTGGCTGCAGAGTAAGTTGTTCCACAAATATGAGACCCACCTGAAATGACATTTACTACCTTGGTGGCCGGAGGCGGTGCAACTTTCTCGGGTGCAGATTTGCTCCCTGAATCAGGCTCTTTAGACTCACTTCTGACCCTTTTCTTGCCCAATAAATCTTTAAGAAGACCCTTGGACAATAAATGAGCAATTTCCTTCCTCAAGGCAAAACAATTCTCGGTAGTATGCCCAAAATCCTCATGAAATTCGAACCACTTGGACTTGTCCTTCCAAGTTGTTGACTGGTCATTCTTCTTGGGCCACCTCGCTTTATCTCCAAGATTTCCCACGGCGCACAAGATTCCTGCAATGTCCACGTAAAAGCAAAGATTCGTAAATTTTTGGATAATCATTATCATCTCCCTCTTGATCATCATCTATAACATGAATTCTAGAAGATTCGCATTTAACAGGGGTTTGCCCCTGTTGGACTTATAGTGATGGGAATCCGATCTTCCGTCGTAAGGCTCAAATAGAGGAGTAGGAGTCCTCCCAGTTGGCTTCCCCGTGGCCAAACTGTCTTCCTCCAATCGGATGAAAGGCAAGGCCCTGGTTCTGATTTCTTCAAGTTGTTTCGCAGGGTCATCACCAACTCGTTATAGAACAGTGAGCTTTTCTTCAAGCCTATACGGAATGCTTCCGTAGCGGTGGACACATCCAAGTTGGGTATAGTCACTGCCTCCTTGTTAAACCTGTGCAAATACTCTTTAAGATTTTCGTTAGGCTGTTGCACAATTCTATAGAGATCACTAGTCAACTTGTCAAATGCCCTATTGCACGAAAATTGGTTAATGAACATATTGACAAGTTGTGCATAAGATGAAATAGAGTTTAGAGGGAGCCCTGTTAGCCATTTTAAGGCTGGTCCTGACAAAGTAGAGCCAAAGCCCCTGCAAAAACACGCTTCTTTAAACATAGGGGGGATGCTTATGATATCCATTGATTCCTGATACAACAACACATGCTCTCAAGGGGTCGGTGCTTCCATCATACTTCTTCATGTGAGGGACTGAAAATTTCTTTGGGATCTCCACACTAGCTATTGCTGGAACAAAACGAGATTCATTGTAGCAAGTTGGAGAAACTTGGTGGTATGGCATATTGACTCCAGGTATGTTTCGAAGCAAATCCTTTATAGTCTGCATTTCCTTAACAAGTTGACTTTCTGCGAAAAGAGGAGTGTTATTAAACTGAGATGCAGAAGTATCAAAAGCATTAAAGAAGTTCCCTGCTTGCCCCATTGAGGGTGTAGCATAGGTGTAACAAGATGACAGCGCAGGTTGGCTAGTTGGTCGGCTGAATCTTGGTTGTTCGATTGAAATGGACGCCACGATCGTGCTCTCTGCTGGCAAGGTATTAGTCATAGGAATATCCCCAACATGGCTTGGTCCTGTACCTGCACCAAACAAAGATCTAGGAAGTAAAGGTGAAAATGGAGTAGATACTTGAGTTTCAACTTGCTTCCCTTTACGCAGGCTATCAATGGCGTTGAATATCATGGCGTTCGTATGCTCCTGACCATCCAACCGATCGCCTATTTTCTTCAACATGTCTGCCATGTTGGACATTATCTCCAAATTGACAGCTTCTGCACTTGGAGGAGGGTTGCCTTGGGCGTTGGAAACAGGAAGTGGACGACTCCTCTCAGCTTGACTGCCGGACGACGGATTAGCCATTTCTACTTGAATAATCAAAGTTTCCCACAGAAGATGCCAAATTGTTTTGGTCAAATTTCAACAAGTATATTTCGAAGGGAAGAAAAATGACTAA
Source organism: Adenophora triphylla var. japonica (assembly GCA_022495995.1). Taxonomy (NCBI): domain Eukaryota; kingdom Viridiplantae; phylum Streptophyta; class Magnoliopsida; order Asterales; family Campanulaceae; genus Adenophora; species Adenophora triphylla. The sequence continues at coordinate 248,721 of JAFEMH010003381.1, forward strand.
AGTGATAAGAATCTAGGTACAATGATTATCAAGTTGAATGGGGACGGACACAAGATGTTTGTTGACTAGGGAAAGCCCTTGAACAACTTGTTCCCCGGCATAAAACCCCGGGAGGATTTGGTACCTGCCTTGACCGTAAGTTTACTAAGTGTTTTTTTATGATTACAATGCTAAGAGCGTATTCAAAGGGATCTTAGGCTAGAGTGAACGTGTGTGAAAATACAGTGTGTGTTTCCCCTTTTATACCTCAAATAAAGCTAATTAACAAAGAGAAGAGGTGGGCCTCAAAACTCGGGATTAAGGCTGATCTTGTGGAGATATATCCGCATTTGTTCGTTGAGGAGAAGATAACGGTCTGTTGCTGAGGAAACGTGGTTGAATCAGTCTTCGCTTTCTTTGACACATTCCCTAAAAAATAGGATTAATGTAACAAAGAGCTCAACCTGCAAATAACCAAGATGTAAATAGGATAACTCAAGTTGTTAGTACCAAGTCGTTATATGCAAGTTGTAAACATGTTGACTGAAAATGTAGGGCCCAACAATTAATATGATTAATAGCAATTTTTTTTTTTTTTGATATTTACTTAACTTAGGACTGAGGGGGTACTATTTTCCTCCTTCAAATACTATTCCTTAGACACGAAGACACCAATTTTGAGGCGAAGCAGTAACAACAAACCGCTTGTTTGAGAAGTCAACCGATGCATTTGCCATTAGCCGCTTCTCAGCATCAACTAGTGAAATTGATCCACATTTCACCTCCTGGAGGGGAAAACACGAGTGTTAGTAGTTGTGCAAGCTCGATAGTTGTTCGATAGTTATGCAAACTTAACTAAAATCAATACTCCCTCCGTCCCGCTTGAAACTGCACAGTTACTTACTGTTTACGCGGGAATTAAGGAAAAAAATAATGATATAAATGTTGTGAGTGTAAAAGTAAAATAGGAGAGATAATGAGTGGAGGGAATAGTAAATTATAATGGTGTTGTGAGTATTAAAATAATGTAGGAGAGAGAATGAGTGGAGGGAATAGTAAAGATTCTTTGCCATTTTAGGAAGTGTGCAATTTGTAATGGGACGCTCAATGAGGAAAGTGTGCAATTTGTAGCGGGACGGAGGAAGTAGACTAGATGCAAGCGATGAAAATGTTCAAAATAAATCCAATATTATAATAGACAATATGGAAGTGTGCTAGCACATGGGGATTTGGTCTGCTGGCTAGAGCTCATGGGCTTCCAACTAGGATTTATCTCCTAGGCACTTCTGTGCGTGCATGTGTGTGTGTGTGTAGTGAAAAAAAAAAGATATGGAAGCGTACTAGTAGTAATTTATGATTTTGTTAAAATGTATTTTCCAAACATAAAAAGATTTTTATCTTGTTTGGAGATTGATTTTTCAATTAAAAATATTTTTCTAGTCAAATTAGGATTGTGTCATTCTTGTTTATGTAATATGATACTAGATATATATGTAAATGTTCGGGGTTGAAAATCTACAGCAACTTGTTACATCTTGATACCTCATCTTGTGGTAACAACTTGGTAGTACAACTTGATGGACTATCCGCTTTGTTCAGAATTACTGAATGGCGACATTGTAGGAACCGTTTTCTAGAGTTCTGCAAGCTTTATAGACCAAGTCAAATAGAGTCTTCAACAACATTCATTCAGCAACGGATATGTTGACCTCGTCATTAACCTCCTGCGAGATTCCAGACGCATGTTGAGGGATTGCATTTACTTAGTTGCTACTGTTATCACCATTTGTATTTAAATAGCAAACACATGTATACACACACACGTATGCTTTTTACAAACATCCTTTGTACTTACACTTCAGTTGGCTCTCCATCATCACGATACTAATAAAATTTCATTGTTCCGAGGTTTTATGCCGGCGAACAAGTTGTTCAAGGGTTTTCCTCGTTAAATATCTTGTCCCTACATCTTGAATTTACGCTATTCTATTCCATTGTACCCAATTTTCCCCTTGGAAGTTGAATTGCTTGAATTTGACCAAAACAGTTTGGCGCGGTCCGTGGGAGTCATTAGTCTTTTGATTAACTGAAAATACTCAAGATGTCTACCGGAATGTCATCCATTACGACTTCAGTGGGAGCCACCGCTGGAATGGCGACGTTAGGCCAAAATGTTGGTTCCACCTCCAGCACGATCCACGGTCAGGGGGGATCCTCAGGTGCGCCTACGCAGAGGATTCTAGTGGATGTCCTTTCAGCTTGACGGATACAATGGCTGAGTTGAGACGCCAGGTGATGCTGCAAACCGATACTTCCACCATGCTAATGAACAATGTTACCAGGTTGCAACGTGAAGTATTCGCTCTCCAATCTGGGTCATCCGGAAAGCACCAAGATGTACCGCCTGGGTTCCAGAGTGCTGGTCTCAACATGGGCTCCAACATGTTCTCCCCCATCCAACCAAGGAGGCTCGGCTTCGACAGGGATACGGGAATGTTGGCCGATAATGTAGGATTTCATACCAATGGTTAGTGCCACAGATAGTGTGGTCAGTAATCCTGAAGCTGGCCAGTCCACCGCAGCGACATTTGCAACACCCATTCAAGGACTAGCAGGGAGTGTTAACCCTCATGTTGATTTTAATAACTTTTACGATGCTGCTAACCCCAATGCAGGAAATACAGTGAATAAGCAATTGCAGGAATTAAGGGAGATGGTGATGAACGTGTCTGGGATCACCCTGCCATACCATTAAGCTTCTCCAACATGTTATAACGAGTCACGCTTCAGCCCAGCCATCGCAAACATGGTGATACCAAAAAAGTTCACCGTTCCTCATATGAAGCAGTATGATGGGACAGCCGATCCATTGGAGCACATTGCCTTGTACCAGGAAAAGATGGATGTGATACACATCCCTTTGCAATTCAAGGAAGACTACCTGTGTAGAGGCTTCGGTTCCACCTTGACCGGGGCAGTCTTACGATGGCTCATCAGCTATCCTCTAGGCTCTATTGGATCTTATGCTCAACTCATCAATATGTTCACTAACCAATTTTCTTGCAACAGGGTCTTTGAGAAACTAACTAGTGATATGTATAGGATAGTTCAGTAACCTGATGAATCCTTGAATGACTACTTGAGCAGATTTAATAAAGAAGCTATTATATCCCCAACATGGATATGTCTACTGCAACAGAGGCCTTCAGGATGGGGCTTAAGAAAGATTCCCCTTATTACGAGGAGCTAGTAATGACTCCTTGTAGAAGGCTAGAAGAAGTCAGAACCAGGGCTATAAAATTCATCAAGTTGGAAGAAGACAAGCTGATGCAAGAGAAAGCACCCAAGAGGACCGTCACTCCTGATCATTCGGGTGGCAAGATGGAAACCTCCCATTCCAAATCCAATAGGGGCAAACCCTACTCTAAACTTGATCATTCTAATGTCAATATTATTAATGATAATGGTGATGAGGATGAGGATGAATTACACTATCCAAAAATAGACAACTACTGTTTCTCTGTTGATATTGCAGGAGTTATACATGCCATGGACAACCTGGGAGAGAAAGCAAGGTGGCCTAAGAAGTCTGACAAGCCCTCCGGTTGGAAGGACAAGTCTAAATGGTGTGCTTACCATGAAGATTTTGGGCATACCACCGAGAATTGCATTGCCTTGCGGAAGGAAATCAGCCACCTCTTATCTAAGGGGTTTCTCAAGGATCTAATCGGCAAAAGGCGTGGACGAAATGATAACCAGGAGCAACAGACTGAGAATCCACCAACTCCTCCAGTCCCATCCAAGGTAGTCAACATGATTAGTGGAGGATCAGACATATGCGGTACTTCCTACTCGGCTGCTAAGCGCCACGCTTCGGAGTCAAAGGAAGACAGGTTGAACCTCCCAGCAAGATCGTTAGTGAAGGAAAGCACCCAAGAAATCACGTTCGATAAAGACGACAAGGATGACATCTTGGACCCACATCATGACACACTTGTTGTAACTCTACAAGTAGCTAACTGCTTGGTGAAACGCATCTTGATTAACAATGGAAGCTCTGTCAACATAGTGACCACTGACAGTTTGGCGAGTATGGACATCCTACTCGAGCATGTTACTAGAAGTTCATCCGTTCTAGTTGGTTTCAGTGGAGAAACCAAGCATACCTATGGGGAAATCAAGTTACCCGTTTATGTGGAAGGAGTAAACTCCATGGAAATATTCTGCATCATCGAATGCAAGTCATCTTACAACATCATTCTGGGGAGACCCTGGATTCACAATATGAAGGCGATTCCATCATTTTACCACCAATGTATCAAGTTGCCCAGACGTTGGGGAGTTGTCAAGGTTAAGGGAGATCAGCAAACAACAAAAAATGTTACAAGGTATCCATGAAGGCAACGAGCATCCCCAGGCATAGCAATTAAATAAAAAGGCACGGGACACCTTGGAAGTGGCAAAAAGCGACATTAAAGAAATTCAGATTGATCACTACAAACCCGATGTCAAGGTGTTACTGGGAGCTGATATCCCTCATGAAGTTGAGGATAATATAATAAAGTTCCTGAAAACCAGAGCCGGTTGTTTTTCTTGGAAGCATGAAGACATGCCTGGGATTAGCAAGGATATCTGTAAGTACCCCAATCTGGATCACTCTCTTCCAAATGCACGGGAAACACCTCAGACTCACACAAACGCAGTCTCGAACACCCGTAGCCTTCAAAAACCCCAAAAACCACCAACCAAACCAAGGGAGGGCCATTCTGGGATAAAAAAGTATAAAAGGACTTTTTGGGAATTTTGGAAAAGCAATGACTGTCAGTGCGAACCATTTTGCTTCCAGACATCATAATTACAAAATCCACTTAAAGTCCACAATATTCCCTTAAATTCAGAAAAACCAAAAAACTGGTAATGGCTGCCAGTGTCGTGCGACAAACCTTGCCAGAATCTGGACCCTATAAATAAAGGGCTCCCCCTCTCATTTTTCTCACACCTCCCTCTTCTTCTCTCTCTCCCAGCCTTCAGGCCTCCCCTCTAAGACCCTTCGGGGCAATCCCGGTCCCTTTCGGTTCCCTTTGGGGCATTCTGAGGCCCCTCGTGGTACTCCGAAGCCCTTTCGAGCACTGTCGAGCGCTCCTGAGATGCTCCCGAGCTGCCCCGAGGCATCCCGAAGCCTTGCCGATCCATCCCGAAGCCCCGTCAATCCATCTCGAGGCATTCTGAGCCATCCCGAGGTGTCTCGGCCCTTTTCGAGCAGAACCGACGATCCCGACGCACGCCGGAACTCTGCCCGAGCACAACCGATGATCCTGACGCACGACGCTGCCTGAGTCCAGTCAACGATCCCTGCGATCCCAACGCATGACGAAACTCTGCCCGAGTACACACCTGACAATCCCGAGACACGCCGAAGCTCTGTCCGCAGACACCGGTACACATTCCCGAAGCAATCCCGGTCAGTCCCGAAATATTATTCAACACTCAAACACTATTCCCCAGCAGAAGACAGACACGAACCAACATTGGTAAGGCTTCCTTCCATTACTATTTCAATACATTTCAATACGTAGTGTGCAATGTAGACATCAGATACAGCATGCATTTTTAAAAGCACATACACACACACACAACTTTTAAAGAAAGAAGGAGTATCGAAAGACTCGTTTTTACGAGGCGACTCGGGTGCGCATCTACTATGCCCTTCCCGAGGAGTAATCTGACCACCGAACTCAAAATCTCATCACACAACAATTTTTAAACTAAGCCTTTTTTCAATATTTTGGGCTAAATCAAAACGGCGTGGCGACTCTACGAACGAAAACGCAGCGAGACACCTCCTCGACCGACAGCAGCGAGATGTCGGTGCCCGCGCGCGAGCCGAATCCGGGTAATTTCAGTTCGCGACTCCGCTGGGGGCATTTTGTTTTAAAAACTTTTAAACAAAAAAACAAAAGATTTTTAAAATGATGATGAGGGTCAAACTTTCATTTTACCCCTTTCTTTAACTGTTGTGTGTGTGCATGTGCTTTACTTTTTATTTACAAAAAAAAAAAAAAAGAATCAATATACATCTGTGTACATATATTTAAAATTCTTCAAAAACTTCTGTTTTACTCAGAAAAAGAATTTTAGTGACCGCACACTACTCGCACTGCTGCCTCGGTACACTGCACGCTACGCGCACTTGCTGCCTCGGTACACTGCACACTACAACCCTTAACCTGGGGTGGTCTCAGTTTCAGTTCGATTGGTCTTCCTGACGCCTTTCGAACGCGCACGGGATCATTCCAAACATCCCATCCTAGCCAGTGTCAACCCTGCACGCTTGCGTCACACTCTGTCCAGACTCGGTTGGTTTTTACCCAGTTCGTGTCATACAGCCTGGATACATATCCCATGCCGAACATTTTCTGAGTCGAAGCTCGGAACTCAAGATCCCTTGCGCAAGCAAAACGATGAAAGGTCATGCTAAAATCTTGACCCGATCTTGATTTCCAAAGCTACACCCAGACGATGTTCCGTCCCGGATATACATCCATGCCTACATGACACCATGTCATCAAGCCTTTAATACGTCAGCCATGACAATATGACCTAGCCAACGCCTAACGTCACAGATCCCTTGCGCAAGCAAGGTAAAGAGAGGTCATGCCAAACTCTCGACTCGATCTTCACTCAGGTGCCGGCTCAGCTCACCATTCACATGGCCGACGCATTAAAACGAACATGACAGGCTCGGTCCTTAGGTTCGATTTTTCTTTTAGGCCGGTGGAAACTGCTTACCCTATAGGACCCTCGCCCAGGGCTGTCCACCCCGGGATATCGAAATACAGGTGCAAAACTAGGGGCTTATAGCCGCACAGATGGTCTCCACTGACCCAGGATCTAGCATAGTTGCGAAAAAGAAGAGCAATCTTTTCCAACCAACTTAGGATTCTGAGAAAACGCGTTATAAGTAAATTAAAACAATAAAAAAAGCGGAAATCGCATGTCACATGAGCTTTTCCCCCTTTATCCAAAAAAGGCCTTCCCATGTCTAAACCTTACCCGTCACCCCCTCCAGCGAACCGAGAGTGGTTGAGAGTACCCGGGAACCGCCTTTTCAGTATCGAAGTTACAAGGTCCGACAGCCCCTCCGGTTCAGCGGTTTGAACAGTCCGTTATTCCCCCATGACGGGATCAACAGATAACAGTGAGGGAAACGGAACCACGCCACTAAGAAACCTCCAAACAATGGAGGAGGTGCTGCGAGCCTTCGAAACTCTCAAGAAGCGCCAGGAAGAGCAACAAGCCTGGATCGTAGACACCATGCGCCGCCGCGGAGCCGTGGTCGTTCCCCAAACTGATGGGACCTTCATTCTCATAGAAGACGAAGAAACACTTGCTCCCTCGGGTCCTCAAAGCTATCAGCAGGTCCCACCTCCGCCAAGCTACGAAAATCCAGCAACGCAAAGCAGCTCTCGCTCAAAGCTTCACTCGGGCATCAGTCAAGCAGCTCCGATATGCCCGCCTCAGCACAGCCAGTTTTTCGGCCCTGCGCCCCAAGCTCAATATCAACAACACACATACGTGCCTGCTCTGCCAGATCCCAATGCATCTCGGTATCCCCCGGGATTCAATCATCTGCCTCTATACGAGCCTCGCAGCCATAACCAAAAATCCCAATGTTTACCCGAAACGGACATCCCAATCCCAAGCGGATATCCCGACATTTCAAACCTACCACCCGCCGGTCTGCCACTTGGGGCTAATGAAACATTTCCCCAATTTCCAAACACAACCCTTAGCGGCCCGGGCAATCACGCCCTCAATTTCAACAACCAAGGGTACGGGATGGTATACACTCAACTACCTCCTTAAGACTCTCGAATGGAGATCCCATCACCCAATCCACCTCCATCTTCGGTTTCCATCCCCGAAAATGGCAACCTGTCTCAACCTACTGACCCTCACATGGCTTGGTTGATCGAAAAGATGAAGGGCATGCAAGGCAAACTAGCCAACTCTCGGAAGGACTCCCTCATGCCCACTAATCCGAACAAGGTGGTTTCGCTTCCTCCGAAATTCAGAATGCCGGAAATGGAAAAGTTTGACGGTACAGAATGCCCAAAAAACCACATCGACACCTATGTCTTGGGTATGAGAGCCAAAGGGGCAACCCCTCAACAAATGGCGGATCACTTCCAGCATTCCCTCAAATCCACAGCAATAAGGTGGTTCCTCAACGTAAAGGCAAAAAACCGCTCCACGTGGGACCAAATCAGCGAAATCTTCCTGGAGAAGTACCGCGCCAACCTTGAGTGGGAAACAAATTGCCATGATATGCAAGCCACCGAGCAAAAGGATGACGAACCAGTAGGCGAGTTCTACAAAAGATGGAACTGGAAGCTAAGCGAGATAATGGATCCGCTTTCCAAAGAGGAACAGATGGACATCTTCCATTCCTGCCTCAAACCATCTCTGAGGACCTTGATCAGCCATCACTTCTATCCGGACCTTCGTGCCATTATCAACGCCGGAACCAAGTTCGAAAAGACCTTGAGTCTCCAGAAGACAACAACAACTCCTGCTTCGTCCTATCGCTATCGGACAAACCTGTCAAATCCAGCATCTGCCCCAAGCAAAGGAAAGGAAGTGGCCGAAATGGTCCACTACATCCAGAACGGAACTTAAGTAAACCGCGATCAAGCACCCCCGAGGAACAACAATCCCCCTCGCATACCACAGTTCCAGCATTTTGACAACCTCGAAATGCCTCTGGGCCAATTATTCGAAGCACTGGTAAAGCGGAATCTCCTCAAACCTCTCGAGAATTTCCAACCAAAGACTCTCAAACCCAACATGGATATGAGCAAGCACTGCGCCTTCCACAACTATCCCGGTCACGCCATCAACAATTGCTTCGTGCTGAAGCAAGTGGTCCAGGGGCTAATCGAAGAAGGAAAGTTGGAAGGCCCCCGTGTCCCCAACACAATCGGAAATCCGTTCCCCCGGAATGACAGGGTGAACATGATAACCTTCAGCGAGACTCCATGCAAGAGTAAGTCTCATGCAATCTCCGAAACTGTCAACATGCTATCCCGCTACGACTAGGAATGCGAAACCAGAGTCAAACGTTCTCGTGACTGGGAATCTAGACAGGGAAATCCAAGGATGACTGTCTCCCTACGATCTCTGCCACGATCAAGACACACCAATGGATGGATAGAACGCTCCCCGGAGGAAACTGAATTAAACGACAGCACCGAAAGTGGTCTAACCTTCACAGATGCAGACTTGCCGATATGTGAAAACAGACACAACGAGGCCCTCCTCATCCTCATAAAGATAGAGAGGTTCTATCTCCTAAACGTCATGGTCAACAATGGCTCCGCTGTCAACATCATCGCCTTGCGCACAATAAAACGACTTCGTGTCAACCGCTCCCTGATGAGACCTTCGCCTCAGATAATCCGAGCTTACGACTCCACTCCACGCCCTGTCGTAGGAGTAATCGATCTGAGGATCCAATTCAACGAATAATTAGAGTCGGTAGAATTCCAAGTTGTGGAAATCAACTCAACCTTCTCTGCCCTGCTGGGACGACCTTGGCTGCACCAGATGAAAGTAGTATCATCTACTCTTCACCAATGTGTGAAATTCATCAACGCCAATGGAAACCTCGAAGTAATCCGCGGGAGCAGCACGATGGAAAGCGCTTGGCCAGCAAGCTATGACCCAGAAGAAGGTCCCGACATGACCAAATATTCCTCTGCAGACGAGTCTCCGGTCATGACCCGCTACGAAATAGATCCCTACATCCACGCGCTAAGACGTGATGAGCTAGAGATCGAAGAACTTATGGGCCAAGACGACAACTCTGAAATATGCGACTGCGAAGAATGCTTGAAAGAAGATCAAGAAATGGACACCCAAATGGAGCTTGACCTAGAAGTAGACCCATACTTCGCCGAAAATCCTCCTGAGGAAAGCTGGCTCATCACCAACACGCTAGTGCAGGACAACCCTCTTGCCGACACACTCGGATCTCACGGGGACAGCCATCACAGCATAGTCCAATTCAACATCCCGGTATCTGACCAGGAAGAACAATAGCGCAACCTCCTCCAAAGCCTAATCAGAGAAGGAGAGATATCATGCCCCCTCGATTCAGACATTGTGAATGTCATCCAAGCAAAGATCTCAGATAAGGAAGCAGATTCTATGAAGATAATCAACATCAGCAAGAATTAACTCCGAATCAGCGAATGCTTCGCCCTCATGGAAGAAGCTCTCAATGACTTCTATCATCAAGGCCCCCCGAGATCTGGTAGCAACACCAATGGATGGACACCGTCAAAGGAACAACCTAAAACCTTCGCGATCTGGTTTGAAGTCGAACCGCATGCAAGCCATCCTTTGGGAACCGCATCGACTGAAGAATGGTCACCAAAGCCATCGCCACTCTCTCTAGACCTACAGCCCGCAAAGAGCAATGAAACCTGGTCCAATCCCTCGTCGCCTAGAGTCTAGCTTCGAGTCATGTTGTCTGTGAATTCAAGCCTTTCGAGTCATCTGATGGCTCTACGCCGGAAGATTGTGAGTCCATAATCAACAATGTATCTTCTCTACGCTTTCAATAAAAGGTCCGACCTTTATAGATATCCTTCCATTGCATCTTTAACGAAATGATGAGTTAAATAAATCAAAACAGTTAATAACAATTCATATGATAAAGAAGCAGACACATTAATTGAACAATGCATTAAACAAACATTTAAGCATGTTGTCAAACGAGAGAAAAACCTGGCCCAAGCTGCCGAGAAGGTTTTAATTACAGTGAGTTTGGGAACTACTGAAAAGCCAAAGAGACGCACGTCATAAGCCTCTTCACCAGCGCCGTGGTACAATCAGATCTTCCAATACCTCAAGAACGGGGAAACTGCCTTCATGAACGAGGAAGGCCAACGCAAAGAAGGAGTCAAAGCCAAGAGCATCATGGCCCTAAAATGCCTCGCCTCTCACTTTGTCATTCTTGGAGACATGCTATACAAAAAGCGCTACCAAGGACCGCTCCTACGCTGCAACAGCCAGAAAAAAGCAAACGAGCTCATGAACGAAGTCCACAATGGGGCTTGCGGCCCCCACATGAACGCCAGAGCCCTGATGCAGATCATTCTTCAAATGGGCTACTACTGGATCTCCATGGAGGCAGACTGCATCTACTTTGTCCAAAGCTGCGACAAGTGCCAATGGTTCTCAAACCTCAATCATCTACCTCCTCACGATCCATACTGCATGACTACTCCCTGGCCCTTCGCCACTTGGGGAATCGACGTTATCATGAAAATTGCTCCGCCAGGAAGCAACAACCACGAATTCGTCTTGGTAGCCATCGACTACTTCACAAAATGGTCGAAGCCAAGTCCTACAAAGTGCTCACTTCCAAGAAGGTCGCACATTTCCTCAAGGAAAACATCATATGCCGATACGGCATCCCGAACGAGGTCATATCAGACAACGGGTCCCACTTCAAAGGAGAATTCGACAGACTGCTGGCCGAATTCAAGATCACACGCCACAAGTCTTCTCCCTACATGCCACAAACAAATGGCGCAATAGAATCAGCAAACAAGACCCTCAAAAGGATCACCCAAAAAATGACCACCCGAGGACGAGATTGGCCCGAGAAGCTGCACCTTGCACTTTGGGGCTACCGAACATCTGTCAGAACAGCCACGGGTGAAACTCCATTCGCCCTGACATATGGGATGGAAGCAGTACTGCCCGTTGAATTGGAAATTCCCTCACTCTGAGTGCTGCTGGAAAATGAGATCAACGAAGTCAAATGGCTCCGAAGCTGACACGACGAAGTGGCTCTGCTAGACGAACGCCGACTAAAGGCCATGGAGCACATTCGAGCCTACCAAAGTAGAATGGCTAGAGCTTTCGACAAGAAAGTCAAGTCCCGAGACATCAGGGAAGGCGATCTGGTACTCAAGGAAAAGCCTCAAACTCGGACCAACCCACTGGGAAAGTGGGAACCAACATGGATCGGCCCTTTCGTGGTTCAAAAGATCTTCTCCGGAGGTGCCATGAAGCTGACAGACCTAGACGGCAATCCCTTCATGAATCCAGTCAACGGAAGCAAACTTCGCAGATACTTCGCCTAAAGAAGATCAACTGTGCATCTCTTGGCACTCCTTGTAGTGTCGAACTACGCAGACCTGAGCCCTCTAGTCCGGGGGGAACATAGGCAACCTTAATTGGTCCGGTCTAAAAACCCACAAAAAAACCAAAAAGTTTGAATGTCAACCAAGACCTCCATCAAACTATACACTTTTCCAGAACATGTCCCCACCATCACCTTGACCAAGTCAAACGACGGCGGCAACACCAAAGGACAACAAAAGGTCACTCAACATTGCAAGACTGGCCCATGTCAACTCCAAGCTAGTGGCTAGCCTTCGCCCTTCGTACGCTTCAAAAAAAAAAAACAAACAAAAAAAAAAGAGCTCAAAGCAGAAGATTTTAAAAAAAAGAGCTCAAGTAGAAGCTTTCAAAAAAAAAAGAAGAGCTCAAGCAGAAGCTACAAAAAAAATGAGGTCAAGGACCTAGCGCCGACAACCGAGAAGCAAGGAAGTCACAGAAAAGACCGTCAAAAACGACTAGTCAAGGGACCATCCAACCTTCCCATCCGAACACAAAATTCAAACAAAAAGGGATGTCGTCAAGGCTCAGACTGCTTCAGTCCCCAAATACAACAGAAAGGTCCAAAGTTGGACGCCGCCAAGGCTCACAAAAGAAACAAAAGGCGAACAAGAGATCTTGCATCTCGACAAATCTTTATAAGTAAATCACAAATCGCTAACGGTTACAACATTTCTTGATGAGTTCAAGCACGGTCTACTCTCAAGTTCACAACATGCTAAAAGACAGCTTAATACATTTAACAATAATGTGTCTTCAATGCAATGAATGGATACTTAGGAGGTCATTCCGCGCCATCTGAGCTTGTCCCCTCGCCATTCTTCCCTTTCTTTCCTCATCCCCGGCGAGTCTTCTTTCGCTCCACGCGAGCCAACTCTGTCTCTCTCATTCCGAGATTAGGGGTCCTCCCCGTAGAGTCAAACAATCCAGCAGCTTGCACAGCTTCATTCGCCCGTGCCTCGGCTCAAATCTCCTCCCTGCGAGTCTGCAAAAGGGGACCTCTCTCCGTCAGTCGGTCAACTCAGGTCTCGTAGTCAAATAAAGCGTCTCCTATCACATTCTGAGGGGTTAGACCAGGCTTTGGAACTTCTAAGGCTATAGCTAGGACGGCAACCTTGCCCCAAAATCGCTTCACGCCCGCTTCCCAAAATCACTTGGGATTGCCCGACATGCTTCTCGTACCAATCCAGGTACTCAATGGACAACACAACACTCTCTCGACGTCGAAGGAGCACCACAGGAGGGAAAGCAGAATATTTCCACACCCTCATAAAATACAGAAGAGCACCTGAAGCTGCCATGCAAAGAGAAGCTACCTCCGCAGTGGCGATGTCATCCCAGCCTAGCAAAGGCTCCTGCCTCATCCCGAACTGCCGAGAAATGAGCGAATAAATATAGAAGGAGGACCAAGACAAACCTTGTGTTAGTGTAATGCCCTAGGCCTATGATTGATAGACTTATGTGTTAACATTATTTATTATTATATGAGATGTTTATCATTTGATTATTATATGTTTTGAATATTTGTTTATAATAATCTCCGTCCCTAATTATTAAGAGAATAATTAGTATAATTGTCAATGGATAATCATACGATGATTATATGCATAGAGATGCACATTAAAATTATGGGTACTTGTTAGAGAACAAGTGACTGGACTTGACCCGTATGAGATTTATGTCATGGTCAAATGTCATAATTAAATCTCATAAGGTTACTTCATTTAGTCCCTAGACCTGAGATTATCATGACCTTACATATGATGAAAGTCATGTTTGATTTTAGTCAAACGATATCTTAACACGATATCTATAAAGGCTATATTTGGCATGATCGGATTCATGATGGGAAGGATGATAAGTCAAGATGGAATTTGTCCCTCGGAAGAGAGATGTTTTGCTTGGGCCCCTCGATGAGTGATAATGATGAAAGTGTATGGCCGTACCCCAATATGATTGAAATTATCATTATACTCAAGAATCGAGAAAGCATTGAACAAAGACAAGTTGACGAGGACCATGAATTGTGTTCAATATAACATCGCGAGACAAAGGGAGAAATGGAAGTGCACCGTTGGAAACGTGAACTCTTACGTTACATTATTTGGGTAGACATAATGGCTTGCTAGAGTCCGCTTATGTCTTATGAGAGTCGATATGATCGAACTCATTGCCAACATAATTTAATCCTATTGGGTCACACACAACTAGAATGAATTGATTAAACCATTGGAAGAATGATTGAGAAAACTCCTCACTGGGCTTGTTAGGCCGTGCGACGTAAAAAGCCATGTGCCGTGTCTGGTCGTGCGACACAACAAGCCACCGAGGCGGTTTGACGTAATCCTTTCCTAATTTGATTAGGATTCATATTCTATACTAATGTACTATAAATATGAACGTCTGTCAACCCTAAAAAGCTAGCCGAAATTCTCAATAGAAATTCACAAACATATTCTCAATATTATTCCAAGGGTTTATAGGATCTAGCAATCTTCAAGAAATTGTTCTTGAATTCATTCAAAGGTGTGGATACCGAAAGAGGGTCTTCGCTCGTTCATCGATCAAGGCCTAGAGTTCAAGCAAGTTGAAGAACGAAGTTTGTGATTTGAAATCACATAATCAAATCGTTCGATAGCTCAAGAACGGAAAGCGTTCAAGGTTGGTTACATCTATCTCATAGTTTTTCAAGTTAATTATATAGAACGGATCCTAGGGCTTCTTGGGTTTTATGTTATTTTATGCTTAATTCCGCTGCGCATGGACCCGTAAAACCCAACACCTGGAACTCTGATGACATAGGAACCTTCCTGAAAGGCCCTCCTAGTCTCAATCCCCCAGTGTGGACCCCACCAGCGAATCTGATGCGTACCAAGCTATGCCATCCATCTCTCCCAGGCGGACTAATCCATATCCAATACAAGAGGTCGTCGAGCAAACATCCACGGGCTAAAAGACGCCGGAGACTCAAGCATGACTTGAAGCCTCTCTGGCAGCCACAAAGTGAGCAAAACGGGGCTTCCCCCTCTCATGAACCTATCCCCAGTCGCCAGGCGATCAATGCCATGATGGGTTTCTCCCAGCACCAACGGAGCAATATCCTCCCCGGCTCGGCAGTGCCCTACATCCAGCAAAGCGCCGTCACATACCCCGAGGGAGCTGACCATGAAAAGCGTCGATATCACGCACAAAGCAAAGGCATCCCACGAGACGTCACTCTCGACATCACTCATAAACCGCTCCGACAGCGCAGAAATGTCAATGTGACCAAAATCAAAGGTCATACCCTGCACTTCTTCCAATGAAGTCCGAAGAAAGCATGCGAGCTTCACGCTCATGACTGCACCGCCAATCAAAGGAAGCGAGATGGCCTCCACCTCCGGTCCTCCAATCAAAGCCCGAAAATCCTCAAAGGTGGGCGTCACTTCATTGTTGGAGAAGCTATACACG
The DNA here is from genome assembly GCA_022495995.1 of Adenophora triphylla var. japonica. Taxonomy (NCBI): domain Eukaryota; kingdom Viridiplantae; phylum Streptophyta; class Magnoliopsida; order Asterales; family Campanulaceae; genus Adenophora; species Adenophora triphylla. The sequence goes on from JAFEMH010003381.1 coordinate 264,345, forward strand.
TGCCTCCTAACATCCCAGAACTTCGCAACAGCCCGCAACAATTCCCAATCAGGAACTAACTCCCTAAGGGACCAAGCCGAGCAGAGTCAAAATCTCACCTCGAAATCCCGCTTGTTGTGCCTCATATGGAGCCTCACCCACGTATTGAGCCGCTCAAGGAGGTATACTCGCCTCTCCTTCGAAAACCTCGGTGAAACTCTTGAAACAAACGAAGAATCCATGGCAAATGGGGAGGTTTCTAGAGAAAATGGGGAAGAAAGCTCGAAGGGATCCGCAAATGGGAAGTGGAAATCCGAGACTTTCTCAGAACTCTTATTTCCTTCCCAAAGCAAGGTGAATCCGCACAGACCACTTTGCATGCTGGTGGGCCCGTGCGGACCACTTTGCAGCATGGCTCCACATTTTCAGCAAACTACAAAACAAGCTTTCGCTCTCGCCGGGACCCTACCCCCAATCAAGCCAAAAGCTCGGCCAAAGCCATTTCTGGCCACCATACACTAACCACAAATGCATTCCCAGCTCATGTGACATGTATAAAAAATAATAAACTAGCAACAGTTCCTAGGTCAATCCCGAGAATCACAAATACATCATTACATCTCAAATAAAATACTTTGCTGTGCAAATATAAGTGTTTTATTACAGGTACAAAATGTCTTTTGCTAAAAAAAAAGAACAACAGAAAGAGGGAAAGCAAATGAGCCCTACTCCGACTCATCATCATCAACCTCCATAAACGAGAAATCCGGCATCTCGACAAACTCGCCAGTCACACCCTTATCATCGGAATACTTGACCCCCTCCTGAGGCGAGTACTCGAAATACTCCAAATGATCAAACCCGGTGAAAGGATCATAAAAGGGATGCGTGGACGAACCCTCTCCCTGTGCATCCAGCGGAGGAAAGAACTGATGAAGAGTCGCGGCCTCTGGGCCCCCGAAGACGTCCCTACATCAAGACTCTGGCGCCCCCGAACCGGTACCTCCGGCTGTGGCCCTGGCTCAGCCCTCAACGAAGGAGTATCCACAGACCTCCTCGAAGGCATTGGCTCGAACGCCGCCACCTGCCGCGAAGACCTGCAAGACAACTTCCCCGCGAGCTTCTTTGCAAAAGTCCTCATCCACAAAAACCGGCGGGTCAGCGTATCAAAGGATCTCCCCGAGACCTGCGCAAGCAAACAATCAAAGAAACGCTCAGCTAAAGAGATGCAATCATACTCGAAAAAAAGAGAAAAATACAGAAAAGATGCCAAGATGGAAAAGAGTAAGCACACTCACCGGAGCATCCGGGTCAACCCGATAAGCAGCAGGAGCCTGCTTTGGGATGGGCACCGACACCCTCCTCCTCGAAGAGTCCCCGCGGACATACATGAAGTCCAGCCCAGGCATCGGAACATCTGGGGGATGTGGGCCATCCCGTCTCTCCCTCGTCAACACCTGTGGCATCCTCAGCTTTCGCCTGACAAAGGCCTCGTACTCCTCGCCATACAGAATGAACTCCTCGGCGCTCACGCCGTCCAGGTACCTCTCGAACTCCAGCACATCCATGTCACGATAATTCATCATACCGAGGGCGGATCCCTCGGAGCCACAGGGGGCTTGCCTGCGCCATGCTGCCAGAAGACCCTCTCCCCCAGATACATGACATCGCAAGTAAGGCCCTGCAGCATCTTCCTCTGCCGTGACACCGCGGGACCACCCTCAAACTCATCATCGCCATACCGAGTCTAAGGGTACAGCTCAAACCCTGCCAGACTATCCCTCTCCAGGAACACCTGTACATCCCGATATGCAATGGTGAGCTTCCCCCTGGTTGTCCTCCTCTTCCTCAAAGAACGAGCCCAGCACAGCATAGCAGGGTAGGCCGTCATGGCCTCATCCTCCCGGTCCCACGGCTGGCACCGAAAGATCTCATAGCACCACACCTGCAGCAAAAAAAAAAGATAGTGCTCAGAACAAAAGAAAAGAAGACGGAAAAATAATAAACTGCTAAACCACAAACATCAATAAACTCATACCTCTAGCGCAAAATCAAAGCATCCTGTGAACCGAGTCGCACTCGCTAAACTCCTCGTCCATCGCAGCAGAGCTCGGCCAAGCCCGTCTCGCCCCAAGCAATCTCACCAACCTCGCCAAGTCCACCAAACTCTCCAAGGAAGGAAAAGAGCGAAAGAGGCGTTATTCGAGAACAGAGTCTCGAAAAGAGCAAACCACAGAAAAGAGCGCTCCAGCTGCTCAGCCATCACCAATCCAGTGCCCCGGCGATAAGCCCCGATGTTGGTCGTGATATGTGCCTCTACATCGCTATACAACATGCCCAAGCCCTTACAAGGGTAGGGCGCAAATCCCAGCAGCTCTGCCAGCACCTCATCGGACATCCTGTCCCGCCATCTCACCGGCCCTCCCTTAAAGGAAAGCCCGGTGATTGCCGCAAAATCGGTAGGAGTCACCGTCACCTCTCCCCAGCTAAAGTGGAAGGTTTGCGTGGTGTCCCACCAGTACTCAGACAGAGCCAAGAAGACGCCCTTGTTCTTCTGCGTCTCCGCTATCCTGGCCAAGTTCTCCACGAACACGCCCAAACCAGAATCAAAGACCAGCCTCTTAGGACTTGGTCTACCCTCTCTGGAGTTCTCCGGCAGGTTCTGCCACACCTCAACCACGGCCTCAAGGGACCCCCGTGACTTCATCTTCTTCGCCTTCCCGGACGAAGGCACCTCATCCCGCAGTTAAACACAGCAAAGGTACGTTAATAACAGTACTTAAACAAATATACAAAAAAATACAAAAGCATAAAAGGCTCGTCACAAAAACACGGCGCGCACTACATGACACATTTTCAAAAGCCTGTCACAAAAACACGGCACACACGTCACATTTTCAAAAGCAAAAGAGCCCGTCACAAAAACACGACACACACGTCACCTTTTCAAAACAAAAGCCCATCATGAAAACACGGAACACACTATACAATTTTCTCAAAATAGGGATCCCTCCCTACACGACACATTTTCAAAAGACCGTCACAAAAAACATGGCACACATTGCACATAAATTTCCCCCACAGAGTCTGTCACAAAAACATGGCACACGTCACACTTTTCACACAAATTCCGTCCCTACATGGCAATTATTTCATAATGTACATACGGAAATAGTATAAGGTACAAATCACCGAAGCATGCATTTCAAAGGATTTCTGCTGAGCAGATTGCTAGGTCTTTTTGTGGTTCGCTTTTTCGAGCACATTTTTTGGACAAGCCGAGGGGACGGCTGTTTTTGCTTTGTTGAGGACATTGACGGATGTGGAGAGAGCCGGAGAGGTGGCCTGGGGGGAGGCCGGGCTAGCAGAGCTTTACTTTGCTCTGGATAGGTACAGCCGGAAGGCTGTGAGCTCCCTTACCTGCTTTGAGTTTCCGTTGGAGGTACAAGCTTTTGCCTTTTCTTTTCCTTTTGCCTGTACTGTTTCTTTTCCGAACTTAACTGATGTAACCTTTTCCTTTCACATGTGTGGGCCCTGGAGTTCTTTGACATTCAGATGTGGCGGCAGCCGGCGGAGCATATTGGGGCCTATCCGGCTATGCTTTCCTGGGTTAGACAGGCTCGGGAGAAGAGGGGTGCTCGAGGGTGCACGACCCTCAAGTACAAGGAGTGTCTGCCTTTCGTGAGAGCGGAGACTGATGAGAGGATGAGGTTCTACCCCTGGGGCCGTTTTGGCGTGGAGCAGCTGAAGGGTGCAGAGAGATGGACTGTGGAGAGGAGGATTTTAAGGGGGTTGTCTTGCGACGTGTATTACTTAGGGGAGAGGGTGACGCGCCAGCATGGCGACAGCGCACCTTTGCTGGCACCGATGGAGCCTCCTGCTGACATGATGAGTCCGACCGAGGGCTCGGAGACTTGGGCTTTATACGGGCGGCCCAAAGACTTTTTTGAGGTTTGTGACGGATGACCAGGTACTCGACTTTGTCTGGCCGGAGAGTGAGGATGCCCCTGTGTGCTCGAGAGAGAGGGGATCCCGGTCGTACGGTACCTCGGCCGGACTCTTCATACGTCCGTGATGGGGTGAGATTGAGAGTGCGGATCCTATCCCCGAGAGGGTCCCTCGAGCATTCCCGGCCTCGCCAGGATATGAAGGTACGTCTCTTTATCGCTTCCCCGTCTCTTTTTCTTTTTCTTTTTTTCTCTTCTTTTTTTTTTTAGCTTCAACCACTTCTAATGCCCTTGTTTTTGTGCAGTTCCCGGCCACGGTTGTCGAGAAGCTGGTGCGGCAGGTGATCGGGGGCAAGAGGTTCCTTAAGCGGCTTGTCACTTGTGGGGCCGCTCGGGGCAGGGAGGGACGAGCACAGCCGGCGCCGGTAGAGCGAGAGCCCTCCCCTATTCCTTTTGAGCATTCCGCAGACACTCCCCCTTCTCCTTTCATAGATCCTAGCATGGAGTCAGTTCTCCGCATCATGTCATCCTCGAGGATTTACATGGACAGGGGCACGCCTCGGCACCAGTGGCGGATCATCTTCACAGCCTGTGGATCCGACGCGTTCGACGTTCGGGTATGATCTCTTTGCAGATCTCGGCCGCCCTATCATGGCGTATCCACCGGCCTGCACGAGCCTCTTTCGGGAGACGAGGATGACGACTCCCGAGCCCGGGATGTTCATGGCCGCAGAGGATGCGGGCCCGAGTCGCAAGAGGGACCGGGGGAAGGCGCTAGCCACTGAGGATTCTGATTGATGATCTTTGATCGATTCTGAGATTGTACCTATTTTGACAGATACAATTTATTTTTTCATGCACACTTTTCTTTCTCTTTTTTTTTTTTGGGATGTAATAATCTAGGATTACTTACTTTCTTTTCTTTTCTTTTATTTATTATGCATGTGGATGTTGCATGAGCCCGGTTTTTTGGCAAGGGTGTGAATGTTTGGTATATGAACTGCTTTGGACAGGTTTTGTGCAGGTTTCGAGCGGCTGGGATGAAATATTCCTCCGTGGTGCAGCAGTAAAAACTGCTGCAGATTTTTTTTTTCTGATGGTGACATTCTCGTCCGCGTGGATGAGGATGAAGCTCAGTCCTGTCCGCGCGGATAGGTATGAGGTCTGACACTGGCATTTAATATTTGCTTTGGATCTGGTTTTCCCCACTTTTAATTCAAACAACCACTCCAGCTACCAGTTCAAACAACCATTTTCGGGGAGAAGGAGAGAAAAGCCATGGAAGACTCTAGAAAAACTCCATCAAA
>JAFEMH010003382.1:0-269575 GCA_022495995.1 Adenophora triphylla var. japonica
GCCCCCAACTTTCGAGTTGATTTTGTCGACTGCGAGAAGTTGTAAACAATTTACGTGAAGGCTTACACAACTCGATGTTGGATGGTCGACCGAGTAGATGTGGGTCGGCTACCGACCCGTTGACTTTTTAACAGACTGTTAGATATGTTGTTTAATGCGCCGTAATTTACGCAATAATGGTACAGGTTCTCGCGATTGGACAACCGTCTTGGGAAACCGCATTGCCGAGCATTAATCGACATAATTCGAGCACGAGTTACGTGCCCCACCCTTTCCAATTCGGGTAAGGATTTGGAGACATATTAAAGGAAAAATCCTTTTCCTTTTCAAACTTTACAATCCACTAATTACTTAGCGCCCAACAAGAACAAAAGCAAGGAATTTGATTTTCTCGGTGTTATGTTGAGCTCTCCGCTTCATCTTTGAATTCCTTCTTTTCCCAAATCAATCAAGAGTACCCTCAATTCCTTTGTACTTAGGTTTAATTTCAAGTTTATCCTTTTATTCCGCCATTGCTTAGGGACCGTTGGCTTTGAGCTAGGTGTTAGGTATGGGTATAACTCCAAAAAACCTTGTAGGATTTATAAATGATTAGAGGGTCCATGGAGGAATTGACTTGAGAGGAGTATATTATCATTTCTAAGAAGGGATGGGGTTTGTTCCATGGTGAGGTAGGGTTCCAAGCTAGAGAGAGTATGGGGGGATTTGGAGGCGGATAGATCCACGAGATTGTTCGCTTAGTCTCTTTCAATAAATTGATCGACCATCTTATAATATTTTACATAAAGTCTAATAAACCCCTTCCCTGACACAGAGGTTAGCATTCCCAGAGGAATCTAGGTCGCCCAGAGGTAGTTCGGAACATAATTTGACTAGGACTGATTCCCCTGTTTCTGTGTCTTCTGTAGATATAGCAACTCAACAATCTTCCGCTTCTACATCGTCCAGAGCTCCCTCCCTTCGGTAATATTGTGGATGCGTTTTTCCTCGACTATCGTTCTAGGCCGTAATGAGAGGGGATATGTGGCCCCCAGGCCGGCAATATGGAGGTAGAATGTGGAGTCACGGATCAACATTCTTCATAGCTTCTTTAGGGTCCCCAAAGAGGACTTCCACCTTACCCATTATACTGAAAGGCAAAGGAAGGCGCAATCTTGGATGCATTGGGGTCTGAGTTCGATGAAGGTAGCCTTTCTTCTATGGTCAATTGTGAGCTGACCAGCCTACGCCTACCCCTAGTCACCTTTATTCGCTGCGAATTTCTCGAGTGTTTGGCCGCAGTCCCATGCAATTAGGCGCCAAACACAGTTAGGGTTTTAGTATGCTTTGCCATGGTGTGCAGGGTTCGTCTGCACGAGCCATGTATGCACGTCTTTAGGAGATTCTTTAAGATTGTGCAGAATGATAAGACCTTTGCCATTAGTACCCCGTCCAAAGCTAAGGCCCCAAAATTGTTTACTAACCTGCCTGATAAATTTTCTTGATGGAATACCTATATGATACTCGTGGAGAGTAGGAAGGGATGGGAGTTCCCCTTGCCCGAGGCTGACACACCTCCCATGAAGGAGGAAGATTATTGGGTCCCAGAGTGAAGTGAGGATCTCCATCGTAGGTTGACATTGGTGGCTCGGTGGAGCACTATTAGATGGGCCGCTCTTGGGTCGAACAAAAATTTCTTTATTTAAGCAGGAATGTGCTAGGAGGAGACGGGAAGGTAGCCCCCTTAGTGCCGATCATTCGTAGACTTAAATACTCGGATTGAGTGATACATGAGAGAGATAGAGGTTTGAGTCCCAGTGCCACTTCTGCAAGAAGAAACCTGGCCATTGCAGAGGCCTATTCTACTATGGCGGTTAAGTACCTTTATGTTATTCTGCAATTTTTTATGTCACTTTACTCGCTTTCTCTTTTGCTCACTGCTTTCCCTTTGATTGTGCAGTTTTAACCGCTGAACAGGAGGCCAACATGAATCACATTGTCGATCTGGGTGATAGAAGGAGGAATAAGAAGGCACATGGAGCTGCCAATGCCCGAGCTAGCCGTGATAAGGAGGCCATAGACAGGAACCCTTTGCTCCCCAAGGAAGGAATGGGGACGGTCCCCATCGATGGATCTGGGCCAGTGGAGCCCATTGAACAAGCTCCCCAAGTACAAGTCATTGGGGCAAAGGGTGAGGTCGACATGTCGACCGAGCTAGAGTCGGGCTCCGATCCCCGGCCTGAGTTAGTTGGGGCTGACCCCCTAAATATTGTAGATTTGGAGCTCGGTGACGACGATCAAGAAGATGATGACGATGCCCTTCCCCTTAATCGGCTGAGAAAAAGGTCCCGTGTTAACCTAGGATACGAAGGAGCTGGGACTTCTCGAGCATCAGGCTCTACCTCTAGCCAACCCCTTCCTCCTCTAGCTCCCTCTACGGGAAGCATTGAAGAAGTGCAAGCTACGGTGGAGAGGTTGAGTGACGTCCCTCCTCTTCTGGGATTTATAGTTTAAGTCGCCATTATCCCGAGCCGGGATTTGGGCAAGTTGTTATGAGAAGGGAAGCCAATAGGGACCTCGCTAGCCCAGCTTTGCCGAGGAGAGGCTTACTCATGAATAGTACAAGGATAGGCTCGGGCCTCCTTTCCTCCGAGGTAATATTTGTGTCTTTCATACTTTTTACTTTTCTTCTATTTCGATCGCAGCATTTCCCTGGTCGCTTTAGCTCTGATAACTGTTGTATTGACTATCTTCTTTTTGTTGTGAGGTCTCTTGCTCTTACTAAGCAGGCCAAGAGCAGCTGGAGGGCTACCATAGAGAAGGAGCAGATAGCCTCCACAAAGTACACAAGGAAGGCTAAGGAGGCCGCCGAGCTGAGGGAGAAGCTTGTGGACTATAACTCCTAATGTCGTGCTCTTCAGGCCGCTCATTTCAACGCTGAGATAGAGCGGGATGAAGCCTTAGTCGATATGAAATTGGTAAGGGAGCGGCTTGCTCCTCTTCAGGAGAAGGTAGAATCTTTTGCCCCCTTAACACTACTCTGGAGGAGGAGGCAGCTACGGCCAAGCATGAGAAGGCCAAGTTGGAAGGAGAGCTGGGGCAGTTGACTAAGATGATCCAAGAGCACAACAAACCGTATGATTAAGATGAGTAGGGATCATCAGGCTGCCCGACTCAAATGGGAGGAGGAGGCCCAAGCTAGAGAGAAGGCTATTGTGGAGAACTTCAAGAATAGTGATGAGTGTTACGACATCATCGTATCCCGAGTTAGGGATTTCTATGATGTCAGACTGAAATTACCCGATCTTTTTCGCGCGCGCGCGGGGGGCACGGAAAAGGCGGTTGTCTTTCGCGGAGGGGTTGGTGTCTGAGACCTCGCTTCATGGGAAGGAACAAAATGAGGAGTCGCCACGCGGTTTTTGTATTTTGAGCCCAAACGTTGAGAAACGGCTTTTGTGAAAAGGTGTCGTTTTTATTGGTAGCAAAAACTTAGGAAAAGGCTTTTTGAAAAAGGGGATCATTTTTATTGGCAGCAAAAATGAGTAAAAAGCTTTTTTGTACCGTAGATTGTTAGGTTCGGAGGTCGTTACGTTTCGGTAGAGTATGACGAGATCGCCCGAAAGGCCTCGCATGACGAGTCTTTCTACCTTTCTCGAAATCGTGTGTGTGTGTGTGTGTGTCTTTTGAAATGGGGCTTGAATGACAAGCTTACTCTTGGTTTGAATGACAAACGTTGATTAGTGTGACTTTTGAAAAGACGAGCGTTTGAATGACAAACGCCGGTTGAGTTGAAATGAGCGTTTGCGTGGCAAACGCCGATTTTGAGTTTGAAAAGAGCGTTTGCGTGGCAAACGCCGACTTTGAGTTGAAATGAGCGTTTGCGTGCAAACGTCCACTTTTGAACCGTACGAGTCATTGTTAACGATTTTTACTGAAAAATGCGTATTAAATGATTTTTAAGTGTCAAATGGCGGCTTTGAGTTTGAAGATGAGCGTTCGGAGGCCGAACGTCATTTCGCGCGTTTTGAAAGAGAGTTCGAATGATTTAACTCCGGTTTTTGAATCGGCATTACATTGTTAACGATTTTTACGGGAAAATGCGTATTAAATGATATGCGATCAACGAATCGGTTGCGACTGACTTTGAAAAGTAAATACTATCACAATCCAAACGGATCGGACTTGTAAATGACAAGATTTAAAGCGGTGTCAACGGAATCAAACGATCCGGACAGTGTAAATGACGATCGACGAGGCCAAACGGCTCGAAATTGTAAATGACGATCAACGAGGCCAAACGGCTCGGAATTGTAAATGACGATCAACGAGGCCAAACGGCTCGGAATTGTAATGACGATCAACGAGGCTACAAACGGCTCGGAATTGTAAATGACATAAAGTAAACGGAACGGGGTCGGAACGCCGTTTTAACTCCGTGATTACTTCTCTTACGGAAAGAGAAGAGGATCGAGGGGCTAAAACGTATCTGACTCGTTAGACGGAGGCGTCTACATTTTGATAACGACGTTCGAAACACTATAGCGACCGGCGCGTAAACCGAGACTTTGAACGGGAGATTTAGAGAGAGGGAGTTATACCTATGGCTAGTGGTCGACTCCTTTGGCTCGGGAGGTGTGTGTAATGGACACGGAAAGTGATTCGAAAGGTTGTTTCGAAGTTGTAGGGTGCGTATTTGATCGTAAATAATAAGGTTTCTACGCGAATCGAGATTTAACTAACGGGAGCTCCTGGAGGGGTGAAAACCAGTTTGGACCGTGGGGGCGGTGATTTTTGGTGTAAAAATCCTCTCCTTCTTAGCTTTGACAGCCATTTCTATTTATAAATGAAATTTGCGGTAGAGAGTCCCGACGCGACTCGCTCAAATCCAAGTGTGGTTTTCAGTGGTATTTTGGGAATTTGAAGGACTTGTTGGCAATTTCGCAAATGTGCACAAAGGAGTCCGGCCGGACTCTGGCTTGCAAACCAGTGGGCATTTTGGTCTTTTCCCTTTGAAATTGATTGAAGGGTGACTGGGTGAGGGAGTGTGGCATGGCCGCCACGTGCCCTCTCGAGTCACCACCGAGGTGGAAGATTGTTCCCTATTCCGCTTTGTCCATTTTTTAAAAATAAATGTACCGAAATGTCCGAAACGCCCTGAAAGTGCCGGAAAATGCTTCGTGGAAAGCCATACTTTTACGTGAGATGTCACGTGCTAAGTACGGCTCGACGTCGGATGCACGGCGCGCTCCCGGACGTCTCGTCGGCACCTAGCAACGGGAGTTTAACGAGTTCTGCTCTAACCTCGGGAGCGCGCTTAACGGATTTCTGCTAACTTTCTCGACGGATTCTGGACGATCCGGATTTGGGTACTTACAGCTAGCCCCTCACGACGTCTCCTCCGAAGGAGGTGGGGGTCGCGTTGAAAAAGATAAGGATCCAAATCGGATGCCTTACTTTTGAAAGAGACCCGCGGTCACTGGGCCGGACCCCTAGCGAAAAGGATTCCTACGTATCCCGAGCCGGAATCAAGCCGATCAGTAGCTCGAAAAGCGGGCAAGTGGCCGCGCATGGGGACTCTTTGACCCGAGCGAGACTATTAGGAGGCGTCTAAACTGACTGAGACCATTCGCGGGGTACATGCCGAATGAGGGAGACGGCAGAGCGTCACCATGGCTCGAGGAGGCATCGGAACTCGAATGGAGACCATTCGAGGGCGTGTGGCGCCTCAAACTGGAGTTGCCGAACGCCGTGCAGGGCGTTCGTGCTCGGGTGCCGGGCTTATTGCCGCTGCGATTCGCTTTATCCGCCGGGGATGAGCTGTTCGGGCTTACTCGGATGGCCGAAGAGGGTTGTTGCAAGGCGTTCGTGCCTTGGGGTTCGGCTTCATTGCCTTTCGCGCCGAGTGAGATGCTTGCAAGGCGCCAAGGTGCCCTTCGGGCTGGCTTATTGCCAGCGCTGAGACGACTGCTTGCAAGGCGTTCAGTGCCTCGGGTTCGGGCTTATTGTTTGCCGCGAGATGACCGTTTTGCAAGGCGTCGTGCCTTCGGGTTCGGGGCTTATTGCTATTGCGGTGAGATGATCTGCTTGCAAGGCGTTCGTGCCTTCGGGGTTTCGGGCTTATTGTTTGCCGGCTTGAGATGACCCAAATAAGGTCTCTTAAGGCATGAGAGTGGAGGTCGGACCGCGAAGGTCGGGATTGGACTGTTTGAGATCGGGACCGTGAAAGGTCGCGACAGACTGAAATCGGACCGTGAAAGGTCGCGATTGAGGATTGAATCTGACCGTGAAAGGTCGCGATTGAGAGGATCGAATCGGAGTCGCTGATTGAGATTGAAATCGGACCGTGAAAGGTCGCGATTGAGACTTGAAGGACCGTGAAAGGTCGCGATTGAGACTCTGAAATCGGACCGTGAAAGGTCGCGATTGAGGATTTAATGGTGAGGACCATTATTAAATTTTAACGCCTTGAGACGGAATAGTAAATCAAATGTCCGGAGACATGGTTGTATCGTTTCAATGTCAAACGCCAATCGGACTCAATTTAACGTCAGAGACGAAGCGTTAGTGAGAACTAACTTTGATTTATCCTCGGGGATAGGCGTTAGAAATGTTCTATCCTGGGAAATTTTACACTTTCGGGGCCAAAAGTGGTAAAATTGGAATTGCCAAAGGCCGAGGGGCAAAAGGGGCAAAAATTATTCTCGTGCAAGAAGAGTTCGGCTGACTTTTACCGATTTTCCAGACTTTTTTAAATGCCGAGGCTTGGGAAGAAAATGGCCATTTTCTTCCATTATTCGGCGAGAGAGGAGAGAGAAAGAGAGAGAAATCCAACCCAAATTGCAAGGTTTGCTCGAATTTGTGAGGGAAAATCGCTATGGAGGGTGAAGGAGGACCAATGGCTCGCCACTAAGGACCGACGACGAAAGAACTCGATTGGTTCGGACCATTCGAACCACCACTCTTCCATTGAATCCGGCTGGAGTTTTATCCGGCGAGGGACCGCCACAACTCCAAGGAGGGATCGAAAGACACGTAAGTTCCCTACAAATTCCATTAATTTCAAGAATGTGCATTCTTTAAATGTTAGAAGTTTGTTAGGAATTTACTTAGGGATTTTGGTGCCCGATTTGGGGCTTTTGACTTTGCTATGAACATTTGTCGAAATTGACTAGGATGTAGTTCAATTGACATCATGGGTAGATGACATAAAAAATTTTGGTTGCAAAATTTCATGTCTAGATGCATTTTCCAAAATTAAAGTAGCTTTAATTCTGATCGGAGCTTAAATCTTCGAAAAATTCGAAAGAATTTGAAAGTTCCTGATTCGACTGAGTTTTCAAAGATTTTGAAAGTTCCGGATTCGACTGGAGTTTTCGAAAGATTTTGAAAGTTCCTGATTCGACGGAGTTTTCGAAAGATTTTGAAAGTTCCGGATCTCGACGGAGTTTTCGAAATGATTTGAATATACGTAGGAAATGAATGAGAACCGTGATCCGCATTGCATCCTTTTGACATGCGTTGTTGCATTTTGTTGACGTTGCTTCTGGGCTCTCTGTTTGTCTCATAGGGACAAAGGACTGTTAATACTCATAACCGTAAGAGTCGGGTGCCTTTGAGGCGGTGGCAGGTGCATTGTGGGGCATTATCCCTGACGTGGCTCGAGAGGGAGAGAGGAGTCCACGACACCGGTGATTGACTCCGGTTGGCCGGGTTTATCGCCGTAGCCGCGACAACCGATACGCCGAGGGGCGTGTCCACGTATGTCGCGCCGAGCGAGTACACGGTGGGATACGACCCACACTTTCCATTTCGTATGGGGGAGGCGACTGGTGACTCCCACGGATTTTGCCGCTATCACCGGGTTGCCGACTTACGGCAACACGCCGGTGCGGGTTGATGGTTACACCCCGTAGCGCTTGTCCGGGCTGGCGGGTTTGATATTACCGATGCCAGGGGCTTAGGCATTCGGACAGCCGATGGAGAATCACTTGAGGGAAGGGGTCGCCGATTATCCGGCCGGGTCCTCGAGGATGACCGCGGAGCGTCCCGGCTCGAGGGTTCCTTTGGTTTGCGCCGCCGCCGACTTTGTTCCCGACTTCCGACACGTCTTGTCACTTCCCTCTCGCTCGGCCGCCGGTAGACTTCGATGCCGCGAGGGGGTTTCGCGCGGGGAGGCCGGACTCGGCCGAGCTCTACCACTCTCTCGGACAGTTCTCGCGGGGAGAGGAGCACTCATTTAGCCGCTTCACGCCCGTCTTGGATGTAAGTTTACGTGCTTTTTCTCTTCCTTGCCTCTTTATGGCGTACTCTCGTATGTATCTCGCTTTGAGCCGACATAACTTTCCATTCTCTTCGGTGTCCGGTGCTACGAGGTGTTCACCCGCAGCTTGGGACATCAAGGAGCCGTACCGTCTCTCGTTCCCCGCCATACCGGGCTTTCGCGTAAGAAGGCGAAGAGGGCGGTCTCTTCGAGAGCTGGCACTCGAGCGTCATACGAGGAGATATCTCCGGCGCCGAACTCCGGAGTTCTCCGAGAGGATCCACTGACCCGGTGGAGCAGTGTTTGATCATGTCGCGGTGCATTGCCGCCGAGACTACACGGCGGCGGAAGCTCCCGGTGGGACTTCACCGTGACGCCATGTATTTGGGGGAGAGGGTGACCCGTCAAAGATAGGCAGTGGTCTCTTCCATCGGGTGCCATGATCCTCCTCAGACATGCAAAGATCCCCGTGAGATGCCGATTGACGAGCCGGGAGGGGTACCTTCAGTGGTGTGTATTTCATCGAGTACATCATAGCGGGGGCCGCCTATGATGTTTTCTGAGGATGAGGCCGAGGAGCCCGCAGTGCAAAGATAGAGAGGGCGAGGTCCCCGGAGGTCCTCGAGATTCTTTTCCCCGATCCCGCGAGCTAGGCTAGCGTACGAGGGGCCGGATGGTTCGCGCAGCGACTTGTGATCCCGCCTACGGAGCCGAGACCACGATAGCAGTGGCGGACCCCAATGCTTCGGTGAGCACCATTTTGATTTTCTCGCATTTGATAGTAGCATTCTCGCACATGATGCATCCGTACTTTCGTTCGCTTCGATGATTTTCCCGGTTCGCAGTATCTCGGCCGTACGTACAATGAGGCCAGCGAGGCCGGTGGACGGGTGGTCCGCCTACGCCAGAGGCTCGTGGAGTTCATACGGTGCAGCTTCCCTGAGGAGCGTGGACGTCCGCGATCGGGGGCCGCCTAGGCCGAGGGGTTCGCCCGCTCCCACACTGCGGTGGGAGGACTTCACACAGGGGATTGGCGCTCGCGGCGGAACGGCCGGATTCGGGAGCTCCTTCTTCGCGCACTCGGGGCGCGAGAGGGGGAGTCCTCGAGTTCGCGTACTCCGAGGAGGCCCTTTGCCTATTCCCTACCGGGAGGAGTTCGGCGAGTTCCTCGTTTGCGATGCATGTGATCGCAGCGGCGGGCAAGACGTCGAGTGTACGGATGACGAGCAGACTCAGTAGTCCCCTTTTTATCGCTTTCTTTCTTTACTATTTTGTTTAGACAAAATGCATGTATTTGTCAGAACAAATTTTTTATTTGAACCGTATTTGCAAAAAGTGCGCCGTGGGCTAACTCCGTATTCGCATATTTATTCTCGTGATCACCTTCGCTATTTTCTGCAAATAAGCAAATAGGTTAATCAAAAATAAATAAAAAGGAGAAATGCATTAAAAATTGAACGGGTCAAAAATTAAGCATGTATGCACTAATTTTTAATTATTTGCACCGTTGCACGAGCCCTGTGGCCAAGGAATATTGACATTGCTGAATGAAATCAAAAGGTGCACGCAGATTTCATAAGAGTGAATAGGCATGGTTTGGAAATGTTTCCAACTTTAAGGCAATGGCCGCAGAGTTGACTCAAGTCAATCGCAGAGGAGTCCGGCCTGACTAGAATTGAATTTCCAGATTCTTTAAATTGCAGCTTCACTTTGCAATTTGTAAGAACCGCGCATTGTTTTTGCTCATTCTCGCCGAATTCTTTTCCCTTTCTTAAGGTTTTCTTCACCTTCCGACATGGCTCCTTTCCCAAGTTATCGCCTCGAATGCAAGAGCGATATTTGGACAACATTCGCCGTGGGTACTAACCACACGAGGCGTAACAAAAGGTTTTTCGAAGGTCGTTAGCATGGGATTAAATCTGCTTGGGCTTTCAAGGAGCTCATGCGCGATTGGGATCTTTTGAGAGCCACGCCCCTCGGTTCTCGGGACGTAAGGAGGAACGTGTGCATGCCTTTTCGTACAACGAAGTCACTCCTACGTTTGAAGATTTCCGGCCATTCGGGAGGACCCGAGACGGAACAGCCTAGTTCTTCCGTATGCCGGTGGCATACGGCCACTGTTGAGAAGCTAGTGTCTTTGCTGGGTATCTCTACTGGAGAAGCATGCGGGATGCCGGTACTGTGATACCGATTACGTTGACATTTCGGGACCGCCCGAGAGATTTGCCTGAGCCGAGGGAGCGTCTTTTCGTGGGACGCGTTTGCTCAGGCGCGATTGCTACTTCCGTTCACATTCACGTCTCTCGGGTGTGTGCCATCACAAGCAGACTGACTCGGTGAGGCAAATACGGAGTGGAGGAGACATCGTGCCATTGGTCTTGGGCGAGACGTTCCTCGGGCATAGCCTGATGGCGACCGCACCGATACATGTGGGGAGGGAGTCCCGCTATGGCCGACCTCACGTGGTTGCCGAGGGAGAGGCCGCAGATGATGCCCGAGGTGCCAATGTCCCGCGACGCCTTGGTCTTTCTCGCGACGCCCTTCCGGTGATAGGAGGCAATCAGCCGAGCTGAGCTCGATGGCCGACTTTGCACGCATCACTTGCGATGGTGGGTTCCCCATTGGAAGTTACAGACTCAGACCGCTCAGAGGGTCTATTGATCGTCGAGTGCCGGGGCCGTCTCGCACGTCTTTCTATATTCCATCATTGGTTCTCGGCAAGACGGGCCGGAGCAAGTGCCACCGACCGATCCGAGTTATGCCGCTACTTGAGGCGGATCTCGCGGATGGAAGATCCTTCGACGCTATTGCCGATCACCCGGTGGTGGCAATATACGTCCTTTCCCGCCAGGGTTCTCTTTCACCGAGAGAGGGCACCGTTCGTCGACGCAAAGATTCGAACCGGTACGAAGAGTGTATGGGGAGACACGTATGGCTCTCTTGTGGAGACGGAGTGAGCCGTTGGGTGCCGATCACCCGGACAGCCTCGACCTCGAGGAGGACAAGCGAGGGCTAACCCCGGGAATCGTATCGGCGATGCCATGGCTGATTATGTGGCAAGTGCCGATCGGGAGGCCAATCAAAGCACTATGATGATGGCTCGAAGCGAGGCGGCTCGAGACAGAGCCAGAGAAAGGATCAGGCTGGATCAAACACAAAGCTGACGGAGGCGTCTGGAAGGGTCCCCGAGCCAGGTAGAAGGCCTACCGGAATATTTCCCGCGAAGGTGAAGAACACTCGCCGGGGAAAAGGGAAGGGGAAGAAGGATGAAGGACCTAGTACGGGAAACTAGGTTGACCTTGCCGCCCGTGAGTATCCACCCATTGTCATTGCAGACACATTAATTCATTAATGTTCTATTGTAGTTTTGCCAGCGTGTAGCGAGTCAAGAGTTGACCGTGCTTGAACTCATCAAAGAATGTTTTAACCGTTATGAATTTGTAGGTTAAATGAAAAGAGTTTTTCGAAACACAAGCAATTGATGCTTATTGTATTTTTTTGTTTTTTAGACCGAACCAAAGATGGCCGCCACGTTCCCCTTTTACAATTGGACTAAGGAGCTCAGTCACCGTAGTTCGACACTTTAGGTGAATTTGAGAAAAACAAAGACAAAAGAAGTGCGACTGCTTTTTACCCGGATCATTAGCGGGAATGTATCCAGCTGGGTATTACTCTTTAGCACTTTAATTTACCGAGGGGACGATGTATGGGTAAGGTGAGTTGACTCGTGCTCTTCCTCAAACGAAGTATTCATGAGCTTGCTTCCGTTCACGGGGTTAACGAAAGGGTTTCCGTCCAAGTCTCGCTAGCTTCATGGCTCCTCCGAGAAGATTCTTTGTACCACGAACGGTCCTATCCAGTAGGCTCCCACTTTCCGAGGGGATTGGTCTGCGTAGGAGGCTTTTCCTTTAGCACCAAGTCGCCTTCTCTCGATGTCTCTGATCTTGACTCTCTTGTCGAATGCTCGTGCCATTCTCGCTCCGGTAGGCTCGAGTGTGTTCCATGGCTTTCAATCTCGCTCGTCGAGTAGAGCAAGTTCGTCGTGACGGCTCTGTAGCCATTCGACTTCATTGATCCCGTTTTCCAAGAGGACTCCTGAGGGATGGAATTTCTAATTCCACTGTAACATCGCTTCCATTCCGTAGGTAAGTGCGAACGGAGTCTCCCCGTGGCGGTTCTCGACTGATGTTCGGTATCCCCAAAGGGCTAGATGTAGCTTTTCGGGCGCTCCCGACCTCCGGTGGTCATCTTTCCGATTATCATGGCGAGAGTCTTGTTGGCCGCCTCTACCGCACTCATTGGTCAGTGGTCTGTAAGGAGAAGACCCGTGACGTGTGACTCTCAATTCGGCCGCAGTTGGTCACAATCTCCTTCAAAGTGGGTCCCATTGTCGGAGATGATCTCGCTGGGCACTCCGTATCGGCACATTACGATGTTCTCTCGATGAACTCGGCCACCTTCTTAGAATTCGCACTCACGATCTCGGCTTCTACCCATTTGGTGAAGTAGTCGATCGCGACTAAAATGAACTCGTGACCATTGCTCCTCGGAGGAGTGATCTTGCCGATGACGTCGATTCCCCATGTGGCGAAAGGCCATGGCGTAGTCATGCAATAGAGTTCATGAGGAGGGATGTGATTGAGGTTGGAGAACCGTTGACATTTGTCGCAGCCTTCTGACGAACCGGATGCGCCCTGCTTCCATTGATATCCAATAGTATCCCATACGGAGAAAGATCTCGTGTCAATGCTCAAGCGTTCATGCGTCAGTTCCGTTGTGAACTTCGTTCATTAGTGTAAGTACCCTAACTGGATCACTCCTTTCAAACACCCGGGAAACACCGCAGACTCATCCACGCAGCCTCGTAGACCTCTCCCACTCAAAACCCTCTCAAACCCCCAACCAAACCAAGGAGGAGCCCTCCCGGGATAAAAGGGACAAAAGGACCTTTCGGGAATTTTCGTGAAACCTGAAAGCAATATAGGTCCGTACGGACCTCTTTGTTTCCATAATTACCGAATCCCCTTAAAGTCCACAATATTCCTCAAATCCCGGAGAAATGATTACCCTAATGCGTACTTGGTCCGTACGGACCTCTTTGCATGTCAAGATGGTCCGTACGGACCTCTTTGCAAGGGGACATCATCATTTCCGTAATATTCACCATCATTGCATATTCCCTCAAATCGAGGAAAACCAAAATCCTGGATAACTGGCAAGGAGGTCCGTACGGACCTCTTGCACCAAATCTCGAGACTATAAATAGAGGGCTCCCCTCCTCATTTTTTCACACCTCCCACTTCTCTCTTCCTCCCTAAGCCTTCGGCTCCCCTTCTAAGACCTTTCGAGGCATTCCCGCCCTTCGGATCCTTCCGAGGCCTTCCGAGCCCCCTCGAGGTGCTCCGAAGCCTCTCCGAGCGCTCCCGAGACGCTCCCGCGCTGCCCCGAGGCACTCTCGAGGTACTCGAGGCCCCTCGTGGTACTCCGAGGCCTCGTCGGTCTTTCCACCTGTCCCGGCTCTTTCCGAGTCAAACCGACGATCCCAAACCACGCCGAAACTCGCCCGAGTGACTCCCGCCACCACAAACGCACGCCGAACCTCTCGCCCGAGTGATCCCGACGATCCCCACGCACGCCGAACCTCTCGCCCGAACGCAGCCTACAACCTCAACTCACGCCGAAACTCGTCCGCAGTACAACCGGCATCCCCGAAGCAATCCGAACGCTACTCCGACCTCAAACACTATTCCCTCGCGGAAGACAGACACGAACCAACATTGGTAAGGCTTCCTTCCTATTCTATTTCAATACATTTCAATACAATGTAGACATCCGATACAAAGATGCATTTTTAAAAGCACACACACACACACACAACTTTTTAAAGGATATTAGGTATCCGAAAGACTCGTTTTACGAGGCTACTCTGGTGAGCTCTAATATTCTAATATTCTCTTCCCGAGGAGTCATCTCGACCTCCGAACTCAAAATCTCATCACACAAAAACAGCTTTAAAATTTATCTTTAAACCGATGCCCTTTTTCAATGTTTTGGGCTTAATAAAACGCGCGTGGCGACTCTACAAAATGCGAAAGCAAAACGGCGAGACACCTCCAACGCGAAAGAATGCCGCATGCCTGGCCGCGAGGCCTTCTGATCCGGTAATTTCAGCCATGGCGACTGGGACATTTTGTTTTAAAACTTTTAAACAAAACAAAAGATTTTTAAAACGATGATGAGGGTCAAACTTTCATTTTACCCCTTCCTTTAACTGTTGTGTGTGTGTGCACGTGCTTCGTTTTTATTTTACAAAAAAATAAAAATACAAAAAAAATGCATCAATATACATCTCGTGCATACATTTAAAATTCTTCAAAATTTTCTATTTTACTCGTAAAAGAATTTTAGAGACCGCACACTACGCGCACCGCCGCCTCGGTTACACCGCACTCTACTCACACCGCCGCTCTGCTACACCGCACACTATGCGCACCGCCGCTGATACACCGCACACTACAACCCTTAACCCGGAGTGGTCTCGCCAGCCCGTTTGTCTTCCTAGGCCTCGGGCGCGCACGGGATCATTCCAAACATCCCATCCTAGCCAAGCGTCAACCCCGCACGTTTGAGTCTTGAGTCACACTCGTCCGCACTCGGTTGGTTTTTACCTAGCCCGTGTCATACAAACTCGGATACATATACCATGCCGGCCATTTTCGAGTCAAGGCTCTAACTCAAGATCCTCGCGCAAGCAAAGCGATGAAAGGTCATGCTAAAATCTTGACCCGATCTTGATTTCCGAAGCTACACCTGCACGATGTTCCGTCCCGATATACATCCATGCTCGCATGACACCATGTCATCACGCCTTGATACGTCGCCCATGACGATATGACCCAGCCTAACGCCTAACGTCACAGATCCCTTGCGCAAGCAAGGTAAAGAGAGGTCATGCCGAACTCTTGACCTCGATCTTGACTCGGCCGGCTCGGTTCACTATTCACATGGCTAACGCATCAAAACGAACATGACAAAGCCTCCTGGTCCTTAGGTTCGATTTTTCTTTAGGCCGGTGGAAACCGCTTGCACTATAGGACCTCGCCCGGGGCCGTCCACCCCGGGATGTCGAAATACAGTGCAAAACGAGGGGCTTATAGCCGCACGTATGGTCTCCATCGACCTGTGATCTAGCATAGTTGCGAAAAGAAGAGCAATCTTTTCCAACCTACCTAGGATTCTCGAGAAAATACCGCTTTTAAGTAAATTAAAACAACAAAAAAAAATCAAAAAAAAAAAATAAAAGAAACGGAAACCGCATGCCACGTGAGCTTTCCCCTTTTATCCCGTTAGGCCATTCCCGTGTCTAAACCTTGCCCGTCACCCTCCAAATAACCGAGAGTGGCCGAGAATCCCCGGAAGCCGCCTTTTTAGTATTGAGGTCACAAGGTCCGATAGCTCCTTCCAGCTTCAACGGCCCGCACCGCCCAATACTCCCCACGACGGATCCACAGATAATGGAGGGAAACGGAACCCCGCCACTAAGGAATCTCCAGACAATGGAGGAGGTGCCGCGAGCCTTCGAAGCCATCAAGAAGCGCCAAGAAGAACAAAGAAGCTCGGATCGCCGACACCTTGCGTCTTCGAGGAACAGCTTGCAGCTTCCCAACCCGATGGAACCTTTGTTCTCATAGAAGACGAAGACATACCGGCTCCCCGGTTTCTCAAAGCTATCAAGCAGTCCCGCTCCGCCAAGCTACGAGATCCCAAAGAACGCAAAGCGCCTCTCGCTCAAAGCTCCTCAGCGCTGGGCCAAGCAGCCCGACATGCCCGCCAGTATCGCCGCTTCCGCCCGCACATCAAGCTCGCACTAACAAAGACACATACGTGCTCGCTCCGCTGTATCCCAATGCATCTCGGTATCCCCTGTGATTCAATCCCTTGCCTCTATACGAGCCTCGCAACCACAATCAAAAGTCCCCATTCTTACTGTGTGGACAGCATCCCGAGCGGATATCCCGACATCTCAAGTTTGCCACCCGCAAGTCTCGCCAATTGGGGCTAACGAATCGTTTCCCAGCTTCCCAAACACAACCCTTAGGACCAAGCAATCACGCCCTCAACTTCAACACCCTGTGGTATGGGTTGGTATACACTCAACTACCTCCCCAAGACTCCCGAATGGCGATCCCATCGCCCAATCCACCTCCATCTTCGCTTCCGTCCCCGAAAACGGTAACCCACCTCGCACACCGACCTCACATGGCTTGGTTGATCGAACAAATGAAAGACATGCAAGGCAAGCTAGCTAGTTCTCGGAAGGACTCCCTCCCGCCTACCGATCCGAACAAAGTGGTCCCTCTCCCTCCAAAGTTCAGATGCCTAAATGGAAAAGTTTGACTAATGTAATGCCCAAAACCCACATCGACACCTACGTCCCGGGTATGAGAGCCAAAGGGGCAACCCTCAATGTATGGCGCATCATTTTCGCATTCCTCAAATCCACAAAGACTAAGGTGGTTCCTCAATGTGAAGGCGTAAAACCGCTCCACGTGGGATCGATTAGCGAAATCTTCCCGGAGAAGTACCGCGCCAATCTTGAATGGGAAACAAACCGCCATGACTCCGCAAGCCACCGAACAAAAGGATGACGAACCAAAGGCGAATTCTACAAAAGATGGAACTGAAGCTAAGCGAGATAATGGATCCACTTTCCAAAGAAGAGCAGATGGACATCTTCCATTCCCGCCTCAAACCATCTTTGAGGACTTTGATCGCCCACCATTTCTATCCGGATCTCCGTGCCATGGTCAACGCCGGACAAAGTTTGAAAAGACCCCGAGTCTTCAAAAGGCAACAAAGAACCCCGCCTCATCTTACCGCTATCGAACAAACCTCGGCAACTTCAACTCCCGCCCCAACCAAAGGAAAGGAAGCAAATGAACAGGCACTACATTCGTAACGGAGCTCAAGTAAACCGCGATCAAAGTGCAGCCCCAAAGAATAGCAACCCCCTCGCTTCCCACGCTCCAAGATTTTGATAACCTCGGAAATGCCTCGGGGTCAAGTATTTGAAGCTCGTGAAGCGAAATCTTCTCAAACCACTCGAGAATTTCCAACCGAAGACCCTCAAACCCAACATGGATATGAGCAAGCACCTGCGCCTTCCATAACTACCCCGCCACACCACCGACAATTGCTTCGTACTCAAGCAGGTGATTCAGGGGCTCATTGCGGAGGGAAAATTGGAACGCCCCCGTGGTCCCAATACCATTGGAAATCCATTCCCGTAATCGACAGTGGTAAACTCAATAGCCATCGACGAAATCCCAAGCGAGAGCGTACTCCCCGCAATTTCCGAAACCGTCGCATGTCAGTCTCGCCATGACCGGGAGCGTGAAACAAGAGTCAAAAGGTCTCGTGACCGGGAATTCCGACAAGAACGCCCAAGGGCCACCGTCTCCCTACGATCTTTGCCCCACCCAAGGCATACAAATGGTTGGATCGAACGTTCCCACGAGACTGAGTCCAACAGTAGCACGGGAAGCGGTTTAGCCTTCACAGACGATGACTTGCCAATATGTGAGAATCGGCACAACGAAGCCCTCCTCATCCTCATAAAGATAGAGAGGTTCTTCCTCCCGAACGTCTTGATTGATAACGGCTCCGCAGCCAACATCATCGCTTAAGCACACCGAAACGACTCCACATCGACCGCTTCTCTCGATAAGGCCTTTCACCTGTAATCCGAGCCTACGACTCCACCGCACGATCAATCGTAGGAGTCATCAACTTGAGGATCCACTCCGACGTACAACCGGAGTCCAGAGAGTTCCAAGTCGTGGAAATCAAACCAACCTTCTCTCGCTTGTTGGGACGGCCTCGATACATCGATGAAAGCAGATCATCTACTCTTCACCAATGCGTGAAATTCATCAATGCCAACGGAGCGATCGAAGTGATCCGCGGAAGTGCAGTAATGGCAAGTGCTTGGCCAGCCAGCTACGACCTGTAAGAAGGTCCCGACATGACCGAATACTCTTCCCTGCATGATTCTCCTACCCCGTCCCGCTACGAAGCGATCCTTACATCCACGCTCTAAGCCGCGACGAGCCGGAAATTGAAGAACTCATGGGTCAGATGACAACTCGATATATGCGACCGTGAAGAATGCTTGAGAGAAGATCAAGAGATGGATGCCCTAATGGAGATTGATCGAGGAGTAGACCCTTACTTCGCCGAAAACCCTCTTGCAAACCGGCTCATCACCGATCCTCCGCACAAGACAACCCTCCGCCGACACTCGGATCTTACGGGGACAGCCATCACAGCCTAGTTCAATTCAACATTCCGTGTCCGACTGACGAACAATGGCGCAACCTCCTCCAAGGCTTAATCGTGGAAGGTGATATATCATGTCCGCTCGAATCGACATTGTAAACGTCTGTCCAAGCAAAGATCCTGCATAAAGAAGCAGATTCTATGAAAGTGATCAACATCAAGCAAGAATCCACTCCGACCGCCGAATGCTTCGCCCTCCTAGAAGTAGCCCTCGCCGACTTCTATCATCAAAAACCCCCAAGGACTCGGTGGCAACACTAATGGAGGGACATCATCGTGGAGCAGCCAAAACCTCCGCGATCCGGTTTGAAATCGAACCGCATGCAAGCTACTTTCCGGACTCATGCCAAGGGAAGATTGGCCACCTGAACCAAAGACCACTCCCTCTAGAGCTACAAACATCCGAGAGTAATGAAGCTCGGTCCAATCCCTCGTCGCCTATAGTCTAGCTTCGAGTCTTGTTGTCTCGTGTATTCACATCTTTGTGTCTTGACGGCTTTACGCCCGACGATTGTGAATCTTTGATCAACAATGTACAGCCTTCACGCTTTCAATAAAAGGTCCGACCTTCCTAAAAACCATTTCATTGCATCTTTAACAAATGATGACATTAACTAATCAAAACAAGCTTAAATTCATCTATACAAAAGGCAAACACATTAATTAAATAAATGCATCAAGCAAACATTTAAGCATGTTGTCAAACGAGAGAAAACCGGGCCCAAGCCGCCGAGAAGGTTTTAATCACAACGATTTGCAAGATTGCCGAAGAGCCAAAGAGACGCAAGTCCGACGCCATTTCCAAGACAAGTCGATCTTCCAATACCTCAAGAACGGGAAACCGCTTCATGAACAAGGAAGGTCAACACACGTAAGGGGTCAAAACCAAGAGCATCATGGCCCTAAAACGCCTTGCCTCTCACTTCGTCATCCTCGGGACATGTTATACAAGAAACGCTACCACGGGCTACTCCTACGCCGCGCCGCCCAAGAAGAAGCGAACAAGTTCATGAACGAAGTCCACAATGGGGCTTGCGGTCCCCACATGAACGCCTGAGCCCCGATGCAAATCATTCTCGTGATGGGCTACTACCGGATCTCCATGGAGGCAGATTGCATCCACTTTGTCCGAAGCCGCGACAAGTGCCAACGGTTCTCCAACCTCAATCATCTCGCCGCCCCACGATCTCTACCGCATGACTACACCTCGCCCTTCGCCACTGGGAATTGACGTCATCGGGAAAATCGCTCCGCCAGCAAAGAACGGTCACGAAGTTCATCTTAGTAGCCATCGACTACTTCACCAAATGGGTCGAAGCCAAGTCCTACAAGGTACTCACCTCCAAGAAGGTCGCACATTTCCTCAAGGAAAACATCATATGCCGATACGGCATCCCAAATGAGGTCATATCGACAACGGCTCACACTTCAAGGAGAATTCGGCTGCATCGCCGGCCGAATTCAAGATCACACGCCACAAATCTTCTCCCTACCGGCCACAAACAAACGGCGCCGTGGAAGCAAAGAAACAAAACCTCGAACGGATCATCCGAAAATGACCACCCGAGGACGAGATTGGCCCGAGAAACCGCACCTTGCACTTTGGGGCTACCGCACATCGCCGTAATGCCCACGGGAGAAACCCCATTTGCCCCGACATACGGGATGGAAGCAGCCCTTCCCATCGAGCTAGAAATTCCCTCACTCCGAGTGCCGCTGAAAATGACATCAACGAAGTCGAATGGCTCCGGCCGACATGACGAATTGGCTCGCTAGACGAGCGACGACTAAAGGCCATGGAACACGTCCGAGCCTATCAAAGCAGATGGCTAGAGCTTTCGACAAGAAAGTCAAATCCCGAGACATCGTGGAAGGTGACTCAGACTCAAAGAAAGCCTCCCACTCGAACCAACCCACTGGGAAAATGGGAACCCACATGGATCGGCCCTTTCGTGGTTCAAAAGATCTTCTCCTGAGGCGCCATGAAGCTACCGTACCTAGACGGCAATCCCTTCATGAATCCAAATAACTAAGCAAACTTCGCAGATACTTCGCCTAAAGAAGAACAACCGTGCATCTCTTGGCACTCCATGTAGCGTCGAACTACGTTGCACTCCGAGCCCTCTAGTCCGGGGAACGTAGGCAACCTTAATTGGTCCTGGCCTAAAAATACACAAAAAGTCAAAAGTTTGAATGTCAATCAAGACCTCCATCAAGCTCCGCACTTTTCAAGAACACGCCCAACAGCCACCTTGACCAAGTCAAACGACGGCGGCAACATCAAAGGACATCCGAGGGTCACTCAAAGATCAAACGACCGACTCATGTCTACTTCCAAGCTGGGGGCTTGTCTTCGCCTCACGCGCTTCAAAAAAAAAGAGCTCGAGCAAGGGCTCACAAAAAAAAAAAAAAAAACAAAAGAAGCTCAAGCGTAAGCCGCGAAATCGAGGTCAAGAGCCCGACGCCAACGAGCGGCAAGGAAGCTACGAAAAAGACCGTCGTAACAACTTGTCAAGGGAGCATTCAACCTCTCGCCCAAGCACAAAGCCTCAAAGAAAGGGGATTGCCGTCATGGCTCGATCGTCACCCGCAAATGCAATGTAAAAGTCCAAAGATGGACGCCAACAAAGGGCACAAATGTAGCAAAGGCAAACAAGAGATCTTGCGTCTCGACAAAGCTTTAAAAGTAAATCACAAATCACTAACGGTTACAACATTTCTTGATGAGTTCAAGCACGGTCTACTCTCAAGTTCACAACATGCTAAAAGACAAATTTAATACATTTAACTAATAATGTGTTTGCAATGCAATGAATGGATACCTAGGAGGTCATTCCGCGCCATCTCGCGCTTGTCCCTCGCCATTCTTTCCTTTCTTCCTCGTCCCCGGCGAGTCTTCTTTCGCTCCACGTGAACCAACTCGCGTCTCTCGCCCGAGATCCGGGGTCCTCCCCGTAGAGTCAAATAATCCAAGAGCTCTCGTGGCTTCATTCGCCCGTGCTTCGGCTCTGATCTCCTCCCCTCGCGAGTCCGTAAAGAGGACCTCTCCCCGTCGCCGGCCAACTCTAGTCTCGTAGTCAAACAAAGCGTCTCCCGTCACATCCAAAGGGTCGACTGTGCTTCGGCACTCCTAAGGCAATAGCCGCTACGGCAACCGGGTCCTGCACCGCCGCACGCCGCTCTCCAAGACCACTTGGGATCGCCCAACACGCCGCTCATACTGTGCCGTATACCGAGTCGTCAACACGACACTCTCCCGACGTCTAAGGAGTACCACAGAGGGAAAGCGGAATACTTCCATACCCTCGTACAATACAAGAAGGCACTGAGCCGCCATACAAAGAGGAGCTATCTCCGCAGCAGAGCAAGGTCATCCTGCCCCAACAAAGGCTCCCGCTTCATCCCAAACCGCCGGAAACAAGCGACGGAACATAGAAGGAGGACCAAGACAAACCTCGAACTCGACAACGTAGGACCCTTCCCCGCAAGATCCTCCCCGGGTCTCAATCCTCCAAGCTGCGGAACCCACCAAATGATCTCGATGCGTACTAAGCCGTGCCATCCATCTCTCCTGTGCGGATCGATCCATATCCAACACAAGAGGTCGCCGAGCAAATGACCACGGGCTAAACGACGCCGGAGCCTCGGCATGGCCTCGAGTCTCTCTCGCAGCCTACAAGGTGAGCAAAGCGGGCTTCCTCTCATAAAACGATCCCTGCCGCGACGGCCGATACCATGAAGAGTCTCTCCCAACACCAACGGACAATATCCTCTCCAGCTGGGCAGCGTCTCTACCACATCTAGCAAAGCGCCATCACAAATGCCAAGTGGAGCCGACTGTAAAAGCTGTCGCCATCACGCACAAGGCAAATACATCCCAAGAGACGTCACTCATCATCAACCATGAACCGCTCCTATAGCAGCTCGTAAATGTCGATATGACCCGAATCAAGGATCATGCCCCGCACTTCTTCCAACGAAGCACGAAGAAAGTCTCGCAAGCTTCACGCTCACCGCAAAGCACCACCAACCAAAGGAAGCGAGATGGCCTCCACCTCCGGCCCTCCAATCAAAGCCCGAAAATCCTCAAAAGTGGGCACCATTTCATTGTAGGAGAAACAAGACACGTGCCTCCTAACATCCTGCAACTTCGCGGCAGCCCGCAACAAATCCCAATCAGAACCAACTCCTTAAAAGACCAAACCGAGCAAAGACGAAACCTTACTCGAAAGCCCGTCTCGATGCCTCATACGGCGCCTCATCCACATTTTCAACTGCTCAAGGAAGTGTGCTTGCCTCTCCCGCGAAAGCCTCGGCAAAATCCTAGGAACATACGAAGAATCCATGGCAAAAATGGAGGTCCCTAGAGAAAATGGGGAAGAAAGCTCGAAAATGGCCGCAAATGGGGAATGGGAGAAAGTCCGTACACCGGAAAACATTTAAGTCCTTCCGAAAGCAAGGTTGGTCCGTACGGACCTCTTTGCAATGTAGGTCTGTCCGTACGGACCTCTTTGCAATCGTAACCCATTTCCCGTAAAACAAGATAAAACCACCGTCCTCAAAGAAACCTTGCTCCAAATACCCAAACACCGGCCAAAGCCATTTCCGGCAAACCAACACTACCCACAAACGCACTCTCGCCTCACGTGGCATGTACAAAAATAAAAATAATAATAGCAACAATTTCTAGGACAATTCCTGAATCACAAAAATAAATGACATTACATCTTAAAATAAAATACTGCTTTGCCATGCAAATACATGTGTTTTATTACAGTGTACAAAATGTCTCGTTGCTAAACAAAAAAAAAAAGGAGAGAGGGATATGAAAAGAGGGAAAGCAAATGAATACTAATCGCAGCCCTCGTCATCATCATCCTCGCCAAGATCCTCCAAAGAAAAATCGGGCATCCCAAATAACTCGCCCGTCACGCCTCATCATCGTAGTACCGAGCCCCTCCCGAGCCTCGCCACTCAAAATAATCAAGGATCAAATCCGGCGAAAGGGTCAAGAAAGAAGGCTCGAGAATCCTCACTTCGAGCGGCATGCGCGGAGGCATGAACCGATAAAAGGGCCGCTCCTCGAAGGCCCCGCAGCCCCGTAAGACGCCCCGCATCCATGCTATGCCGCTTCTCGAAGGTCCTCCGTCGCGGCTCCGGCCGCCTCTAGTGAGGAACATCCACCGAATGCCTCAAGGCACGGCTCATACGCCGGCATACGACGCGAAGACCGGCAGACATCTTCGACGCCATCTTCTTAGCAAAGGATCTCATCGCCACATAATCGGCGAGTCCGCATATCATAGGCTCTCCCCTGACTCCGCACAAGCAAGAAGCCAAAGAAACGCTCATCAATGCAGATACTCAACAACAAAAAGAGAAAAATACGTAAAAGATGCCAAGATGGAAAAGAGTCAAGACACTCACCGATCTGTCTGGGGTCCACTCGCAGGCAGCAGAGCTCGCCCGAACGGCATGCATACACCCTCCTCCGCGATCCGTCCCCACCTGACATAAGCGAAATCCGGCCCCGCATCGGAACCTCCGGGAGCTCGCGGGCGCCTCTCTCCCGCGCCAGCACTGGGCGCCCTCGCCTTCCTCCTAACGAAGGTCTCGTACTCCTCACCAAACAAAATAAACTCCTCGCACTCCACACCGCCAAGGTACCTCTCAAAATCCAGCACATCCATATCCCGGAGTCAAACATCCCAAACGGAGGGTCCCTGAGCAACGGAAGCACACCCGGCCATGCCGCGTAAGACTCGCTCCCCGCATACATGGCGT
Organism: Adenophora triphylla var. japonica; assembly: GCA_022495995.1. Taxonomy (NCBI): domain Eukaryota; kingdom Viridiplantae; phylum Streptophyta; class Magnoliopsida; order Asterales; family Campanulaceae; genus Adenophora; species Adenophora triphylla. The sequence continues at coordinate 24,362 of JAFEMH010003382.1, forward strand.
CGCAAGTCAAGCCCCGCAAAGATCTTCCGTCGCGTCGTCACTCCTGAGCTCCTCAAACTCATCACCCTCATACCGAGCCCACGGGAACAAGACGAAACCCTCACTTCCGCTATCTCGCTCCAAACGCTCCCGCACCTCCCCGTAGGCAATGGTGAGCTTACCCCGCCGGGTCCTCCTCCTCCCGGCCGTACGAGCCTCCCCGAGCATAGCAGATACGCAAAGCAATGCCCCCAGGATCTCTATCCCACGGGAAGCACCGAAAGACCTCATAAAACCACACTCGCGACAAAAGCAGAGAAGAGCTCAAAGAAAAAAAAAAATGGAGAAACGACAAGTTGCTAAATCAAAAACAAAGAATAAACTCATACCTCCAAAGCAAAATCAAAGCAGCCAACGAATTGCACACCCCTGCTAAACCGGTCCAAGGAGAAAGTAGAGCTCGGCCAAGCCTCGCTCGCCCAAGCAATGTCGGCACTCCTATCCAGATCACCAAGCTCTCCAACAGAGCAAAGGAGCCGCGGTCGCGTGGTTCGAGAACAAAGTCTCTGACAAGGCATACCACAAGAAGGAGCGCGCCAACCGCTCCGCCGTCACTGGCCGGTACCCGGATGTAGGCCCCACACGGCCGTGATCCTCATTCTACGTCGCCAGACAAAGATCCCTGTGCCCTCGCGAGGACGAGGCTCAAAGCCCACAGCTGGTCAAGACATCATCCGAGATCATATCTCTCCACCTCACAGCCCTCCTCAAGGAGAGCTCCTGCACATAGCAAAGAAATCGCTGGCAAGGCCACCGCCACCTCGCCACTGTGGAAGGTGCGGGTGGTATCCCACCAAGACTGTAAAGGCCCAGAAGACACTCTTGTTCTTCCTCGTGTCGTACACTCCACTGTGTTCTCAACGAACACACCTAGGCCAAGCATAAACCAACCTCCGGACTCGCCTACCGCCCACGGAAATATCGTGCATCCGCCGCCATAGCTCCACAACATGTTTCGAGCGATCCCCGAAGTCTTCATCCTCTCGCCTTCCTGCCAGAAGCCCAAAGATCCCGCAGTAAACACAAAGAAAGGTACGTCAATCACAATATTTAATATAAAGGCACATATAACCCGTCACAAAACACGGCACATATTGCACATATAATTTTTCCATGTAACCCGTCACAAAACACGGCACACAATGCACATAATTTTCACATATATCATGCATATAATTTCTCCCATGCAAACTGGTCACAAAACACGGCACACACTGTATACATCTTTCTCAAAAAAAAAAAAGAAAAAAGGGGGGGGGGATTAAACCCTACACGACACATTTTCAAAAGAAAGTCCGTCCCAAATCGCACATATTTTCCCCACAAAGTCCGTCACCCAAAACACGGCACACACTACATAGCACATTCTCAAAAGAAAATCCGTCCCAACACGGCACACACTTTCACATATAACCCGTCACAAAACACGGCACATGTCACATTTTTTCACAAAAATTATCACTACACGATAATTTTTCTCACAATGTACATACATAAATAGCATTAGGTACAAAACACCAAAGCATGCAATTCACTAGATAGGCACTTTATTTTCACAAATAAGAGCTAATCTACACATTTCGCACAAAATACACATACCCACAATTTTTACATGTCCATTTTCAACAATTCATCAAGAATTTCACAAAAAGGCATAAAAATAACAAAAATTCAAAAATGCCGAAAACTAAAACCTAGTTCTAGCATTCAAAAATTCGAAAGCAGGAATCAAACGGAATGCATTTCTTACCTCCCCGACGTTCATAGAGCGACGATTGTGCACCTCCGATTCTGGATACAAGACATCCGGTTCTTCGAAGATGGAACGAACGAAATCCAATTCCTGGAGCTCCATCCGTTCGACCACTTCTTGACTGCGTTGACGACGACTCCTTCGAGATCCTTCCGCCATTGCAAGCGATTCAAGCGAAAAAATGGAAGATTTTGGTAAAAATGGAGGATTTTTTCTCTCTCTCTCTCGCCCACTTCAACGGCAATTCAACCACCGGCCGTCAACGTAAGACCGGTCCTCGCCCACTTCAACGGCAATTCAATCCCCGGCCATCAACGTAAGACCGGACCTCGCCCACTTCAACGGCAACGCAACCACCGGCCGTCAACGTAAGACCGGTCCCGCCACTTCAACGGCAATTCAACCACCGCCATCAACGTAAGACCTGTCTCTCGCCCACTCCAACGGCAAATCAACCATCGGCCATCAAACGTAAGACCGATCTCGCCCACTCCAACGGCATTCAAGAAGGAGCCAACACCTCCCAAGACGAATATCAAGGCACAAGACGCCCCCAACCGCTCAACGACAACTCAACCACTGAAGGTCCGAATTCATCTTCCCAATGTAAGAGGGCCCATACAGTGGTCATGCATCCCCTAAAGCAATTCAAGCACCGGCACAATGTAAGCTCCGAACCTAGCCCACTTCAACTACGGCAACGCAAGCACCACCATCAAAGTAAGCCCGAGCTCCTCCCCTCAAAGAAGTCAAAGTAAGTCATGCAAGACCGCATACCTCAAAGATCGACCATCATTCTCGCCCACTCCACGGCAAAACAAACACGCAAGGAGCCAACACTCTCCGAGTACAAGTCCCAAGGCACGGCGCTCCCAAAACGCCAAATGATGAAGCATCATCCGCCATCATCCTTGCTCACTTTCAACGGCAAAGACAAGCACCGGCAATCATCGTAAGTCCGACCTTCTACATCAACATGCAAAAACACAAATGGCATCTACGCCTCTCGAATCACAAGTGGGCCCACGCTCCACAAATCGCATCAAGACGATTCAAGTCCTCACAACTATCTCCCAGCCTTAAGGCTTTAAACCACCCGATTAGGAAAATCGTAAAACTTCCATCCCAGACGCCACCACGTCCGACCTATACGGCCACTCCCGACGCCACCACGTCCTTATCACCGACCTACACGGCCACCCCCACGCCACCACGTCCTTATCACCGACCTATACTGGCCACCCCCGACGCCACCACGCCCTTATCACTCCGACCTATATTTGCCACCCTGACGCCACCACGCTCTCACCGACGCACATGCGGTCACCTGTGACGCCACCACGCCCTTATCACCGACCTATACTGGCCACTCCCGGACGCCACCACGCTCCTTATCACCGACCTATACGGTCACCCAGACGCCACCACGCTCTTATCACCAACCTATACGGTCACCCAGACGCCACCACGTCCTTATCACCGACCTATACGGTCACCCTCGACGCCACCACGCTCTTATCACCGACCTATACACCCAGACGCCACCACGCTCCTTATTTATCACCGACTGGCATGGGTCACCCCGTGACGCCACCACGCCCTTATCACCGACCTATAATTTGGTCACCCTGACGCCACCACGCCCTTATCACCGACCTATACGGCCACCCAGACGCCACCACGCCCTTATCACCGACCTACGCGGTCACCCTGACGCCACCACGTCCTTATCACCGACCTATGCGGCTCACCCTGACGCCACCACGTCCTTATCACCGACCTATACGGCCACCCAGACGCCACCACGCTCCTTATCACCGACCTATACGGCCACCCCTGACGCCACCACGTCCTTATCACCGACCTATACGGCCACCCGTGACGCCACCACGCTTCTTATCACCGACTCTATACGGCCACCAGACGCCACCACGTCTCTTATCACCGACCTATACGGCCACCCAGACGCCACTCACGTCCTTATCACCGACCTATATTTGCCACCTGCGACGCCACCACGTCCTTATCACCGACCTATACGGGCCACCCAGACGCCACCACGTCCTTAATCGACCTATACGGGCTACCCAGACGCCACCACGCTTCCTACACATCCGACCTATACGGCCACCCAGACGCCACCACGCCCTTATCACCGACCTATACGGTCACCTGTAGACGCCACCACGCCCTACCATCCGACCTATACGGCCACTCCGGACGCCACCACGCCCTTATCACCGACCTATACGGTCACCCAGACGCCACCACGTTCCTACTACATCCGACCTCCATACGGCCACCCGTGACGCCACCACGCCCTTATCACCGACCTATACGGCCACCCAGACGCCACCACGCTCCTTACCATCCGACCTATACGGCTACCAGACGCCACTCACGTCTCTACCTATCCGACCTATACGGCTACTCCACGCCACCACGTTCTTAATCACCGACGATATATACGGCTACCCAGACGCCACCACGGCCTCTACCATCCGACCTATACGGTCACTCCAGACGCCACCACGCTCCTTATCACCGACCTATACGGGCTACCCAGACGCCACCACGTTCTACCATCTCGACCTATACGGCCACCTGTGACGCCACCACGTTCTGCTTACCATCTCGACCTATACGGCCACCTGTGACGCCACCACGCCCTACCATCCGACCTATACGGCTCGCAGACGCCACCACGTCCCTGCTTCATCCGACCTATACGGGCCACTCCGGACGCCACCACGTCCTTATCACCGACCTATACGGCCACCTGTGACGCCACCACGCCCTTACCACCGACCTATACGGCCACCCAGACGCCACCACTCTTATCACCGACCTACGCGGTCACCTAGGACGCCACCACGTCCTCACCACCGACCTCGGCGGTCACACGACACTTCGTGGCACCACCACGCCCGTATTCACGTAACACTCACCCCACACCCGAACTACGACTGTGCTTGATTCCCGCCAGGGATACGTAGGAATCCTATCACAGGTCCAGCCTATTGACCTAAACGGTCACCCAAAAGGACACCACCACGTCCTCACTTTGACCTCACCCGCCACTTCCTCTCCCAAAGACGCGATCCGCATTAGGACCCTTATCTTATCTGGCGACCCCACTTCTTTCATAAGTGACGTCGTCGAGGGCTTCGTAAGTACCCCAACTGGATCACTCCCTTTCAAACACCCGTGAAACACCGCAGACTCATCCACGCGGCCTCGAGACCTCTCCCACTCAAAACCCTCTCAAACCCCCAACCAAACCAAGTGGAGGAGCCCTCCCCGGGATAAAAAGGGACAAAAGGACCTTTCTGAATTTTCGTGAAACCGGAAAAGCAATATAGGTCCGTACGGACCTCTTTGTTTCCATAATTACCGAATCCCCTTAAAGTCCACAATATTCCCTCAAATCCCGGAGAAATGATTACCCTAAATGCGTACTTGGTCCGTACGGACCTCTTTGCATGTCAAGATGGTCCGTACGGACCTCTTTGCAAGGGGACATCATCATTTCCGTAATATTCACCATCATTGCATATTCCCTCAAATCGAGGAAAACCAAAATCTGGATAACCAAGCGAGGTCCGTACGGACCTCTTTGCACCAAATCTCGAGACTATAAATAGAGGGCTCCCCTCCTCATTTTTTCACACCTCCCTCTTCTCTCTTCCTCCCTAAGCCTTCCGGCTCCCCTTCTAAGCCCTTTCGAGGCATTCCCGCCCTTCGGATCCTTCCGAGGCCTTCCGAGCCCCCTCGAGGTGCTCCGAAGCCTCTCCGAGCGCTCCCGAGACGCTCCCGCGCTGCCCCGAGGCACTCTCGAGGTACTCGAGGCCCCTCGTGGTACTCCGAGGCCTCGCTCGGTCTTTCCACGGTGTCCCGCTCTTTCCGAGTCAAACCGACGATCCCAAACCACGCCGAAACTCCGCCTCGAGTGACTCCCGCCACCACAAACGCACGCCGAACCTCGCCCGAGTGATCCCGACGATCCCCACGCACGCCGAACCTCCGCCCGAACGCAGCCTACAACCTCAACTCACGCCGAAACTCGTCCGCGTACAACCGGCATCCCCGAAGCAATCCTAACGCTACTCCGACTCTCAAACACTATTCCCCGCGGAAGACAGACACGAACCAACATTGGTAAGGCTTCCTTCCTATTCTATTTCAATACATTTCAATACAATGTAGACATCCGATACAGCATGCATTTTTAAAAGCACACACACACACACACAACTTTTTAAAGGATATTAGGGGTATCCGAAAGACTCGTTTTACGAGGCTACTCGGGTGAGCTCTAATATTCTAATATTCTCTTCCCGAGGAGTCATCTGACCTCCGAACTCAAAATCTCATCACACAAAAACAGCTTAAAATTTATCTTTAAACTGATGCCCTTTTTCAATGTTTTGGGCTTAATAAAAACGGCGTGGCGACTCTACAAAATGCGAAAGCAAAACGGCGAGACACCTCCAACGCGAAAGAATGCCAGATGCCGGGGCCGCGAGGCCTTCTCGGATCCGGGTAATTTCAGGACCGCAGGTTCCGTTGTGAACTTCGTTCATTAGCTCGCTGGCTTTTTCTTTGTTTACACACCGAAGGAGTGGTCCTTGGTGGCGCTTCTTGTACAACATACCCCCCAGAATGACGAAATGGGATGCCAGGCGTTTTAATGCCATCATGTTTTTGGCTTTGATCCCTTCTTTGTATTTTCCATCTTCACTTGTGAAGGAAGCTTCTCGTTTTGGAGGTACTGGTAAATCTGATTGTACCAGGTTCGTCGATCGTTTCTTTTCCTTTTTCGATCTCACAAAGAATAGGCGGGTGTTTCCCGTCCGCCATTCTCGAGGGGTTTTACCGCTTTCCCTTCGGGAATTTCGACAAGAGAGGCGAGGGTTGCTGTGGCGTCTGCGAAGCTGCCTCGTCTCTTGGCAAATAGTGAAAAGAGATGTCCTTGAACCGAGCAATGAGCTCCTCCATGTACGCGTGGTACTTCAAGGCCGGAATCTACCGTCTTCCATTTGTTGGATACTTGATTGATGATCAATGCCGAGTCTCCATATACATCCAATCTAAGATGTTGCGCTCGAGGGCGGCTTCCAAACCCGCTGCACAAGCTTCGTATTCTCGCCGCATTGTTGGTTGCTTCAAAATTCAGCTTGATGGCTATGGGAGTATGCTCGTCCTTGGGATCGACAAGGAGCATTCCAATGCCATTCCCCTTCTTGTTGGCTGCCCCATCGAAGAAGAGTTGCCGGCGGTTTGCGCCGTCAAGTGAAAAGATTCCATCGTCCGAAATTGCGGATCGTGACCCTTAGGTTCACCGCTCGGGAAGTCGGCAAGCCGATCCGCCATTACTCGCCCTTTGTTGATTTTCTTCGACCATGTACTTGATGTCGAACTCACCAGAAGAATGACCACTTGGCTAGCCGCATTGACAGGATGGATGTCTTGTCAAAGAGATATCGGACGGGGTCCACTTTGGAGACCAGAGCACCGAATGCGACCGCATGTAGTGTTTCGCTTCCCGACTACCCATACCAAGGCGGTACAAGTTTTCTCGATGCCGAGTAGCCGAGTTCACTTCCTTGAAGCTTTCGGCCACGAAGTAGATTGCATGCTCAACCTTGGAATCTTTTTGTTCTTGTGCCGGCATTGCTCAGATTGACGTGTACATTCTTGTCGGATACGGGAGTAGTGGCTTGTCTTCATGTGGCGGGCACGGGGAATTGGGGATTAACCAAGTAGGTCTTGATCTTCTCGAAAGCCGTTTTGGCACTCTGAGTCCCATTTGATGTCGGCATTCTTTTTCATCGGTTTGAACATGGGCTCGCAGAGAGATGTCAACCGGTTGATGAAGCGATCGATGTACCGAAGTCTTCCCATGAAGCTCTTTACTTCGTCAGTGGTTTGAGGCGGCTTCATGTCGATGATGGCCTTGATCTTCCTCGGGATCGGCTTCGATACCTCTTTACGTAACCATGTACCCCAAGACCTTGCCGCGCTTGACGCCGAAGGTGCACTTTGCCGGTTCAACCTCATGGAGTGTTTTCGAGTCCGTTGAAGAACTTCCTCGATCTGTCATGTGCCGCATGTCCGATCCCTTGGAGTGGATGATCATGTCGTCGACATATACTTCGATTTCTTTGTGTATCATGTCATGGAAGAGGGCTACATTGCAGCCCGCCGGTAAGTAGCCCCAAGTTCTTTAGACCGAACGGCATGACCGTGTAGCAGCATGTCCCCCATGGAGTGGTGAAGGCGATCTTGGCTCGATCCTCCTCGGACATCTTGATCTGGTTGTATCCAGCGAACCCGTCCACGAAGGACTTTACTTCGAAATTTGCCGTGGTGTCGACCGGCATGTCGATGTTAGGCAGCTGGGAAATCATCTTTAAGGCCGGCCTTGTTGAGATCCACACAAAATCCACGCAAAGATCGACCTTTCCGTTGGCCTTGGTGACCGTTACGATGTTGGAGAGCCAAGTCGGGTACTCAATCACTCTGATGAAACCAACTCGGAGCATTTTCTCAATTTCTTCTTTTACTTGCAAGGACCACTCTGGCTTGATCTTGCGCAGCCTTCCGCTTGACAGGCTTGGATTCGGGATCCAGGGAATTCCCGTGCTCCACGATTGAGGGATCGAGTCCCGGCATGTCTTGATATGACCAAAGCGAACACGTCAACATACTCCCGGAGGAGGCTTATCGTGGCTTCTTTTTTCTCGCATCGGCGAAGAAACCGCCCACTTGTGTCTCTTTAGGCTCTTGCACCGACCCCAGTGTTCACTTTGGTCATAACCTCTTCGGCTGGGGCCCGGTTGTCCTCTTGGTCAACTACACGCTCGAGAACTTCTTTAATGTATTGTTCGTTTAATGTGTCTCGCTTCTTTATCAATTGAATTATTAACGTCTTTTAAGTTGTTTGTTAACTTATCGCTTGTTAAAGTGGCAATGAGAGGATACTCCGAAAGGTCGGACTTTTCATTAAACAAGAACGTGAATACATGATTGGCTACAACATTATAGTCCTCCGGCGTAAGGCCGTTGGATGACTCGGAAGGACTGGACTCGACAAGGACTCGGACTCAGGGGTTTGAGACCGGGTTTAGGGAGATGTGGGTGCGGGCCCGGCTTGTCTTCCACTCGCCCTGGCTTGCCTTTGGTTCGGTGAAAGTTACCCAATTCTTCGGTGGCATTGCTTTGGATGCTTGATGAGGGTGCGGGGATCGAGAGGCTTGGCTCCTGCTTGTCCCTATCATGGCGATCATGCTGTTGTCGGAGCCCGGCCGATCAAGTTGGGCAACTCCATGACTTCTTCAAAACACTCAGAGAGCCGGTCCACCGAGAGCGTTTTCTATGAATTCTGGTTCCTTCGCTTTGGATTTACTTGTCTCGAATGTGGCCTCGGCGGCTGATCCGAACAACTTGTTTCCCATGGAGAGTACCTTGAGTTGCTCCTCCAAGTCTGGGATTCCCTTGAATGTGTACTCATCTTTGGGATGGTGGCGGTTGGTCCCAGGTAGAACTGTGATGTCGAGGAACGCTCCCTTATCGGATTAGCTTTGAGTCCTGCTGAAAACGCTTGAGGTCCCGTTCTAGCTGTTCCATTCTTTACTGTAGTCTTGGTGTTGACTATCCCTGCTTCTTTCTCATCTTCATCGGTTCCACGTCGGTCCCCTCGTTCTGCTGTCGGTTCCGCTGTCGGTCCCCTCGGTTACGCTTGTCGGTTCCCTTGTTGAAGTAATGAGCGAGGTCAAAGCCGTAAGGTCGGAGATTGGGTGTGCCGTCGAGAGGTTCCCCTTTTGCGGCCGTCGCTTGGTGTGGGCGAGCCTTTTGTCTTCCTTGATGTCGGCGGTTTTGGCACGTAGCGAAGCCCCTGGACCGTGGTGTGGTCCTTGACTTCAATAACTTGGTGTTGGCCTTGCAGCCTTTTGCCGAGCCCCGGTCCCCTGGGATGAAGTTCATGAGTTTCATCATCCTCATGGCGGGAGGAATCGGTGTGAGACAGTGGAAGGTCCACGTTGCATATTTGGATCTTGGAGGTCTCCGAGTGAATCCGGCCAATGGCATGTCGTCATTATGCTTGATTTTCAACACTGGAATGTCGTTGGTCTTTGGTCCCCTCGGTGGTGACACTGCCGTAGGCTGTGGTTATCTCGTTGCCTTGCATGAACTTGAGGCACCGTGAAGGGTGGATGCCACGCCATTGATTTGATGCACCGGGGATGCCCCAGATGGGCTGTGAAAGTGATTGGAATGTCCAACACTTGGAATTCGGTGGGGATCACCCGCTTGCCGAACCAGATGTTGAGAGTAGCAACCCCGAGAACTGTACGGGAAGTAGAGTCATAGGCCTTGACAGTGTGGACTGAAGGCTTAAGATCTGTGGGCTTGATATCAAGCAGGTCCATCATCTTGGCGGGCAAGACATTCATTCCGGATCCTCCGTCCACCAACACGCTGTAAGTACCCAAATCTGGCTCATGCCTTCCGGTTAAGTTTCCCGGCAATTCCGGCAAGTTTTCCGGTAATTCCCCGGACTTTCCTAGAGTTCCGAACAATTCCGGAACTGTTCAAATCACCTAAGGGGATAAGAGACTGCTTGGAGCCAAAAGAACACGTTTTTCTTTTATATGGAATTCCTTCTAGAAGACTGCCACCTTGCATGTTTCTAGAAGGAAACTGCATGTGGCTTCTTATGTCGTGCGACATAACCAACAGAAGAGTTCTAGAAAGGTTGCCACCTTGCATGTTTCTAGAAGAATCCGAAGTGGCTACTTATGTCGTGCGACATAACCAACAGAGAGAGTTCTAGAACCATGCCACCTTGCATGTTTCTAGAAGGAAACGGTTATGGCTTATCATGTCGTGCGACATAACAAGCCCATGCAAACTCTCTATAAATAGAGGCCTTCACCTCTCATTTGAGACACACCTCTTCCACCCCTCAGTCCCCCTCTATAGGGAATACGCCCAGAAGCCTCCTCCCTCTTCATATACCCCCAAAATATCCACTAATCCTCCCAAAATCAATCACACACACACTTCCCACACACACACTTCATACACACACCAAGAACCAAGGATTCTCAAGAAACGAAGGCTCAATCCCATCCCCAGAAGCTGCTATTTTGAAGGCCCCTATATCTAACTTGATATAGAGGGTCGTGGTCTTCAAGGGTAACGATTTTCTACCCATTTCCTTTCCTTATCTTCATTATACATGGAATCTCTATGCTAAATGCTTTAATAATGTGATATTCTGAATAAAGTTGCATGCTTTAGCTTCATATTTCATAGATCCACATCTGATTTCATTACATTTCCTATAAAAGCCCCGGTTTGGCTTGGTTTTGCATGAACACTCAAGATGAGTGTGGATCCCTCATATCCACACCCTCTTGAAGTGTTCATTATTGATAAACATGCTCCCGAGATTTGTTGGTGAAGTAACTTGACCATTTTGGTGCCTTGTTACCTCTGCAAATCTCGCCTGTAAAGTCTCTGCAAAATGGCTAGTTATGTCACGCGACATGGCGGCTATGTCACGCGACATAAGTAGCCGGTTTAAGCTTCACAGCTTTCAAGCCGTAATCTGATGTTAACCCCCATAATGCTAATACCTGATGTTTAGATAATATCTATGTACATAATATGTCATCTTTTCATTAAAATACCATTCTCATACATAAAGGTGCATCCTTTGCACCTAAATCCCATTTTCATGCATTAAAATCATTCCTTTTCCATTTAAAATCCCTTTTCACATTAAAGATGCACTCTTTGCACAAAGATCATTTCTTTACATAAAAAGCATCCATTTGCAATCAAATGCATCATTTTCAAACCAAAAATGCCATCTTTTCACTAAAGTATCATCTTTACATGCATTCCCCCATGTCCCCATTAGCAACCTTGGAACGGACCGGTGTAAAAGTTCTCATCTTTGCATCGTTCCTTCCATTAAAGGTTCACGACTTCTTTAGAAAGGGACAACCTTGAACCCTATATCTCCAATTATCGCTTAAGAAAGAGTATGAAGCCTCTATACGAGCTCGACCGTCTTAAAGCGTAGGATTGATGGGCTAAGGATCCTCCTTTTCTAAATAACCTCATCTTTGACTATAAAAGAGACATTCTCTCGATCACGCAAGTCCCGAGGGTCCCGAGGTTAAAAATGCGATGATCACAAGTCAAAGATGAGGACGGGATCATAATCCCAAATACATAAAATTCCAAGGAATCCCGAGCGACAACCAACAAATGGTTTGTACGTCCGGAAGACGACTTGGGACATTCCCTCCTTATTTTTAAACACATGCACACAAGAAAGCACGCAAGCAAGCATGATTACTGAAATCTTGGGAGACTTGCTCCGGCAAGGCACCTTGGGTGAACGCCAAACGTTCTTCCCAAGGGGTAACTTAACCTCCGAACCCATAAAACCTTTTTTTCAAAGTTTTGAGGAAATCAAAATGGCGTGGCGACTCCGTTTTTCAAATAACACGGATGTCTTCAAACTCGCGTGAATCCAACAAAACAAAATTTGGGCACCACATTCACAGTTTGGCGACTCTGCTGGGGAATACCCAAAGGAGAAAAGCTTTTATTTTCAAAACTAAAATCGATACTCGGTATATAGGTGGAAACCACTTACCCTTCCTGTACACTCCCTGACGTGGGAGTTGGGATAACCGGTGGTTTAACAATCCACGTACCAGTATCCCTTTTCGAAAAAAAACAATTTTGAAAAAAAATAAAAGAAAGCTTTTCCCTTTGAGCGGGTTAGACTCCCATCGCCGATTTCATTAATCGTGCTTGCTTTCTTTACCATGCATTGCATCATTTGCATCTTGGAACCTGTGCATACTTTGAACGGGAAACAACTTGAAAAATAGCAAAAGGAGTGGAACCTGGGAAATTGATCCATGCAGTCGTACGGCTCAATCCTCCTTGGATTACGGCCAGGGGCGACCTCGGGCAATTCCACCAGGAAAAATCATGGTTAATCAGGCACCCTAGCATCTTGGGGCTACTCGGCTCCATGACCGATCGGGGCTCCTTAAAATTTACGTGCTTATGTGTTGCATTTTCCCCCGTCCCGAAAATCATTCCTTTAAAACACATTTTGAAAATCTCGGTTTTAACTCAAAAAGGAACATTTTTAGGAGACCGCACACTACGCGCACCTGATATATCCTGTACACTTTGCACGCACGTCCTTCAAACCCGAGGGTGGTTCCAGCTGCAGTCACGGACAGCCTTACGATGCTCCCGGGCGCGCACGGAATCATCCCAACCTCCCCATGGCAGCCAGTGTCTACCAATGCACAATCCGTGTCACACGTTTCAAAAAACCGTGACTTTTGGTTGGTTTTTGGTCTAGTCCGTGTCATATAGCCCAGTTGCATACCCTTGTAAAGGTCAAACCTTAGTTCATAACGGAAGAAGAACTCTGCCAAAATTCCGACAAGGAAAAATTGGCGAGATCTCGACTCCGACATTAACTATTGACCTTGACCTGCACGGAATGCGTAAGAGTCAAGACCGAGTCTTTGCCAACAAATCAAAAGATCTTTCGCTCAAGCGAAGCTCTGCTAAAATTCCGACAAGGAAAAATTGGCGAGATCTTGACCCGGCATTGACTTCGATTCTGACTCACGCACTGCGTATGCAACGAAGTTCAATGTGACACTGCGTCATCCGGATTTTGCCGCCCGACCTATGCCCATTATCTTCTCGGACATTGCCGAAAGTCAAGACGTCATTCGCTCAAGCGAAACTCTGCCAAAATTTCGTTAAGGCAGAAAGACGAGACTTTTCTGGTATTGCCTTGACCATAATCCGCATCGCTCGTGCGTTAAAAGGTCCTATGACCCGCTAGACCCGTTAGGAGCGTTCTTTACTCTCGGTCGGTGGGATCCGCGTGCCCTATAGGACCCTCGCCCGGGGCTGTCCACCCTGGGAGGTCGAAATACAGGTGGAATACGAGGGGCTTATAGACGTAGTGACGGAACCCACTGATCCAGGATCTAGAGTAGTTGCGAAAAAGAAGGGCAAACCCCCTTTTCCAACCAAATAGGAATAAATAAAAGACATTGTTTTAAGTAAACTTGAACAATTAACGGAATCATAATTGCATTTTCCTATCTCTGATATCCCTAATCGAGACCTCCTCGGTCCGATTTCCGATTTTTCTGTCTCGACCTTTCATGGTCAAATTCCTAATCGAGACCTCCTCGGTTCGATCTCCGATTTTTTCCTATCTCTGATATCCCTAATCGAGACCTCCTCGGTCCGATTTCCGATTTTTCTGTCTCGACCTTTCATGGTCAAATCCCTAATCGAGACCTCCTCGGTCCGATCTCCGATTTTTTCCTATCTCTGATATCCCTAATCAAGACCTCCTCGGTCCGATTTCCGATTTCCCTGTCCCGACCTTTCATGGTCATATCCCTAATCGAGACCTCCTCGGTCCGATTCCTGATCTTCCATCTCCCGACCTTTCATGGTCAAATCCCTAATCGAGACCTCCTCGGTCCGATCTTCGATTTTTCATCTCTCCCTCTTTCGCGGTCAAATTCCTAGTCGAGACCTCCTCGGTCCGATCTTCAATTTCCAATCTTGACCTTTCAAGGTTCAATCTTTTTCGATCAATTAGGCTTAGGAGAAAAATGTGTTTTGAGCAAAATTTAAGCAAATAAGTGCATGTTACTTGAGCCTTCAGCCTAAACACTCACCTCTAAGCCTAAACACTTACCTTCGAGTCTAAACCTTACCTATCCCCGAGTCTAAATCTTGCCTATCCCTTTCCCGCAGCGAGAAAGAAGTGGACGAGAATACTGGGTCGTGGCTTTTCGTAAAACCTTAGGTTCGGACAGGTTCATCGGCTCGAGAGAGTCGAATGGCGGATTTGGATGTAAAACAGGTGAGGGTGCAGGAAATCAGATGATTAGGAAGGAAGAGTTAGTCCTGGCTTTGGAAAATGCCCAGAAGGTTCATGAAGAGCAGCTGTCATTGCTCATCGGTGCTCTTCGCCGTCATGGGGTTCAGATAGTGGTCGAGTCCAACGGTTCCCTAGCTATGGTAGAAGATGAGACTCCAGAAGTAGCCATCTCAGCTCCCCCGACCTATAACCAATACCTTCCTCCATCCACATATGATCCCTTGCCAAGGATCACTTCTCCTCGGTCCTTTCTAACATCCCAGCTCATCAGGGCTCCATCGCCCTCAGCTTCTCAGAACGAATTGGGCTTTACCCCACCTGTCTCTCGCCAAAGAATACCGCCAGTCTATACTCCAGCCTTCACATAATCGATCGAGATATGTGGCTATGTTCTCAAACCCCTATACCCGCCCGAATGCGATCATGAGTTGCCAAAGGATGATCCAAGTTTTCACTGTCACCTACCGGACTTAATGAATTCAAATGCCGCTTGCTACTACAAGTCCTGTTGCCAGTTCCGGTAACCTGAGAGTCCCCGTTGACCCCCATGTGGCAATATTGATGGAACAAGTGAAACAAATGCAAGAGAAGTTTGACTTCATGATGAGTATCAATACTCCCTTGACCCCAGACGTCGAACCAAGCAAGGAAATGACTCCACCAAACATGACCCAATGCCACCAAAGACCAAACAAAGAACCGTACCCATGTCGCACCAGTTCCTCACAAAGGAAAGAGTGTCGTAGCCTCCTTCAGCCAAATCCAACAATGGAACCCACTGTACAATGGAACTCCGAGTCTTGAGAACAACAAAGTCTCCCGAAAACTCCGCAATACGGATATGCCTTTAAGCAAGATTCTCGAAGAACCGATAAAAGAAAAGCCGATAAAGCCACCGGAGAATTGGAAGCCCAGGAACCCCAGTATTCGGTTGGATGAGTCCAAACACTGTCTTTTCCATCAATACCCTAGGCACAACACTGATGATTGCACCTATTTGAGGCATGAGATCCAGAAGTTGATAGAAAATGGGAAGCTCGAGAACCTCCATGGGCCAAAAACAAAGCTATGGTAAGAGGTCGATTCAGATGTACAAGGTCGAAACGTCGGTCGATGATTTCGGGATGCCCATGAGCAAAGTTTTTGATGATTTGGTGAAACGAGGCCTTCTCACACCTCTCGAGAATTATAAGCCAAGAAACCCCAAGAGAGTTGACAGGACCAAGTTCTCGCGAGTACCACAAGCATTTTGGGCATGTGACAGATAAGTGTGTGGATCTCAAGAAAGAAATTCAAAGGGCCGATCTACGAAGGAAAGCTCAAGTTACTCGGGGCACCAACCCGCGAAGAGTAGCTAGACTAGGGTCTACCTATCCTTAAGTATAAAAAAAAAGAAAATAGTCTCTCAGTCAACTTTCGTAGGTCCTAGTATTTTTTCCTTTCAATCAAGTCCTCCACGGACATTGTATTTAATCTTCAATTTTCTATAAAAGAGTCTTCTTCTTTTCTTGCTAGACTTAAGACATTATTTGCACACCTACATTACATTTAATGAAATGGTTTTATTTTATATGATCACTTGCATTGCTCAACAAATAATCTCTCGAAATAATTAACATTCTGATTAATCGGTGTGAGAAAGTCAACTAATGCCATCAAGCCATACACTTTCCTCACCCCGCAAAAGGCCTTCATCAAAGCCATACACTTTCCCAAACCATGTCCTCCCCATCACCTTGACCAAGTCAACGACGGCGGCATCATCAAGGGACAAAGAAAAGGCCACTCGGCTTCAAAAGATTGACCCCGTGTCGGCAACAACCTAGGAGCTTGGCTTAGACCTCAAGGGTATCAAGAATGTTCAAGCGAGGCTCGCCTTGGTCCTCATGTGCTTCGTAAAAAAAAAAAAAAAAAAAAAAAAAGGGCGCCTAGGCAAAAACAAAAGGTTGCACATATATAAAAAAAAAAAAAGGAAAAATCTTAGTGCAAAAGAGTAATACCTGATAGACCGAAAATCCCAAAAGGCGCCTAGGCAAAAACAGGGTTGCACATAAAAATAAAAGAAAATGAGGCCAAGGACCCAGCGTCACCAATCAAAAGCTTGACGGACAGGCAAGACCAAAGCTCAGAAAATAAAAGTTGTCGATAACAATGGGACGGTCGAAGCAAAGACAGAAGCATTTAGGCATGTGCAAATCCTTTCTCCCCCAATGAAAGAGGAAGCAATCAGAAGCAGCCGTCCAAGAATGACTTGGTCAAGGAATCATCCCGAGGCCCACGCCTCATCATCTCATCCTAGCCTTTTCACTAAAGGAACCACAAATCCCATTTCCCAAAACAGTCCGGCCAAAGCCGAACTACGGCAACCTGAGCTCCTCACAATGAGGGGAACGTAGGCAACCAGCAATGGTCCGGTCATAAACATATCCAAATTTCCGAAAACCCGGTCTCATCAAATGACCTCTCCCATAAACACAGTCAAAACCCAGAAAACCCGGTCTCATCAATGACCTCCCTATACACAAACCTTTCTTTCACACCAGCCAATCTTGATCCGCGGCATTGGTTGACTTTCTCCTCATGACTAATAAGAATGTTTTTTCATATCGAGATTAGTGGTTGAATAACCCGAACATCAATAAAGGGTTTTAAGCAATCTTGTGATCATTGTAAATAAAACAAGTTTTCAGATGTCTTGACAAGTCTTCTCTTTCTACATCTTAGGAAAAATAGTGCTAAACACTGATTTTCTGTCAGCAGGAGCTTCCATACACTTTTACAAACCCTTCTACGCTTATACTCTCCCAAAAGAGTCAAACCCAAAGCGAGTTTTGTGCCTACATCGAATAAGGCCATCGGAATAATACAAGATCGGGATCTATTCCCACCTTTCGAAAAATATGCCCCTGCATGTATAAATTTCTAAGAATATTTTCTTTCACATTTCCTTTAGGTTGACTGATTGACTAAAGAAAATAAAAAACAAATAAAAAAAAGAGAGAGAGAAGTATAGGTTTTCCCTTTTCTGCTACAATTCGCATTAGGGCTGCCTTGACACTCTTCGAGTTTGGGGCTTTGCCAAGCCATTTCCTTAGACTGGGGCTTCTTTAGCCATTTTTGGGGTCCGCCTCCTCCTCGCCCATAAGATGGATCCGGTCTTGGTCGGATCAACCTCAGGATCACTTTTACAAGTACTCAATCATATTGGGATCTTCTCCTTAGACCGGGCTTCACCAAGACCTCGCCTACTCGCTTTGTCCACTCGGGCTTTGCCACCAGGGTTTTGCCAATGAAAGGATATTTCCTTACGTCAACAAGATATGGGGCTTTGCAGAGAGTATTTCCTTAGACCGGAGCTTCGATAAGTTGCATCCATCCCTAGAAGAGTGGATTGGTCACTTCGACATCTGTTAGCATCAGCTTCAAATGCTAGAGTGTGAGAAAAGAACATTCACCGAGACCCGAGGTTCAAACCCGCCTCACTCAAGAGGGAATGCTAGTCCACGTAGACAACATCTCGAATAACAATGCTAGCCTCAGTCCGCACCCAAGAGATACGACCCCACCCGTTTGAAACCCGTCTTAAACAATTCCCAAATACATTCCATATGTACATCCGCATCCCCCTACCATGTTTCCAAGAGAAAAATCATCCCAAGGCTCAAGTAACGTGCCAATTGCTAATGATAACGTTTTCTCCCAAAAGCGCCTTCGTTACTTCCGTTATAACGAGATAACGCCAGGCGACAGTTTCCTAATTGTCAAAACATCGAAAATCCTAGACATCGTTCCTAACTGTCTAGGTAAAGCTTGAACTACGATCAAGGCTTGATTCCTCCGGGATACGTAGGTAGCCTTTCATAAAGGTTCAGCCATCCGACCACATTGGTCACCTTTTCCCTTCTCCATTCTCCAATGGTGCGTAAGCTTTTCATAAAAGTCCAATTTTATGACCATATTGGTCACCCCTTTTGATTTGGAACATTCCTATGAAGGATTGGTTGTTTGACCTCCTAGGTCACCCCGTTTCCATCCTTATAGGAAGGCCTTAGAATATCTCTTTGCCATTGTCCCAAGGAGGCCGTGTAGGTGATCTCTTTGATCCCCCAATTCCAACCTCGCGATCATAGCTCCATTCCAGCCCAAAGGCAATGAAAAGCACGCCAAAGCTTATTAAGTCGCGCGACATAAGAAGCCATGTCGTGCGACATAACAAGCCACATCGTACATCGACATCGCAGCATCCTGTTCTCCCCATGGCAATCCCCGACATGTCAAAAGCTGCAAATACCATTCATACACTTCTCAAATGCATAGGGAAGGGTTCATTTACCCCATGTACACCCATTGCATTCATATTCAAGCCAAATACCATACCATTGTCATTTCATAAGTGCGTGCAACAAAAGGCTAACAATGTACGTACAAAATGAGATAGGCCAAGTCTAAGAAATGTGCATAAGCAAAAATAACATGTTTTCCCTAAAAGGGTACAATAACCAAAAAGCTATAAATGTCTAAGGGGAAGGGGCTACTCAATCCTCTCCATCACCATCCTCATCCTCTCCCTCATCTCCATCCTCGTCGTCATCCTCGCCTCCTCCTCTCGGCTCATCATCGGGATCATCCGAAGGTGCCTCGTAGGCTATGGTCTCCGTGCGGTAATAGTCATCGAGCTCGGTGATAACAAGAGTCAAGCTCGTGAGTCCGTAGCCGTCTCAGCCTCCCCATCCTCATCATCATCATCGTCAATCTCAATGGGTCTCAGTAAAGAGGCACATTTGCGCCTTTGTCCGAGGCGTCGGTCCTCTAGTGCTCCCGCCGGGTGCCCACGTCATCGAGCGGCTCTTCTTCCTTCTCGGTTGGCCAGGTGGAGAGATATCAATCGAACCCCGTGACCGGCACCGATTCTTCCAGAAACTCATTGCCTTTCTCGGAGCTTGCCAATCATGCCCACAAATACGCGCAGATATGCCCCGGTCAAGTGCCCGTAAGCTCGAGCCGACACTGCTATACAAGCGCATAATAAGTGTCGAATACGCTTCTTGATAACAGGAAGAGATGCAATCAATCCAAAAGACGTAAGGAACAAGTACTTACAGATCTAGAACCTCGCGGGAGCAATTCGATGAGGATGAGTCTCGTGACATATCAATGTGAGCTCGCCTCATGCGACCGCCACCCCGATAATCAATGAAAGTCGGGGGCAAAGGAGGTCTAGCTACGTAGCCGCCGAAGGCCCCGCGCTATGAGCGCCATAACCAACCCCGGGTCTCGCTGGGACCGAAGATGTCTAGCCACGTACAAAGTATAGTCCCCTCCCGTGTGTAGAAATGTGCCGCCATGCCTACAATCGAGCATCTACATTCGCCAACCGGGCGAGGCAGCCACATCCTAGCCGGGAGGATCATCGTGATCCGAGCGTGCCTATTCGGCCCATGCTGTCTATACACCCTCTCTCCTAGATACAAGGTGTCTCCTGACAAGCCCACTAGCAGCCTTGCGACACTCTGTCAAGTGCGCAGATGATCCAAATCCAGGTCATCGTAACGGCCGCCCGTGGGAACAAGCTCGGCCTCTGTGGAATCCCTCTCGTGCATGTCGCCGTATCATGATACGAGGCCGTGATCCCGCACCTCGAACCCTCCGGTGTCCGGTGTTTCCCGGCATTCTTTGTCCACCGACGAAGAGCGGGAAAAGTGGTGGCAGGAAACTCATCCTGTATCCGCCACTCATAATGTACCTAAAGTACTCGAAGGCCCAAGCCTCGAAAAGGAGAAGAAGAAGTCAAAACAGGAAAACAAGGGATATAATGAAATGCGCAAAAGAAAAGAGATCAAGGTGAAAGAATACCTCGAAAGCCGATGAAAGCAGTGTGAAGTACTTCGCCTTCCCTACCGACGTCATCTAGGGCCAAATACATCTCGGCCTAAGCTCGCCTCCCCTGTGACGTATTCCCGACGCATCCTGTGCTCTCAAAAGCTCCAATAGTGAAACCAAGGCGAGAGATGCGCTGTTAATGAACAAAGTGTCGGAAAAGCCCACCCATACAAAAGCTCTAGCCAATCTCTGGCTCTCACCCGGCTCTCAACGGATCATCTACCACAACAGAAGTCCCCGCTTCGCCCTCAATCGTGCCATGTAGCACCCCAACTCATATCCATTCCCCTTCTTGATCCGGGGAACGAAGCCAAGTAAGCCCATAAAATCGGCATCGCAATCTGGGGCTCAACTCCCGTGCAGCTCCTCTATGGAGAGCGGCTCATCCGTAAAGGGCGATCTGTGATGACCGCAAAGTCTGGGCTGAGTGACCGCTGCCTCACCCCAAGAGAAGTGAAATGAGTGAGTGGTCTCCCACCGTAATCCTCTCTGAATGCCCTCACTGCATCCACACTCCTGCGAGTGCCCCCGATGGCCTTCGCCATCTCAAAAATTGCCCTAGCCCAAATAGCCGTAAATCATGCCCTTAGGCGAGTCCACCTGCTCCTCGGCTACCCGGCAAGCTATCCCATAGCCTCGGCCAATCACCTCGGGGAGCCACGGGTGCGCAATCCCCGCAAGAAAGCATGGCACAAGTATTAATATTTCGTGCTATTTCGAAAATCATCTCAAGCAAAAATGGGTCAAAACAGATCAATGAATGGCATGCATTACACCTCCCGGATCAATCTATGATTTCATGCCGCTTCATGATTTAATTCATAAGCCCAATCAAGGCATTCGGTTCAAATCAATTTCGCCCAAATTGAAAGAAATTTTCAAGAAACCCTAGGTTTCTTACCTCTTCCTTCTTCCGAACATCCGAAGTATGCTCATCGAGCTGTGGGTAGAAATCTCCTCTTGGTGCTTCCGGAAGAAACGGCCGTTGATTCCTTTGCACCCCCTTTCTTCGAGTAGCTAAGTTAGCATGTTGAGAAGCCCTCTTGGTCGGATAGAGCCTAGGAGGCATTCTTCAATTGAATCGGACTGAGAAGTGTTGGATTTCTCTCGATTTCCTTCGAATCTCCCTCTCTGATGTTCGCCCTCTCTCTTCTCACTGTCGCCTCCCTCTCAATTTCAAGTCCAATTGAATTTCAAATGGCGACTGTGCGTGTTTTTAATGATTCTGTCCGCAGGGCCTGTTATGTCGTGCGACATACTAAGCCCCTGTGGCTGATTTTTACAATTTTGCCCCCGAAGGCTCCATTTTACAATTTTGTCCCCCCGTAGGCCTCTTTTACCCTTTTATTGCCCCTGGCATTTCCAATCATTTTTCGATCAAATTTTCCCTCCAGTGCCCCGAGGCTTATTTTACAAATTTACCCCTGTGGCATTTTATTTGCCTTTGGCATTTTTAATTCACTTCTTTTACAAAAAAATTATCAGGATACGTCCTACTTTCTTTACAAAAATCATCGAGTCCTTCTTACTTCTTTAGTCTCTGTTATTTCCGTCATAAAGAAATAATGTCATCTAGCTTTAGCTACCCATATCTCTGATTCGAAAGAGATTGAGACGTATGCTCAAGTTTTTCTATCTTTAGCTACCCATATCTCTGATTCGAAAGAGATTGAGACGTATACTCAAGTTTTTCTATCTTTAGCTACCCATATCTCTGATTCGAAAGAGATTGAGACGTATGCTCAAGTTTTTCTATCTTTAGCTACCCATATCTCTGATTCGAAAGAGATTGAGACGTATACTCAAGTTTTTCAAACTTTAGCTACCCATATCTCTGATTCGAAAGAGATTGAGACGTATGCTCAAGTTTTTCAAACTTTAGCTACCCATATCTCTGATTCGAAAGAGATTGAGACGTATGCTCAAGTTTTTCTATCTTTAGCTACCCATATCTCTGATTCGAAAGAGATTGAGACGTATACTCAAGTTTTTCAAACTTTAGCTACCCATATCTCTGATTCGAAAGAGATTGAGACGTATACTCAAGTTTTTCAAACTTTAGCTACCCATATCTCTGATTCGAAAGAGATTGAGACGTATGCTCAAGTTTTTCTATCTTTAGTTACCCATATCTCTGATTCGAAAGAGATCGAGAAGTATACTCAAGTTTTCCAAACTTAAGTTACCCATATCTCTGATTCGAAAGTGATTGAGAAGTATACTCAAGTTTTTCAAACTTAAGATACCCATATCTCTAATTCGAAAGAGATTGAGAAGTACGCTCAAGTTTTTCCAAGCAAGTTTTTCCAAGCTTTAGCTTCCTCTATCTCCGTCATAAAAGAGAAGGTACCTTAAGCTTTAGCTTCCGTTAGAATGAATTAATGTCAGGTGACATCCTCCAGTAATTGTCAATCAGGTGACATCCTCCAGTAATTGTCAATCAGGTGACATCCTCCAGTAATTGTCAATCAGGTGACATCCTCCAGTAATTGTCAATCAGGTGACAGCCTCCATTAATTGTCAAAATCTCAAGAATCCTAAACATCGTTCCTAACTATCTAGTGATGTCCGAACTACGATTATGGCTTGATTCCTCCGGGATACGTAGGTAGCCTTTCATAAAAGGTCCAGCCACTCGACCAACTTGGTCACCCAATCCGTCTCGGCATTCGCCAGATTGGATCCTTTCTATCGACAACCCCACTCGCCCTGCAAGTGACGTTGCCGAGGGGCTTCTGTAAGTACCCAAATCTGGCTCATGCCTTCCGGTTAAGTTTCCCGGCAATTTCGGCAAGTTTTCGGTAATTCCCCGGACTTTCCTAGAGTTCCGGAACAATTCCGGAACTGTTTCAAATCACCTAAGGGGATAAGAGACTGCTTGGAGCCAAAGAAACACGTTTTCTTCTTTATATGGAATTCCTTCTAGAAAGAGCGCCACCTTGCATGTTTCTAGAAGGAACTGCATGTGGCTTCTTATGTCGTGCGACATAACCAGCCAGGAAGAGTTCTAGAAGGTTGCCACCTTGCATGTTTCTAGAAGAATCCAGAAGTGGCTACTTATGTCGTGCGACATAACCAGCCAGAGAGAGTTCTAGAACCATGCCACCTTGCATGTTTCTAGAAGGAAAGCGGTTATGGCTTATCATGTCGTGCGACATAACAAGCCCATGCAGGCAGCCTATAAATAGAGGCCTTCACCTCTCATTTGAGACACACCTCTTCCACCCCTCAGTCCCCCTCTATAGGGAATACGCCCAGAAGCCTCCTCCCTCTTCATATACCCCCAAAATATCCACTAATCCTCCCAAAATCAATCCCACACACACTTCCCACACACACACTTCATACACACACCAAGAACCAAGGATTCTCAAGAAACGAAGGCTCAATCCAATCCCCAGAAGCTGCTATTTTGAAGGCCCCTATATCTAACTTGATATAGAGGGTCATGGTCTTCAAGGGTAACGATTTTCTACCCATTTCCTTTCCTTATCTTCATTATACATGGAATCTCTATGCTAAATGCTTTAATAATGTGATATTCTGAATAAAGTTGCATGCTTTAGCTTCATATTTCATAGATCCACATCTGATTTCATTACATTTCCTATAAAAGCCCCGGTTTGGCTTGGTTTTGCATGAACACTCAAGATGAGTGTGGATCCCTCATATCCACACCCTCTTGAAGTGTTCATTATTGTTAAACATGCTCCCTGAGATTTGTTGGTGAAGTAACTTGACCATTTTGGTGCCTTGTTACCTCTGCAAATCTCAGCTGTAAAGTCTCTGCAAAATGGCTAGTTATGTCACGCGACATAGGCAGCCTATGTCACGCGACATAAGTAGCCAGTTTTCAGAAGCTTCAAAGTTTCAAGCTGTAATCTGATATTAACCCCCATAATGCTAATACCTGATGTTTAGATAATATCTATGTACATAATATGTCATCTTTTCATTAAAATACCATTCTCATACATAAAGGTGCATCCTTTGCACCTAAATCCCATTTTTCATGCATTAAAATCATTCCTTTTCCATTTAAAATCCCTTTTCACATTAAAGATGCACTCTTTGCACAAAGATCATTTCTTTACATAAAAGCATCCATTTGCAATCAAATGCATCATTTTCAAACCAAAAATGCCATCTTTTCACTAAAGTATCATTTTTACATGCATTCCCCCATGTCCCCATTAGCAACCTTGGAACGGACCGGTGTAAAAGTTCTCATCTTTGCATCGTTCCTTCCATTAAAGGTTCACGACTTCTTTAGAAAGGGACAACCTTGAACCCTATATCTCCAATTATCGCTTAAGAAAGAGTATGAAGCCTCTATACGAGCTCGACCGTCTTAAAGCGTAGGATTGATGGGCTAAGGATCCTCCTTTTCTAAATAACCTCATCTTTGACTATAAAAGAGACATTCTCTCGATCACGCAAGTCCCGAGGGTCCCGAGGTTAAAAATGCGATGATCACAAGTCAAAGATGAGGACGGGATCATAATCCCAAATATATAAAATTCCAAGGAATCCCGAGCGACAACCAACAAATGGTTTGTACGTCCGGAAGACGACTTGGGACATTCCCTCCTTATTTTTAAACACATGCACACAAGAAAGCACGCAAGCAAGCATGATTACTGAAATCTTGGGAGACTTGCTCCGGCAAGGCACCTTGGGTGAATGCCAAACGTTCTTCCCAAGGGGTAACTTAACCTCCGAACCCATAAAACCTTTTTTTCAAAGTTTTGAGGTAATCAAAATGGCGTGGCGACTCCGTTTTTCAAATAACACGGATGTCTTCAAACTCGCGTGAATCCAACAAAACAAAATTTGGGCACCACATTCACACACGCGGGGAAGGCGACACTCGTCCAGCTGGACTGTGATGTAGAGCGGCTCGTTGTGATCAGCCCCAAATTTCGGAAGGTCCAAATCTGTGAAGGTGATAATGTTGCCATAGTGGATGTTGCCAATCATCTGAATGACTTCATCTGGGGTTGCGTCCACGGGGACCATGGTACGGGCCAGGCTTTCCTCTAGCTTGAGCTTGTGAGGATAAGAGGAGGTGAGCAGAGACCAAAGGGAAATGTTCGCCTGAGTCTGCTTGAGCTGAGTGAGGATCGGGTCCTCTTTCAAGGAATTTGCGTCTTCTGGTGGCCGGATTGAAATTCTGGCTCCGTCGGCTTCTTGGTGGCCTTAGGTGGTAATGCATGGATTTGACCCGATCGGGTTAGAACGCTGACATCGGGTTTGGTCCCTTCGAGCAGTGCCTCTGAGTTGAGCCATAGTTAGAGGAGGATTCCTCGTAGCATAGGGCCATGCGTCTTCCCTCAACTCATTGATTGTGGATGAATTCTCGGGAGCTTCGGCAGCTTGACGGATTACGTCCCGGGATGCCGGCTTAGGTGCCTCTGCGGGAGGTAGCCTACGGTTTGACGCAGTTGTTCGAATGTCGGTGCACAACGGTGGTTGCACTGGCGAAGCTGTGCGTTGCTAACCCTCCGGGAGGTTGGAGAGTTCTCGGCTCAAGCGAACGGTCTCCTTGATCTCTTCACGGTATATCGCATTCCTTTCCTTCTTCTTGAGCATACTCGGGGCATTCTGAGTTGGGTGCAGCGATACTCGTGGTTGGCTAGTTTTCCTCCACTCGGGCCCGGATCAACCTTCTTGCGGCGGATCTGCGTCGAGAGTTAGCGCCTGCGTTTCTTCCCATGTGAGAATAGCCGGTGCTTCTTTGAGCTGCGTGCGGCGGTCTAGGTAAACCTCCATCGGGAGAGTTTTCTCCTCTCGCTTTATCTGAGTGGCGGGTATGTCGGAAGGTGAGTACACGGCTTCCCGAACATCTCGCCCATGTGACCGGTTGTTGTCCCAGTTGATCGTTTCGTAAACGAAGGCCGTAGACCGTGGAATTTCCACGAGTAGTTGCTCGAGACGAATTTCCATCCTCCTCCTGTTTTTAAATAGACCTTCCTCCCTGAGTTGTCCTTTCAATTTGAGTGCGGAAATGATCCGTTCCCATCCTCCCAGGACCCTTGGGAGTCCGGTTTTGTTGACTTCATGCCCGGCTTGGAAGAGAATGGTTTCATCGTCTTCGTCGTCGCTTTCACAGAGAACTTGCTTTCCTCGGGAAGGTACGCGCTGGGATTCGTTATGCTGTGTCGTTCCATCTCCTAGGTCATTGGGACCGTTGACCACCCTTGCCTGGCAGAGGGGGTTGGATGAGAACAGACGGTAGTCAGGGAAGTTGCCATGAGCAAAACTCTTGAGGTCGAACTGGTCTAGAGTGGCCTCTAGCTTTACGGTCTAAGCCTGTGACACTTTAAGGGCTTGGTCCCTGTAGGTCTTTTGAGCTTGGTCTTTGTCCCAAAGACGGCTTTCTTGAGCGGCTAGTTCCATGAGGGCTTTCCTTGCGAGAGCTAAGCAGCCTCCGTAGGTGCGCATCATCTGACTAGTGTCCAGAACCGTGATTACATTCAAATCGCCGAATGGCGGAAACACTTGGATTACGTTGACGAAGGAAGTCAGACTGGGACATTCCATGCGGCCTTCCTTGATCTCGATTACCAAGAAATTTGCCCATATCTGCTTGATTGACCCCACGGGGGTATTGAATTCTGCAATGTTGACAGTCTCGTGATCTCGCTCGATCGCCAAATCTATCGAGCTAGCGGTCGGCGCGGGATGTTCAATCCGAGGCCGTGACGGCTGGGAACATAATCGAACCGGAGCATGTTGATGCCTTGAGGTGGTCATTTCCTATGTCGGAAGGCGGCTCGCCTTGCGGGGAAGACTTTCACGAGATGTTTTCGGGGTGGGCTGGAAGCGTTCCCGAGGTTGATCTGACTCGTAGCAGGGTGAGGAGCTTGGTCTCCTTCGCTGTTGACCTTGGCCTTGGTGGCGCTTGAGGGTATAAGCTTGACTGACGGCACGGGCCGATTGCCACTGGGGCTGGTACTCGGAAATGGTGATGAGTTCTGAGCTCGCTTGGCCAGGGCCTCGTTTACCATGAGCAGGCAGTCGTTGAGGGTGACTTTGGTATTGCAGAATCTGACGATAAGGATCGGATCCTTGGTAACATCGGGATATCTGGAATAGATGATGTTGACGAAGTCGTCGTCAGCCACTTGATCAGAGGGATTCTTTGTCGTGTGAACCAGTTGCTTCCAATTGTCGGATAGCCGCCTGTACTGGACGTTGAGCTTGACAATTTCCATGGTATTGGAGGCTTGGTCGTAGGTGACCTGATCGGAAGGAGTGCCGTCCTCAAAACTGAGCATGTGAATGCAGAGGTCTGCCCGCGGGTCTGCCGCGTCCTCGACTCCGGAGAGTCCTGATTCGTCGTCATCTGATCGCTCAATCCAGGTGTAGGGACGTATTGCGTCCGGTTGCGTTGTTGGAGCAGCTAGGAAAACATCATGCTCTTCGTTGGAGAAAAGGGGTGCAGCGGGTAGTTCCTCGTGGAGGACATCCCATACGACTTCCATGCATTCATCACGAGAATGACGGTGCTTGTTGACCTTTATCACAAAGATCTCTTCGCCTGGCGGGGCCAGAGAGTGAGTTTGGAGAATGCTGACAAATCTCCGAGCGGAGACAGGGGGTTTATGTGCCCGCATCATGGCGATGTTCAGCGTTTCCTTCCAATCTGCCTCCAAATGTTGGAAACGACAGTTGAACTTGATGTATCGGACTGCTTCGTGGTGCACTTTGCTCGAGTACGTTTACATAGTTGGCATCTCCCGGACTACGAGGGATTACGATGAGATTTGCCCCGGTAGTCCCTTGGTTGATTCGAAGGAGGTAACCCGGTGCACGAGTGCGGACACGCTTGGCTATTATCTCGGCTTTGTTTCCTATGAGGAAACTATCCCCTCGGATGACTTCAAGATCTCCCTGCCGGTTAATGAACTTGACGCACTGATGGAGAGTGGAAGCTATGGCTTTCATGTGGTGTAGCCAAGGGCGTCCCAAGAGAGCTGTGAATTCGGATGGAATGTCCATCACGTGGAATTTTGCTGGCACCATTTGGGTTTCGAACCAGAGTTCCAGAGTCACCGTCCCCAGGATGGGACGAGATGAGCTGTCGTAGGCCTTGATAGTCCGAGTAGACGGTATCAGATGGCTTTCATGGATGCGGAGAGCTCGCATCATGCCGAGAGGGAGGACATTAACAGCTGACCCGTTATCTACCAATACTCCGGGAGTGATATGGTGTTGAGTTTGAGAGTGATGTACGAGCTTCGTTGTGCCCGAGGCGTCTCTCGGTAAGTCTTCGTCGCGTAACGTGATCATGCTGCCATATAGGCGGGAGTCGTAGATCTCGTCTCTATCCGTAGAAGGAGAGTCATCCAGCCATCCGTTTCCTGTCTTCCTCTTGCGAGGTAAAGCCTTTGGTGGAACCTCAGGAGTGTGTTGAAATTTGCTGTGGCGGTTGCCGCCCTTGGTTAGCACATTTATCGAGTGCGATTGCCAAGCCGACCTTGATCTTCCTTTGCCGGTCCGAGCTCGGAAGCTAGACAAATTGAATCTTGGCTGATCCCGCGGAGGGTTAGGCTTCGACCGGCGCAAGATTACCAAGATCCGAGGTATTCCGGTGTCCCGAGTGCTGAATTACGGTTTCGCTGGACTTTTCGGCTTTACCACCTGTTTGCTCTAAAGCCGCATGGCACTGGAGGCAAAGAGGGAGGCCGGAGTACGGTGCGTAGTAGTCGAACCTCCCGGAGGGTTCTCCCAGTGTACCTACACCGGTATCTCCCGACTTCGTATCTTTCTCTCGATTCTTTGTTGAGAGGATTTCTTCTTTTGTTTTCTCGGAGGATTGCTCAGGACGGTTTCTCGAGACTCGTACTCCGGGCAAAGGAGCGATCGCAAACATCGTAGCCTGATGTGGACATTAGAGGAGGATCCAGTGAGAGAGGCGGAGAAACGGGTTACGTGGCACTCTTCTTGGGCACCCATTCAATGGAATTCACGCCGTTATTGTTCGGAAAGGGATTCCCGATCTGTATTGGGCCCACGGGGCGCTCTAACTTGCCTTCTTCTATCAAGTTACGGATTTCGTATCGTAACCCCAAACAGGTTGTCGGTGGTATGGCCGTGATGCGATGGAAGGCGCAAGATTTGCTCTTGTCCGCATTGGCTACGGGAACTTTGGGTTTGTAATTGGCAACCGGGCTTAAGGAGACCCTCCTTGATTAACCCTTCCGCATCTTGCTCGGTGGCATGTCCAACTTGTCGAAGTGTACGACAGCGCTTCGAGTAGAACTGTT
This sequence comes from Adenophora triphylla var. japonica, assembly GCA_022495995.1. NCBI lineage: Eukaryota > Viridiplantae > Streptophyta > Magnoliopsida > Asterales > Campanulaceae > Adenophora > Adenophora triphylla. Next base: position 54,273 of record JAFEMH010003382.1, read on the forward strand.
GCTTTGCGGGGCGGGTTTGTTACCCGATTGTTGTCCACTGATGGACGTAGTTGACAGACGTATCTTTCCCTTTGCCGGGGGCCGATGCGGGATTGAATGCAACTGTTGAGCGGTATCTGTATGGCTGTGCAAAGAGCCAACTTTTCCTTGAGATCCTTCTCGAAGCGTGAGCCGCATTGACCATGGCCCGAAGATTTGGGAAGAAATTGTGGTGATGAGAGTTCGATGGACGGTGCTTAAGCAGACTTGAAGATCCGCATCTGTTCGTCTTTGGAGAGTGGCTCCATGATCTCGGAGAGTTTCCCGCTCCATCTCTTGTAGAATTCCCCAACACTTTCATCCGCTTTACGCTCGGTGGTGATTAAATCCTCGCGACTTGTTTCCCACTCTAAGTTGGATGCATGCCGTTCCGGGAAGATGTTACCGATCTGTTCCCAGTGTGGCGATCCGCGAGCTTGACCCTCGAAACCATCGTAACGCTAAACTTTTGAGCGTATGCTTTGGAAGTGGTCGGCCATTTCTTTGAAGGGTTGCTCCTTTGCTCTCATGCCGAGAACGTAAGTGTCGACGTGCGTTTGAGGACATTCGGTTCCATCGAATCGGTCCATCTAGAGCATTCCGAACTTGGCGGGGAGAGGCGTGACCATTCCCGGATACGTGGATTTGAGTGTTTCCTGCTTTGAGCTGCTCATGGTGGCTTTCGGGTCTTTCATTTGCTCGACCATCCAGCTAAGGTTGGGTCCGGTGGTGGACTGTGAGGCTCGGCGCGGGTGCTACCACGTGAGCGGTAGTGATGGGAGGTGGAACGCTTGGTATATGAGCATATACGGGAGCCTTTGCGGATCTGTATCGGGGTTTGTCACCGGTGTTTAGGGATTCGTGTATAGGCAACGGGACGAACCCGAGAGGATATTGAGGGATATTGGCATCCTGAGATGGTCGGCGGTGCGGGTGATATTGAGTGATGGGTGTAGCCTTTGGTCGACCAAAATTGACGGGGGTTGCCACGAGAGGTGGCAACATGGAGCCTAGGTCATTTGTTTCCTTGGCCGGAAGGCATCCCGTAAGTTGGCGGGGAGGAACCTGATTGAAGGTTTGGTGAACTGGTTTTGGGGAATCGTCATCCTCGACCAGGACAAAAGTACCGTCCGACAGGGGGATAGGCTGCTATACCTCGCTCATTCGTAAAGGCCGTACCACGAAATTCTGCGATCTTCTTTCGCCTCTTGTGAACCTCACAAGCCCGAATGGCTTCCCTCCAATGTCATATACATTACCGGTGGCGGGGGTCCTTCCCCGTCACGATTTCTCGGTGAGCTAGACATGTCGGAAATTCTGGCCGAGGGAACCGAGGGAACCGAAGAACCGTCTCGACGCCGCCGTTACCGTGATCCCGGCAAGGCGCGGCTCGGAAATCTGAACCACTTTACGCTCATTGCGGGGAACGAAAGGAAGGGTTTAGGCTTCGGAAAAGGGTATTTGGCTCAAGGTTTTCGGGCTTGTGCAATGTGCGATTACCGATTAAAGTTTACTTAAAGCGCGTTTTCTCGAGTCCTAATTGGTTGGAAAAGAGCGTGTCTTCTTTTTCGCAACTAATCCTAGAGCTCTAATCAGTGGATCTCGTCACTACGCTTATAAGCCCCTCGTTTCCATTGTAGATCATCTTTCTCAGGACGGACTATCCCGAGCGAGGTATTATAAGGCAAGCGAGTTCCACCGACAAAGGAAAAAAGTGAACTTAAGGCTAGCTGATCACGCAAACTTTCAACGTATGTGACGTACGGGCCACGGTCGAAGTCAACGTCCTTAAGTTAAGGCGGGGATCGTGCCAAAATTTGGGCATGACCTCTCCTGACTCGCTTGTGCGAGAGACCTTAGCTTTTTAGCGTTGGCCAAGTTGTGGCTGGCACGGTACATACGGCGAGGTTTGGTGACACGGCGTCACATTGAACCTTCGGGTATATTTTTCGGCAGAGCTCCGCGTCAAAGTCAAGGCTGAAAAAGCTCAAGACTTCGGGTCGGGAACGACCTTCGGTCTAAAACTCTCGAGCTTGACTCGGAGCGGGGCCCGGCGTGAAAAACATACACTTAGGCTTTATGACACGAGCTAAGCCAAAAACCAACTGGGGTCTTGGACAAAGTGTGACACAAAGAGTGCATGGCTTACACGGGCTAGGATGGGATGTTTGGGACGACCCCGTGCGCCCCCGAAAGGTGTCTGGCAGACCAATCGGAGTGCAACTGATAAGGCCATCCCGGGTTAGGGGTTGTAGTGTGCAGTGTACCGAGGCAGCAAGTGCACGTGAAGTGCGGTGTTCCGAGGCAGCAAGTGCGCGTAGTGTGCGGTCACTAAAATTCTTTTTCTGAGTAAAACAGAGATTTTTCAGAATGTGTCTTAAAGAATTTATGATGCACAGTTCAAAAGACAGCATGAAAATCAAACATGAATGGGGATGCACAAACATGGTATGATTTTGGAAAGTTGACAATGTAATGCCTTTTGAAAAAACCGTTCGAGGTTTAAAGGAACACACACACACGAAAACGAGGAAGGGTAAACAAAAGTTTGACCCACGGAAGGCTTTTTAGAAAACATCGGCAGTTTTGAAAAAAGTATCTTTTCCCCAGCGGAGTCGCCAACTGAAATTACCCGATCTTTTTTTCGCGCGCGGGGCGCGGAAAAGGCGGTTGTCTTTCGCGGAGGGGTTGGTGTCTGAGACCTCGCTTCATGGGAAGGAACAAAATGAGGAGTCGCCACGCGGTTTTTGTATTTTGAGCCCAAACGTTGAGAAACGGCTTTTGTGAAAAGGTGTCGTTTTTATTGGTAGCAAAAACTTAGGAAAAGGCTTTTTGAAAAAGGGGATCATTTTTATTGGCAGCAAAAACGAGTAAAAAGCTTTTTTGTACCAGAGATTGTTAGGTTCGGAGGTCAGGTTACGTTTCGGGTAGAGTATGACGAGATCGCCCGAAACGCCTCGCATGACGAGTCTTTCTACCTTTCTCGAAATCGTGTGTGTGTGTGTGTGTGTCTTTTGAAATGGGGGCTTGAATGACAAGCTTACTCTTGGTTTGAATGACAAACGTTGATTAGGTGACTTTTGAAAAGACGAGCGTTTGAATGACAAACGTCGGTTTGAGTTTGAAATGAGCGTTTGCGTGGCAAACGTCGATTTTGAGTTTGAAAGGAGCGTTTGCATGGCAAACGTCGACTTTGAGTTGAAATGAGCGTTTGCGTGGCAAACGTCGATTTTGAACCGTACGAGTCATTGTTAACAATTTTTACGGGAAAAATGCGTATTAAATGATTTTAAGTGTCAAATGGCGGCTTTGAGTTTGAAGATGAGCGTTCGGAGGCCGAACGTCATTTCACGTGTTTTGAAAGAGAGTTCGACGGACGAACTCCGGTTTTGAACCGGGCATTACATTGTTAACGATTTTTACGGGAAAAATGCGTATTAAATGATATGCGATCAACGAATCGGGTTGCGACTCAGACTTTGAAAAGTAAATACTATCACAATCCAAACGGATCGGACTTGTAAATGACAGTATTTAAAGCGGTGTCAACGGAATCAAACGATCCGGATTCGTAAATGACGATCGACGAGGCCAAACGGCTCGGAAGTGTAAATGACGATCAACGAGGCCAAATGGCTCGGAATTGTAAATGACGATCAACGAGGCCAAACGGCTCGGAATTGTAAATGACGATCAACGAGGCCAAACGGCTCGGAATTGTAAATGACGATCAACGAGGCCAAACGGCTCGGAATTGTAAATGACATAAAAGTAAACGGAACGGGGTCGAAATGCCGTTTTAACCCGTGATTACTTCTCTTACGGAAAGAGAAGAGGATCGAGGGGCTAAAACGTATCGGACCCCGTTAGACGGAGGCGTCTACATTTTGATAACGACGTTCAAAACAGTTATAGCGACTGGCGCGTAAACCGAGACGGAACGGGAGATTTAGAGAGAGGGAGTTATACCTATGGCTAGGGTCGACTCCTTTGGCTCGGGAGGTGTGTACGGGACACGGAAAGTGATTCGAAAGGTTGTTTCGAAGTTGTAGGGTGCGTATTTGATCGAAATACGAAGGTTTCACGCGAATCGAGACAGAACGGGAGCTCGGGAGGGGTGAAAACCAGTTTGGACCGTGGGGGGTGGTGATTTTTGGTGTAAAAATCCTCCTTCTTTGGCTTTGACAGCCATTTCTATTTATAGGTGAAATTTGCAGTAGGAGTCCGGACGGACTTGGCCTGAATCCAGGGGGTTTTGTGGTATTTTGGGAATTTGAAGGACTTGCTGGCAATTTCAGAAAATGTGCACAGTGAGTCCCACGGACTTGGCTTGCAAACCAGGGGCATTTTGGTCTTTTCCCTTTGAAATTGATTGAAGGGTGACTAGAGGGAGGTGGCATGGCTGCCACGTGCCCTCCGAGTCACCAGGCGAGGTGGAAGATTGTTCCGGTCCGGTTTTGTCCGTTTTTTAAAATAACAGTCCGGGAAATGTCCGAAATGCCCCCGGAAAGTGTCGGAAAATGCGTTTTTCAGGGAAAGCCATACTTTTACGTGAGATGTCACGTGCTAAGTACGGTTCGACGTCGGGATGCACGGGGCAGTCCCGGGACGTCTCGTTGGCACGGCAACGGGGAGTTTAACGAGTTCCGGTTAACCTGGAGCGGGCCAGTTAACGGATTTCGGTTAACTTTCTGACGGATTCGGACGATCTGGATTTGGGTACTTACACGGACGCCAATACATAGCCCGCCGTGCAATAGTGGATTCTTCAGTCGATCTAAGTGTTGACAGGTTAGCCCAATGGGCTTATGAAGATCTCTATAACGAGCAGGCACGCAGCGGCCACTCCCTTGTGCCATTCAATGAGAATGATCTAGCTGTTATTGCCCAGCAGGATACGGAAGACGACCTAGAGCCTTGGGTCGCCCCTCGAGTTAACCAAAGGAACTTCAATGTCATACTCCAAGTGCTGGAGGAAGCTAATAAAGGTGAGGAGGAGGGTGAAGAAGTCACTCAAGATCATGTATTTGAAGAGGCCGAGCAAAGAGAGCAGGAGCAGGAGCAGCCTAGCAATGAACAAGAAGATTGATCAGCTGTCTTTACTTTGGTTTTGTAATGAACAAGTTTCAAACTCTATATTTATTTGTTTTTAGTCGTCAATGCCTTGGCTCGGTTTGGGAGGCATTTTAACTCGTAACATCCGTATTTTGACAAGTCCTAGCCTGCTTTTGGGGGACTTTTTATTCAATGCTAGTTGACTATTGAACCATTTTGATTTGATCCATATTTCTGTCTTTTTGTCGATCTAGATTAAGTAGCAGATAGACCAAAGTCTTAATTAGATCAGTTGGCCACAACGAAGCTGACTAAGGTTTTAGTCGAACTTGTTTCAAGGAACGAGACTGACATAAGTATTCAGTCGAACCTGTTTAAGAACGAGGTCGACTTATGACTTTAGTCGAGCCTATTTAAGGAACGAGGCTGACATAAGTCTTCAGTTGAACCTGTTTAAAAATGAGGTTGACTTAGGACTTTAGTCGAGCCTGTTTAAGGAACGAGACAGACATGAGTCTTCAGTCGAACCTGTTTAAAAACGAGGTTGACTTAAGACATTAGTCGAGTCTGTTTAAGGAACGAGACTGATGTAAGTCTTCAGTCGAACCTGTTTAAGAACGAGGTTGACTTAGGAATTTAGTCGAGTCTATTTAAGGAACGAGACTAGCGTAAGTCTTCAGCCGAACCTGTTTAAAAACGAGATTGACTAAGGACTTTAGTCAAGCATATTTAAGGAACGAGACTGGCATAAGTCTTCAGTCTAACATGTTTAAGAATGAGGTTGACTTAGGACTTTAGTCGAGCATGTTTAATATTTCGAGATCGACTAAGGGTCAGACCTGAATTGAATAAGATGTATGTGTAACACAGTTTGTGAATAGAACTTTCATTTTATTGATGAAGTATATCGTTACATAGAGAGCTCAATCAGAAATAATATCTAACTAAGTGGCTAGCATGCCAAGGATGTTTCAGTTCGTCACCATCTGGATGGCCAATCATGTAGGCCCCTTTCTTAACAATTCTAGTGACGATGTAGGGTCCTTCCCAGTTTGGAGATAACTTATTATGTTCAACTTTTCTTCCAGTTACCTCGATATTCCTTAGCACATAGTCCCCGACGTTGAACGACCTCTTCTTGACCTTCTTGTCGTGATAACCCTTAGTCTTCTGTTTGTAATTTACCATTCTAAGCTAGGCAGTCATCCATTTCTAGGTCCAAATCGAGCAATCTGTTGGAATTATTCTGGTTCTAATCAAATAAAGCCACCCTAGCTGTAGTAATTTGTAGCTCGGTGGGTGCCATGGCCTCCGACCCAAAAGTAAGGGTAAATGGGGTCTCCCCTGTAGGCCCTCGGGTGGTTGTGTGGACTGCCTAAAGAGCAAAGGGTAGTTCGTCCAACCATCTACCAGCTCGACCAATTAGGCCCTTACTTAGTGCTGTCGATACCTGTCCCCCTTTGTCGACTCACTAACTTCAGAATATTTTGAGCCTTTGTCATTCTTTCTCTCCTTCCGTTCCTCAGCCACGGCCACATCATAGTCCCTCTCAAACAACTCTTTCCTCGTGGTCGCCCTCCTAACCTGGAGCTCGTAATCCAGATCGGGAGAGGACGCTCCATTTCTAAAATAGTTGATGACCTCCCTATATGTGAGGTATTCCTCAATTTGATCGACCAACTCTTTAAACCTGGTAAAGTAACTCATGGTACTCTCCGTCTTACCCTGAGTCAAGTTGTTTAGGTTGGTCACTGTCTTCTTACGGGCCCCCGCGGTAGAGAACCTTTCTAGGAACTTCTTCATCATGTGACTCCACGATGTAATGCACTCGGTGGTTAGACCACAAAACCAAGTGAATGATACACCTGTGAAGGTTCTGGTTAATGCCTTTCATAGCACATCATACTCAGAAGAGACCAAACACATAGTGGCCTCAAAGTGTTACATATGATTCAAGGCATTGGTCGCGCCTGAATAATTTCTAACATGGGCAGCTTGAACCCTGCAGGAGGCCTTCTGTCGAGCATATCCTTGTCCAAAGTTCGAAGAGTACAGTCATTTCGTTCGACCTTCCCATTGGTTGCTTCCCGATTTGCCTCCATATTATCCAATCTTCGTTTTAAGTTGAGAAGCTACCTAACATCCAGGTCCCTTCTTTGATGGGAGACATAGTTATACCTTTCTCTTTCTTCACGGTGGGGTTCCCTCCTAGAGAGGGTCCTCTGTCTCTCATTTATTGGGGGAGTTACTTCTCTCCTTTCTCGATGGGGAAATGACCTCTCTCCCCTTTGTGACGACCTACGCTAAACCCTATCAGCTTCGAGCTGCCTCCTCTGAGCTGAGTCGGCCTTTTGTTCCCTTTGCGGATTGAGCCTATCCCTTAGGTCGCCAGTTCCGTCTATGGTGATATGGGTGGGGGGAGGTACGTTAGCCCGTCTATGAGAGGTGAGAGATGGTGCTACCCTTTGCGACCTTCTGTTATCCTTTTTAGAAGACTCAGGTAGCTCGAGTAATTCGTTCTGCACTTCGAGCAAGCTCTGCAGCAACCTAGCCCGCTCTAGCAAAATATCTTTCCTACTAAGGTGAGAAGCTGAGGGACCTGCAATGTCGCCTGCAGCTGTTCGACCTGTTTGGACCCGCTTTGGTTGCTGGCTTACCCCTTGGTTAGGCATAGGCCTTTTCTTCCTTCTCCCATCTTGCAAACCCGCGCTATCAGCCATACTGTTGGAGCGAGTTGCCCTCCTAGTGGAATGTCCCTGAGGGGGAGGAGGCAAGTTTGCAGTGCGATTTCCGGCACCTACATCTATGTTGATCCCTAGAAATAGGTTTATCCCTAGCAAATGTGACCTGAAACCACGAACAAACGACTAGACAGGTTGGTCTCCGGTTAAGACCACCTCCGCTGTGATGATGAGATATAGTGTTATAAGCTTATATTAAACTGTATTGAACAACGTAATCTCAAAATAACCAAGAAGACATTATCTTTTAACGTTGGATGTTGTCCGGTATATATAGTAGTGATGTAGGATCGTATCGAATCCCTTAAATTGTGGAGACAATGTAGGCATAACACTCTCCGTGATTGTAGGAGACGATTACAGATTGGGTCGTAGATAGACGCACATGTCTGTAGGTCGAGGTCGCCTTAGTATTCGAGGCCGTCCTGACTTTGTGCCTTATCCAGATAGAAATTGTACAAGTAGATGATCGTATGTAAGACGAGGCTAAGTCGGGACCAAGGATGGTCGGACAATGAGCTAGGTCGATTGATCTTTGTCGTTGGGTCGTTGGTGTTGTAGCGATTGGATTGGCCCATTCCATGGTATTGTCTTTGTAACGTCTAAAATATTGGGCTTCATTCGTTGGGCCTGGCCCATCACTTTTATTCCGTTCAGTGGATATAGAGAGGAGGAGGAGGAAAGTGAGTGAGGAATATTGTGTGAGAGAGAGACAAAGAGAGTGAGACAGGAAAATGGATGTATACGGTAACGAGACTTTCCAGGACTTCCCTGATCATTCAAAATTAAAGTTTATTAAAAACACGTTAGAACACGTGAAAAATATCACTTTTCCAAAAATACGCAATTTACGGGGCTTTTCGGGACTGTTTTCGACATTTATTCGAATAGTTATTTAAAAAACAGTCAAAATACGACCAAAAGGACCAAAATGCCCTTGCTTAGTGACTAAGAATGCCACGTGTCACACATGCACAAGCCCAAGGTCAAATCAATCACTTCAAAAACCAAAAAAGACCAAAATACTCCCAAACTGAAGAACTGGCCGGCCGGCCTGTTTTACTTGTTGCTCATATTTACTTTTAACATCCGAGTCAAGAAATTAACTTGTCGATCGTCATTTCATTACTGTCATTTATTTAAATGTCTTTCCTTTACTGTCACTTTATCAAAAAAGGGGTAACGTTATAATGCCCAATTCAAAATCAAAATCTTTCCTTTACTATCATTTTCTCAAAAAAGGGTAACATTATAATGCCCGACTCATTTCAAAACCCGCCATTCAAACTCATTTTCAATTAAAAAAACTGCCATTCAAACTCATTTTCAAGTAAAACACAAACACACGCACGCATAATTTTCGAGAAAGGTAGAAAGACTCGTCAATACGAGGCGTTTCAGATTAGCCCAATTTATCTCTTCCCGAGACATAACGTGACCTCCGAACCTAACAATCGCTGTTCAAAAGCTTTTTTTAAGTTTTGGCTCATAATAAAAAAAATTCTCTATTCAAAAGCCATTTTTAAATTTTGGCTCATAATAAAAACATCCTCAATTCAACAGCCTTTTTCAAAGATTTGGCTCATAATCAAAATGGCGTGGCGACTCTCTTCTTTTCGTGAAATTCAAACCGCTTAACGCTTTCGCGATCGCGAGCGAACGCGGGTAATTTCAGTTGGGCATCCATAAAAAGAGGATGAATAATAGATCTAAGATGAGGTGGGTATTTGAGAATATGTTTCATCAAAGTTGTGATTAATGGTTGGAAGGGGGTGGTGGCAGTGGCGAAGTGTTGTGGGTGAGTTTCATGATAAGGGACACTACCAGAAAAAGGTCATTTAGCGACGGAAATTTCCGTCGCTAAAATTAAATTTCCGTCGCTAAAATAAATCACCGACGGAAAAATTCCGTCGGTGGTCCGCCGCTACCAGCTCGTCGCAGTGCTCCGACGGGTCAATTTCCGCCGCTATTTTTTTCTTTTACCGACGGAATTTAATTCCGCCGGTGAATTAATGGTTTCAGCGACGGAAACTTCCGCTGCTATATTAATTTAATTTAATTAAATTTTCATTTCAAATGAAATTTCCGTCGCTGTAATAAAAATTAATTTAATTAAATTAATTTCAGCGGCGAAAATTTCTGTCGCTGTAATAAAATTTAAATTAAAATTAAATTATTTCAGCGGCGGAAATTACCGTCGCTGAAATTATTTAATTTTAATTTAAATTTTATTATAGCGACGGAAATTTCCGCCGCTGAAATCAAAAATTAAATAAAAATTAAATGATTATAGCGGCGGAAATTCCGTCGCTGAAATTGATTTAATTAAATTAATTTTTATTACAGCGACGGAAAATTCCACCGCTGAAATTAATTTATTTAATTAATTTTTATTTCAGCATTAATTTCAGCGACGGAAAATTCCGTCGCTGATTCTGAAATAAATTTTTAAAAAATAATTTAAAATATCAATAAACCAAAATTTTTTGTACCTGATATAACATTTAAATTTATAAAACTAAAACTATAAAAACTAAAATTCAAATATCAGCGTACCAAATAAAAACTAAATACCACCGTACCAATTCGGGAGGGGGAGAGGGGGGAGAGGGGGGGAGGGGGGAGAGGGTGGGGAGAGGGGGGAAGGGGGGGAGCGGGGGGAGAGGCGGGGAGGGGCTCTCGCGGGTACCAAATGTCTCAAATGTTTACAAACAAATATAAATTAATACAAAAATGTCTAAAAAAGTCCGCAATCAACCTGGGGGACGCTGGAAATTACCCTGGGAGTCCTGGCCGAGATGAGCCATCAACAGCGCCAATTGTCTTTGAGTCTCTGCATGTTGTCTTTGAAATCTCTGCATGACGTCAATCGTTCTCCTCCCGCATCTGCGTCTCGAACCGCCAGCATCCGCAAGCTTTGCCCGCTCGCGTCTCTCCTCCTCCAACGCAGCCTCCAGAGTGTCGACCCTCGGATCATGAAACGTGGGCTGGGCAACATTTCGCCGACGGCCGGTCGACGTCGACGGGCATTGCCGCCCGTAATCCCCCACCCCTAACACTCAGGCTCCTCTCCTCGATGTCCTCGAGAGGTGACCTCGTGCCAAACATCGAGCACGAAGGGGACGGAGGCTCGCGGGGAGGCGTTCCTTCGGGGAACAACGGCGGCTTGATATGCACTGTCAAAATAAAACAAACAATTATAATCATATACACAATGTAAGGTACATAAATAAATTTACATATTCAAAATCAAGTCATTTAATGATAGTTTACTTACAAAGGCATTAGCAGATCGATCGTCAACCCATTGCGGAGGTTGATCGGGCGCTGTAGAATTCCGAATATGGGTGCTAGCGTAAACATCCACAAAACTGATATTCGGACCATACTCCCTTTCCTATAAATAAAATAAGCGAGATTATTACTTTGAAATTATATAAATGCAACATTTAAACTGATTTAAAAGCATGCATACACTACATTTACACTAAAACTATGGATTTCATAGCATCAACATGGCTCCCAGCTAACATACGTACATAAACCTATTTAAAAGCATCCATACACTACTACATTTAAATTAACATACATACCATGCGGTCGTGATGCTCGGCGACCGTGAGCGTCCCCATGGTATGCATCGCCGCCGACCCACAGGAGCTCGCTTCTATTGGCCTTGGCCTGTTCGGATATAGCCTTCGCCGCATCCGACCCCCAATATTCGCAAAATTGACGAAACACCTCATCGGTCATAAAAGTAGGACACAAGGGCTGTTGTTCCGCCGCGAGCCGAGTAGTATAATAATTTTTCTTCGTGGTACCTATAAAAAATATGAATATCTCGTAAACATATAATGATGACATTATAAAATTAAAAGAGTATAATCATTGTTAATTAAATTAATTAAGGATAGATAAATATGTTACAAATAAAATCCTTAAATAGCTTGTGAGCTCGCTCATCGAAAACATATCTAGCCGGTCGCCTCGGCGATGTCCGGCGCCCAATAATATTTAGCCTACAACATATAATGATAACATTACAAAACTAAAAGAGTATAATCATTATTAATTATAACATTTTAATAACAAACTAACATTTAAGTTTTAAATAAAAACCATTAACACATTACCTTAAACTCATCCCACGCATCGTCCTTTCCGCCTCTCGTGGCAATTTTTTCCAGCTTGGGCCAAAACTCGATCATTTTTCGAGACCGCCAATATTGCCCGATCTTAGTCCCCTGGTGGGGTATCCACCTACAAACCCGCCAAGTATATTTATACAATAACATTTTAACTTAAATAATGAATTATATATAAAGCAAAAAGGAACCAACTTATATCAAATTAATGAAGAGTTACTTCTCGGTCATAAAGTGATGATATCCGGACAAATATCCTCCCCTCGGAATCGACAGCAGTCCGAGTACCGGCCCCGCAGGTGGAGCAAGTACTACCGCGTGAAGGGTCGACATCATCGCTACCGGATCGGGACGATTGCGTCCCGAATCAATGTGTAAATGGGCTTAGTCTTCTTACCCTTGCCCTTTCTACTAGAACTCATATCTCAGACATTACAAGAAAATATTAAAATATACAACTTTAACAATAGGAAACAATATATTCACAATACATCTAAAACTTTAAAGTTCTAATAATCTAAAGCATTCACAATACATATAAAACTTTAAACTATTAATAATATAAAGCATTCACAATACATATAAAACTTTAAAGTTCTAATAATCTAAAGCATTCACAATATATATAAAACGACGGATATTAAAAATAATCTAAAGCATTCACAATACATATGAAACTTTAAAGTTCTAATAATCTAAATCATTCACAATACATATAAAACTTTAAAGTTCTAATAATCTAAAGCATTCACAATACAATTTTAAACTTTAAACTATTATTAATCTTCGTCCCCATCATCATCATCGGACTCGAATTACTACAAAACTCGAGTTCTTCATCTTCGTCTTCTGACTACGATGAATCAAACTCGGTTCCTCTTCCTCTTCCTCTTCCTCTTCCTCTTCCTCTTCCTCTCGATTCATCAATATCAATGTGCGCAAGATGACCCGAACGAGGCGGGGAGTTGGCAAATTCACCGGTAAGATATCCTCCTCGGGTTCATCAACATTTTGAGGAATATGAGTGACATCATCTAATGGATGATTAGCCGATGAAACGTTAGGTGGCACCGGCATTTCATCCTCTTGATAGGGTGTTTCTAATGACGACTCTGTAGTTGTCGACGAGGGTAGGTTGTCAATCATGCTCCTAGCCTTGGTCATCCAAATGTTCCCCCACCATCCGTCGGGTCGCGGACGAGGGTAGGGAGTCATGTATACCGTTGTGCTTGAGATACTAAGATGAAGACGTCGTCGCCATTATGTCCGGACGAGTCCTTTACATCGACGAGGTCAAATATGGCGTGCTTCTTAACACCTCGCACATATCGCCAATCACAATTGAACAAGACAACACCGTTTCTACCCAAATACTCCACCTCGACTACTTCTTTCAGACGCCATAATAATCATTCCCTATAAGCTTCACACCGCTATTCCACGTCAATTTAGAGCCCCCGTAAGCTTTGGTATGAAACACATAGCCATTCACGAAATAACCGTTGTATAAATGAACGTTCAAGTACGGAGATGATGCTAAATGTCTTAACCTCGCAGCCTTGGCATCACCCGAATGTTCAAATTATCTATAAGACAATATTGTAACCAATTTAATACAATTTTAAGATTGAATGTTTAAAGAAGTGTATAGAATAAATTTGAATGAAACGAAATATTTACATATTTCCTTAGCCGCTTGGAAATTCTCTTTCTGTCCTAGTTGCGATGAGTTACGGAGATAAATCCCGAGCTAAATCTTCAAACATTCTCGCAATAGGGTTAAACAAGGCATTTCATATGCGGGTAATTAAACATGCATAATTTAATCGACGAGGCGTAAACATAACATCAATGACTTACTTGATATATTCCCCAACCTCGTCGCAGTTAAGAAGAACATACGTTTCGACCGCGGCAAACTCTTTAGCGGTTAACGTACGCGTACCAACCCGTTTGCCGAGGAACCGACCAGGGGATGAAAATACAGAGATGTTTCCCTTAGACGGAAAACCACCATCGTAATTGCGGCCAACCCTAGTCAATCTCGTATCAACATCAGGAGGAAAATATGTTTCGACAAAGGCAACAATCTCATCTATGATAACTTGACCTACGAAATTGAGGCCTCGACCGGCCCTATTGCTCATCTTCCTTTTCAATTGGCCTAGATACCTAAAAGTCATTCGTAGATTAAAACATAAATAATGTTAAAGAAGGTATATTGTTAACGCTCAAATTATTTAGAAATAGAATAAATTCAATTACCTCTCAAATGGATACATCCATCGGGAGGTACATGAATATTCTCGGGGGGATTATTCGCAACATTTGTGCGCAATCTCAGCTCACCATGACGGGTCCACCGTTTGTACCCAACTTCAAACCCGTTACGCAAAAGATGTTTCTGAGTCTCGATCAAGCTTAGATACTTGACATTACAACACTTGTCGCATGGACACCTAATCTTACCATCCTTATCCATGTGACCGGTTTTATTTAATTGAGCAAATTCAACAAACCCCTTCAACCCTCTATAAAACTCAGGATTGATACCGCGTTGATTCGGCAACTTCCGCTTATACATCCAACTACGATCATCGTTAACAGACATCACTCCTGCATTGCAATCCATATATTATACGTACACTAAATTTAATCGACGGATGAAATAAAATTGGAATGTTAATAATTATTGGATTTCATAATATATTAACAGTTTAGAAGTAATTAACGTATTATCATTCCCTAAATTTGAATTACAAACTTAAAAGCAACACAGATCTTCTTAAAATAAATATAAAGCTTCTAACTCATATTTAACAATATATTAACAGGTCTTCTTAAAGTGTCTAGGAACTCGTTCCCGCTCCCGAACTCGAATCTCTACTCTTTCTCCGCCTCGGTCCCCGGGAGGTCTTTGGTCTAGGTATGTTGAAAAGTCGGCCGGACCTCGTCCCGGCTCGGGTATCGTGTGAGCAGGTGGATCAATCGCCCGATAGCTCTCGCACGCTTCTTTCCTGCCTCAAGGCCTCCCTGCGAGCTATCACTTCGGGATCATTTCTCAAAGCAGCTCTCCGAATCTCCCGTCTCTCATAATCTCGCCGCAATGTCGCCGGTGATTTCATCGGGGTTGCTCTTGGCCTCCATGCCTCTTAATGTCCTACTGGAAGAATAGTCCCGCCCCAAAACACTCTCGGCGTCGAGCCTCTATCATCACCGTACAGACCTTGCCAAGCTCCTCGTACCATGTCGGATACTCGGTGGTCGAAATGTGCTACCTCTAGTCCGACGGAGTAGTGGTCGTATCGGAAGAAAGCCCTCTAGAAATGCTCTGCGAAAGAAATGTGTAGTCGAGGCTCACCATAATCATCGGCATTGTATTAGTCGTCAATCGCTCTCTCAAAGTCCGAATGTTCTGCTGCGGGTATCCGTACTGTCCGGTCACTAGAGATGGAATGCAAAAGGATGATACATGTAGTCCCTAAGTCGGACAATAACCGACCCGTCCTGAATATCTCTCATAGTCTCGCAATCCCTACGCCGAATCCAATAGTACGGGTTTGCGGTCTCATATCGGGCCAAGGCCAACCTCCTATGCCAACTCTCGCAGCGGCATCCCTCAATATCCCGCGCCGTCCGGGGCCACCCAAGGTAATGCCGTCGCCCTCGCGTGGCGAGATCAAGTGAAATCTCTCATACGGCCACAATGATAGTAACTGGGTCGCTGAACCTATGTACTCGGATCCTCCGGCTAATCTATCAATGCCGTGGTATGTCTCCGCTAGCAACAAAGTGGAATGATGTCCATCGCTCCTCGTCCGTGATTGAATATGCCGGATGTCAACTCCTCGATCACCTCTCAACCGCACGATGATCTCTAACAGCGTAGCCGGACACACTCCGATGTAGCCGCTGCAAGTAAGTACTGGCATGTGACATGCACGAGCAACATGAATATATCTAAGGAAGTGGATAGATCAAACAAATCAGGGCTGGTCCGACTCAATCTGGCTATATGAGTCAAGTCTATGAATCTATCGTCAACGACAATGCCCGATACCCAGCCGTCGATAATCCCAAGAATTCAGATAGTTGCTCCGTAACTGATCGTCTGTCTCGAGGAAATGCCACAGTCCTCGACTCAGCCACACCAGTCAGTGCTCGAAAATCCTCCATCGTTGGCATCAGATCGTTGTACGATAGGGTGAACACATGTCGCTCCGAATCCCAAAAGCACGGGGCGGCTCGGAGCGTATCCCAATCAATCTTCCAATCTTTTAGAGACCAGATGCATAGCATGCTATACCTCCTGTCAATAAGTTTCCGGTGTTGTTTTTGGTGAAAGCGCGTGAGTTCAAGAATGTCTTGTTGAAATTGATACTCTCGGGAAACAATTTCTCCATTGTAATGCTCCATGCTGCCTTAAATTGGGGCTGCTGGGACTTTTTACCTATTGATATTGTGAATAATTGTAAATTGTTAATATTTAAAATTAGGTTTAGAATTGGGGTTGGCTATTCAGTATCAACAAATCTTGAGCTCTAGTTCAAACTAAACTAAAGGATAATGGTGTCCCTACCTAACCACCTACTCTGTCCTTTAAGTGCATGTTTGATAAACCTATCCCATCCCGAAATGCATGATTATATGAAATGCAAATATCACTTTGTCTACTTGCTTTATAATCGAAAATAAAGAAATTTCGGCTTTTGCATAGACCTAAATTATTACTATTGTGAATAATTTTAAATATTAATATTTAATTCTTTGTTGTAAAATATATAATTTTACAATGATGAATTAAATTAACATTTATAAACAAGATGAGAGTCGTTATCATCCACAACTATCAAAACCCTATCTCAGCTTAGACCAAGAAAGACAGAGCAAACAAGTTCTCGACAGTTTGAGCAAAGGATTTTCTGTTTAATATAGGTTTTTCCAGTTTCACTGCCCTCCTCTCTAAGAATCTCAAACATCATAGCCATGTCTTGACAGTGCCTGTTTTACTCTTCACTGGTGTTATACGATCACAAGTAAAAACAAGGTAACAGTATAACACCAGTGAAGAGAAAACAGAACTTTCCTCCAATTTTTTCAATCTCCACCTTCCATTTACCCGAGATCCTGATTGCAGAATCTTCCTCATGAGCTTGAAAGCTGGCGGTGTTGCCCTCAATCTCACACATACCTCTCTTATATGCAAGTATACTTGAGGGCTTCAATCAAACAACATGGATGCCTCTCATGGGTAGATAGACCGACTCGCCATTAGTGCTTTAACTAAAGTTTCCATTTTTGTTTACCAACTAATCTACTTTTAGTCACAAAAGCCTGTTTATATATCTAGAGAACCTTCTAGACCCCACAATCAACATATACAGATAGATAAGATAGAACAATAATAGATTTACTAAACTAGCATATACTGTATCAATTATAGCGGCGGAAAAGGTAACATTATTTCTTATTTGTTCCTAAACACATAACCATGATTAAGGCCAAAACTACTTAGTATTAGTGCAATTATAGCTTGATATAAACAATTTACAAACAATAAAGTCATTTTTTTATAAATAATCTGACAAGTGAACTTTTTAAAAATAATTTGACAAATGAACTGCAACTAAACAAAAGAGAGTTACCGAGAAACATACCATTCCCATTGTCTCGCAGATGCTTAGGATAAATTGTACTACTTTCGTCCCAATATAATGTTCAATTTTACTTTTGATGAAGAGTAAAATTAGACAATCATTTTGGAAAGAGTAATGTAAAATCAAGCTTCAATGCATACTACGATAAGGAAATAGCATTACCACACCTAGGGGTTCACCGTGATCAACTTACTTTCTCAAGGAAATGGAGTAATAAAGATCTTTCTGAATTTTTTTGTAGGAAATATTCTTTCCATTTCTTTCTTATTTAAGCAAAAATATGGGTGCACAAAGAATGGGAGGCAAATAAAAAAACATATCTCTAGTATTGGCTCATGGAATTGAGTGATACCAAGGCCATTTTCGAGCATAAACACAAACCCAAAGAAACACCAACAACAAGGAAAATTAAACAACAGCTATATATTATTTCATATATATAATGTAATATTCAAAATTTCTGTTTCCAAATATTCAAAAATAAGTTTAATTTTTTTAATTTCTGTTTCCAAATATTCAAAAATAAGCTGAATTTTTTTTTTTAATTTCTGTTTCCAAATATTCAAAATTTACAAATTAAAGAATTGAAAATCAAAACATGACTAAGGGATTGAATGGAACGAAATTGGATAGAAATTACCTGAGATTGGGGGATCGAAGATTAGGCGTAGAACTTGTTAGGGAGAGAGAGACGGAGAGAGACGCGAGACGGTGGAGACGGTTGAGATGGTGGATCCAGGCAGCTTCGCACCTGCCGTAGGCGGTGGAGCCGAGAGAGACTAAAGGTGAGGCGAAGGCGACGTCGCCGGTGAGGCGACTCGGCGATGGTCCGAGACGAAGGGAAGGAAGAGAGAGCTCGACGTGCGTGGGGAAGAGAGAGAAAGCGGGAAGAGAGGGAGTGTTTAGAGACTGTAAAAGAATTTAGGGCGTAAATTTTTTTTTTATATTTTCCCTCAGCGACGGAATACTCCGCCGCTGATAATCCGCCGCTAGACATTACGTTCACCTGGATCGATGACATGGCACGATCACCGACGGAAATTTCGCCGCCGATTTTAAACTCAAATGACGGAAATTTCCGCCGCTATTATTAATAAATATAATTGTTTTTATTATATTTTTGAAAAAATAAATAAATTCTAAATATTTATTAATTTTAATTTAATAAATATCATTAATTTTATTTATATAAAATATGAAAGTTATTTTAAATTACTCTAAAAAAAATAAATAAATTCGAAACCCTAAACCTAATACCCTATATATACACTATACATTAGTTGTTTAGTGGTTTTTTTTTTTTTTTTTTTAGGGTTTAGTGGTTTAGGTTTGCGGTTTAAGATTTGTGGCTTAGGTTTGTAGTTTTTAGGTTTAGTGGTTTAGGGTTTCAGTGGCTTGTGGGTTAGGTTTAGGGGGTCAGGTTTGTGGGTTCAGTGGCCTAGGCTTGGCCTAGTGGTTTGGTGGTTTAGTGGTTTAGTGGTTAGTGGGTTAGTGGCTCAGTGGTTTAGTGGCTTGTGGCCTAGGTTTGGTGGTTTGTGGTCAGGGCCCAGGGGTTGTGGTTAGTAGTGGTTTAGTGGGTCAGTGGTTAAAGGCTGCCTAGTGGTTTAGTGGTTTGTGGCTTCAGTGGCTTGTTAAAAAAGTGGCTTTAGGCTTAGGGTTGTGGCTTATCAGGCTTCCAGTGGGTTGTGGCCTTGTGGTTTGTGGTTAGTGGGGGTTAGTGGCTTCAGTGGTTTGTGGCTTCAGTGGGTTGTGGCTTGTGGTTGTGTGGGGGTTAGGTTTAGGAACTAAACTAACTATTAGACAACACTGAGATTATTGTCTCCTAAGTCATAACTAAGATATCCGTAAAACAAAGACCCATATCATTATATATATGAGCACACCGCACTCTCCTGGCCCCCACCACTGCATGTCCCTCTTCACTATACCCTATCACCCTATACCCTATACACTATACCCTATACCCTATACCCTATACCCTATACCCTATACACTATACCCTATACCCTATATACCTTATACCCTATACCCTATACCCTATACCCTATACACTATACTCTATACCCTATACCCTATACCCTATACACTATATACTATACACTATACCCCTATACCCTATACCCTATACACTATACCCTTTACACTATACCCTATACCCTATACCCTATACCCTATACACTATACCCTATACCCTATACACTATACCCTATACACTATACCCTATACACTATACCCTATACACTATACCCTATACCCTATACCCTATACACTATACCCTATACCCTATACACTATACCCTATACCCTATATCCTATACCCTATACCCTATACCCTATATACCCTATACCCTATACCCTATACCCTATACCCTATACACTATACCCTATACCCTATACCCTATACCCTATACCCTATACCCTATACCCTATACCCTATACCCTATACCCTATATACCCTATACCCTATACCCTATACACTATACCCTATACACTATACCCTATACCCTATACCTTATACCCTATACACTATACACTATACACTATACACTATACACTATACCCCTATACCCTATACCATATACCCTATACACTATACACTATACCCTATATCCTATACCCTATACCCTATACCCTATACCCTATAATTTATACTCCTATACCCTATACACTATAGTATGTGATATGTGGTATAGGATATGTGGTATAGTGGTTTAGGTTTAGTGGTTTGTGGTTTAGGTTTAGTGGTTTGTGGTTTGTGGGTTGTGTGGTTAGGTTTAGGGTTTGTGGGTTTAGTGGTTTAGGGTTTGTGTGGTTTAGGGTTTAGTGGTTTGTGGTTTAGGTTTAGGGTTTAGTGTGGTTTAGGTTTAGTGGTTGTGGGTTGTGGATATAAGAATTGCAAGTGGTTCTCAGAAGCTATTTCCAAATTGGTAAATTGCATACAATTTTAAATTTTTTATCCAAAATAAAACAAAAACAAGATTAGTCCAAAACTAGGAACTAACCAACTATTAGACAACACTCTGGAGATTATTGTCTCATAAGTCATAACTAAGATATCCGTAAAAACAAAGACCCACATCATTACCGCCGAGCACACCGCACTCTCTCGGCCCCCACCACCGCGCATGTCATCATCTACATCGTAAGCTTCAATGTTGACATCGTGAAGGGTTGTCTCCTCGCACTCATCAAGCTCCATATCCGTCATCCGCGATGAAGGATTAGGAGGCGCACACCCTCTGTGGCCTCGCATTGTTCTAAGTCAAGGAATCTGGGAAGTCGACCGAGAAGTGGATGTATAATTTGCCCCTCATGAATGGTCTTTGGTACATTGGCATCCCTTCGTCATTTATTGCCTTGAATTGATCTCGCTTAACAACTTCTCCAGGTTGGAATTTGATGAGGATGCCTCGTTATCTAGATGAGTCAAGATAAATTGGAAGCCACATAATGCCTCAGTAAGGGTCAACGCGTGCTCAACAAATATGTCATCACCCTTTCGCTTGAACTTTGGGTGCTCTTTCTGCAGAGTACAAAGACTATGTCTCCAAAGTAAGAGTGTCGGGAGCTTCACTCGCCTTCTCTCGGGAATGTAATTTTCTGGTCCATTTTGCATACCCTTCTCCACAACCACTTCCAAGACCTTCTTCTCCCGTACAACCTTTTCGCCCTCGTATCAAGTGGGCGCCTGGCCCTTATCATTGATAGGGTATATGGTATAGGGTATAGGGTATAGGGTGTAGGGTATAGGGTATAGGGTATAGGGTATAGGGTATAGGGTGTAGGGTATAGTGTATATTATATAGGGTATTAGGTTTAGGGTTTAGAATTTATTTATTTTTTCAAAAATAATATTTATTGACTCATATTTATTTTTTTGAGAGTAATTTAAAATAACTTTCATATTTTATATAAATAAAAATAATGGCATTATAAAATTAAAATTAATAAATATTTATGATTTATTTATTTTTTCAAAAATATCATAAATATTTATGATATTTTAATGTTTTTTAGTTTGTTATTTTGTTAATTAGTTCTAAAAATAAACAAAAATTACATTTTATTATCAAGAACGGAATATTTTCGTCGATAAATAAAAAAATATTAAATTATCACGCGAAAATATTCAATCGTGTTTAATAAAAAAACATTTAATTTCACCGCCGAATTTTTCCGACGCTAATAAATTAAAAAAAATTAATTATTTAGCGTCGGAAATATTCTGTCGGTGTAATATTTCAAAAAGAAAAATAAAAAATATTTTAATTTCACCGTCGGAATATTTCCGACGCTGATAAATAAAAAAATAAAAAAATGATATATTTTCACCGGCGGAATAATTTCGTCGCTGATAAAGATTTAGCGGCAGAATATTCCGTCGGTAAATCAACCGCCAAATTAGCGGCGGAAATAAACGAATATTCGAGGAATATTCGTTTTAGCGGCGGAATTTAGCGGCGGAATTAAATTCCGTCGCTAAATTTGACGCCAAAATAATTCCGACGCTAAAGCCTATATTCCGCCGCTATTTAGCGACGGAATCTGTCCGTCGCTGATAATTCCGTCGCTAAATGACCTGTTTCTGGTAGTGGGAGGAGAGTATAGGGAGATGCTTGAGAGAGGAGAGAGTGGAAGTTTGAAAATTGTGGGAGAGAGGAAGAGGGCGAAATAGAAAGGAGCAAAGGAATTTGAGTTTTTGGAGGAAGGAGGTACAATAGGGGGTGGAATAGGCGGAGAAGAAAGGGAGGGGAGATGGAAAAGTTTCAGAATAAGGGGTGAGGGTAAGTTTTAATACGAAAAATACTAGGGGTATAAAAAAAGCTCACAAAACTTTGGTCAAACAAAAATTGACACTGTTTAATTGAATAGTAAATTGATGAGTATTGAGGTCTATAATCAGAACATCCAATCAAACAGTATTAAATCATTCACAATATTTTGGGGGAAACTAGTTTCTTCCTAAGTTATAAAAAGTCCTGTTTTTTTAAACTGCTCTTATATTCGTCAAATATTTGCAAGTTGAAAAAAATTGGACTTTTTATAATTTATGGAGAAACTGATTTCTCCCAAAACTTACTCTAAATCATTTACTACCCAAATTTATAGATTTACTAGTAAAAGTCCGTGTTCGAGGCCACGTTTTTTTTTTTTTAATTAAGCCCGTGTCCGAGGACACATTTTTTTTAATTTTAATTTTTTTTTTTAGAACAAAATGGGAAAGGGACAAATATATGAGGGCAAAATGAAAAATTCGGCACATGGTACTGTTCATAGTACTGTAGCAAACCCCACCCTCATTTATACTATAGATTTTATGACTTTAATATTACTCTTTTAATATAAATACTCACTAGACTATACTCCCTCCATTACATATCAAATCGAATTTTTTCATTTTCGTTCGTCTACCTTAAACCAAACTTTTTAAAATAGTAAAAAAATTTTACTATTTCTCCTAATTATTCTCTTTCCACTTTATTTTTATACTAACAAAATCAATTAATTTACTATTACACCCATTTATTCTTTTTCCTATTTTACTTTTTATACCCACAACACCCCATTCCTGCTTTAGTTTTTCTTAATCACTGTACCCAAAAAATTAGTTCGATTTGAGATGGGATGGAAAAATAATATTATTACAAAAGTTAGTTTCACTTAAATATTGACAAAATAAAATAGAAAAATTATAATAAAATTTTAAAATTTGCAATTGTACACTATTAAAATACCATATTATTTTTAAATTCTAAAAAATAATTAAATCTATTAATACATAACTGAAGTCACTTAGAGCACTTTTCCGCTCAAACTCTTACCTGGACAACATTTAGTCCAGATACATTAGTATAGAAATTATCGGAAACACCCTTCCAAAAAGGATTTGTAATTCTGATAATTATTTTTTGCAGGCACCCGTGTTCATTAAGAGTATTTATTTTGATATTTATGGGAGAAAAAATTCATTTATAACCTTTGAAAAAACTTTATGTTATCTGGATAAAGCATTGGATACTGTGTGCTTTCGTTTATTGAGTCATTTGTGCCTATTTAGAATAACTACTTCAAGACAACTACTCCCTCCGTCCCGCTAGTAACCGCACTGTTATTATTTGTGCGGGGATTAAGGAAAAAAATAATGATATAAATGTTGTGAGTGTAAAAGTAAAATAGGAGAGAGAATGAGTGGAGGGAATAGTAAATTATAATGGTGTTGTGAGTATTAAAATAATGTAGGAGAGAGAATGAGTGGAAGGATTAGTAAAGATTCTTTGCCATTTTAGAAAGTGTGCGATTTGTAATGGGACGCCCAAAATAAAAAATGTGTGGTTTGTAGCGGGACAGAGAGAGTATTTATTAGCTAATGTTGAACTAAAATAAAAACGCATTAATAATGGGAGTCAAAACAATTAATTAATCCAGTTACATCGTTTTTGGTCAACGTGAGCATGCTGAATTTAAATACTGATAATAAATGGTTCCACATTTAAACTTTCATCAATATATATGATTATTACAACTAATTAAAAACAAAATAATGCATAATTAATTTGATTTGTTAACAGAATTTGTAAGCCTAATTAAATTCAAATAATAAAACATAATACTCCCTCCGTCCCAATAAAAGCTTCACCAATTACCCAAAAGGGCGTCCCGTTAGAAGCTTCACCTTTCCTTTTTTGGACATAAAATATTATTATTTCCTCCACTCATTCTCTCTCCTACATTATTTTAATACTCACAACACCATTATAATTTATTATTCCCTCCACTAATTCTCTCTCCTATTTTCAAATTACACTCACAACATTTTTTTTCCCTCCCATTACCATAATTTCCGTGCCCAAGAAAAATGGTGAAGCAATTGTTAGGACGGAGGGAGTATAGTCCAGTCTTATTACAAATTTTGCATAAAAAAATAATAAATATCAGCCCCAAAATTCAAAAAGTCAGTACTGGTACGTAAAAGGTTACTCTGCAACTATTTAAAAGGTCTGATTCCTTTAATTTGAAGGTTTACTCTTTTCCAAAATTTGTAGTACCATTGTGCATTGCGTTAACAGAAAACAATAACAATTTCACTCTATTTTTCGGTGACCTCAAGAAATTTTTTTTAAGGAAGATCGTATTAGTTCTTGAAGGTTACGATTGCACGTAAGTGGTTCATATCATTATAAAATATCATGAGTTTGCCCGCAACTGTTGAGCTAATTCTCACAGATAAAGAGGTAAGAAAGTAATAAAAAAAAAATTCTTTCTGAATTACCTTATTCTGTAGTTTTTTTGAAACTAATGTGTATTTTTTTCCTTTTTAGGGTTGTCATATACAATACAAGCAACAATATCCACCACTTTTCCTATATCTATTATCCTTTTAAAAATTGAGTTCAGAAACATTTATTTTAAAAACACTAATTTTTTTAATCTGGCAAAAAATCATTATATGTTAACCTTTTACAAATTAGAGTTTAAAAATATTCATTTTAAAAATGCTTCTTTCAAAATCTAAATAGTAGCTTTGATTAAAATTATTTATCAGTTTTATTTTATAAAAAAATATTTATTGATTCAAATTAGACTAATACATTGCTGAAATTATCGAGACCTAAGATTCCATAATCCTGATTGTTAGGCCCAATTTGTAAGAAAACATGCTAGAGGGGGGTGTGAATAGCCTGATAAAACTTCTTTTTAAAATATCTTTTGAAAATAGCCAAGTAACTTATCAAACGCTAAATCGATGTTAACCGATTACGCAGCGGATAAATATTACCGGTTTACTCACACAAATAATCGGTTAAGTAAAAGGAATTTCAAGTAAGTTAAAAGATCATGCAAATTATATTTCAATAAAAAAGACAAACAAAGCAGTTAAGGATTCAAAGGGTTGTAACTGGTGATATAGTTCAATCGGTTACAAGACAAGATAAAATGAGCAAACACATAAACAAAGGGATACAGTTGTTTAAAGAGGTTCACATTGTTAAATAACAGCTACGTCCTCTAGCAAGTTTGATCAAAACTTAGATTTGTGAAAATATGCAATATTAATGTCACTAGTCTATTACAAGTTGCAAGCTTTAATATTTAAAGCTGCCTAAAGGAAAGTGATCACTAATGGATCGTAATACAAGTTTGATCAGGTGTTTTCAAAAGATTTGCTCACAAGTTGAACTGATTTCTCTTGGATGTGTAGTGTGATCAATCCATGTGTTACATACATAGTCTAGTTGAGGAACACTTACAGGAATTGATTGAGTGTGTACAGTATTTGTCCTAATAAATGATCTAGTGAATATAAGGACTGAATGTCTTAAACTTCAATGCTTGAGCACTTGCAGTTCTTGACAATTTCACTCTCAAACTCTTCAATGCACCAACCCTCTTCAATGCTCTAAGGAAGATATTTATAGTGTCTTCAAATGGAGTTGTTGTCTTTGAAGAGGTTGAAGAGATGACTTGCACTGACAAGCAATAAATGAGAATATCTTATGCATTGAATGTTTGAGATTTGTAGTACAATCATATTTGAATTTTCCACTGGGTAAAGAAGTTGTTGTGAGTACTGGTAACTTGAACATTCCTTGAAATAGTTACTGACAAGGCGGCAACATGGTATTAATAGCAACTGTTCTACCAACTTTAGCAAAGAGGTGAGATCAATTAATGATAGATCAACTGATGGAAGCTTGTTGTGGAAGCTTGACCGACTGCATCATTTAGTAACTGATGAGCATAACCGGTTAAGTGACTAAATCGGTTGAAGGGTTGAACAGCTAAGCTCATGACCGGTTAAAGCAGTCAACCGGTTGAAGTCTTTAACATGATGAACAAGTTAACCAATATCTTCTTGAAAAAACTAAAGGTCTTCAAGTCTTCAATTATCTTTGAGAAACTAAAAGTATAAAAACACAAGCACTAGCACTAATGGGATCCTAAGGGTACATAGAAAATTCTAAGTAGTTTAGTTAAAATTAGAGGTCTTCAATAATGCTTTAAGGATTGGGATTAAGCAATTTCTAAGCTATACATATATTTGACTAACAATCTCCTCCTAATTGATTAAGTTCAATCATACTAGGTATACATCTATCTTAACTTAGTAAAAGAATGATAAAGAGTTTATCTTTTAATTTTGTCATTCCCTAAGTCAAGTGACAACTTGATGTAACCTATGGAAAGCTATACAATGAAAAATTAATCCTAAGAGAATGGAGAAATGAGATTACCTGCAAATTGAAAGATTTAGTAGCAGTGTAGTTATTTGTGGAAATATAAAGGAAATTTAAGAAAGCAAATATTAAACTTCGAAATGAACAAGGTTAAGGGAAAGAGATTCTCATTGATTTAAAGACTGCAATCGGTTTGTTAGTCAAATATATGTATATCTTTAGAATTGCTTAATCCCAATCATAATAAGCATTATTGAGGACTGTAGCGTTGATATTTTTATGAATAACAGAGTCGTCACTCATTATTTTATTTAGGAAAACAATAAGAAAAACATTTTTGATTTTAAAGAGATTTGAGGGTTCGGGGGTTAAGTTATGAAATGGGAAGAGGAGCACCCATTCCACCAAATCCGAAGATCGGTCTTGCCAATTGGGTATTATCAATCTAATAAGAATAAAAATTAATTTATTAGGAATGTCGGATTGTATGCTTCGAGATCACCTTCATAGATTGAAAGGACTCTAGGCTAATCTTTTTTATGGATTACACTACTCTAAAAGTCAATAGAGATGGGTTGAGAAGAAGAAAGTAATAAAATATAGGAGTTTACCTTGTGTTTAGGGAGTGTTTGGTTTTAGAACGTGGTTCTAAGATGTCTTCTCGGTCGAGAAGTGATTCGGGCAGAGCTTCGCCTCGATTCTAGGCTTGAGCCTTGATGTTCGTCAATCAACGTGGTTGATAGACGAATTTAGGAGTTGTTTGTGAGTGATTTGAAGGAGTCTTTCGTGGGGAGAAACCAACAAATTGTGTGTGTTTTGTGTTTTCGATCGGAGATCAGGGACCTCTGAAATACTGGAAGTCTCCAAGTATTTATAGGGGTTTAAGAGGTGGATGAATGACTTGGTCACCAAGATTAGGAGACTCAAGTGGATTTGGACTCCTCCCAAGGAAGCTTCCAGAACCCTCTAGTCAGTAGAGACCCGGATTAGATGATATTTATCAAGGAAAGAGGTTGAAACGGAGAAGGAAAGTGATTCTGCATATCCTACAGAGGGGTAGTCTCGCGCAAGACACGCTTGTTCCGCGTGGGACAACTAGTCGAATGATCATTTTGTCCTCTTCAGTTATTCCATTAGTCAGTTAGGTCCCAAAACTAACGAGGTTAGTTAGAAACTTAACGAAACATGATGAAACTGATATGCTTTCATCAAAACACAAAAGAGAGACGAAGAGTAGTGTAATCATGTAATTATTAGTTCAGAATGGGGTGTGTACAGAGCCCCTCGGCGACAAGACTTATGGAAGAAGTCATGTCGTCGATAGAAAAGATATCATTCTGAACACTGGGATGGTCGTGCCGCACGGCTGCCTACGTATCTCTATCGGTGAATCAGACCAAAACGTAGTTCGACTCCAAAACACTAAAAAGGCTATTTTAGGTATTTTGAAAAACCAATTTTTGAAAGAAAAGGTAAGATCGTACTGAGGAATCAAGGATTTGACCCAATTCTGATGATACCCGTTGTTGATGATGCGCCGCCCGAGGTTACTGACGTTGCCTTTGTTGCCGAGGTCACGGACTTGGTTGTTGTTGTTGCCATCACAGACTTTGATACTGAGGTCACAGACTTTGTTGTGGTTGCCGAGGTCACGGACTTGAAGTTTGCTGTCGTCACAGACTTTACTGGTGTTGCCGAGGTCACGGACATGAAGTTTGCTGCCGTCACAGACTTTGTTGATGTTTCCGAGGTCACGGACTTGACGTTTGCTGCCGTCACAGACTTTGTTGATGTTGCTGATTGAGGTGGAGGTTCTGTCGGTTCCTGTAATGCAAGTATATATGCATACTGGTCTCGAATGGACCCGAATGATTCTTACCTTTCTGCACCTGCTAGCACATAAAGATTCCAAATAGATTTTGCAGATTTTAGTTGTTCAACTGGACTTACGTGGTAGTGCCCACGTCTATTCGTGTAAATGGCCGGTTGGTCATTTTGATGGTGAGTTTATGTATGAGTGTATGGTATATGGGCATGGTAGGAACGTTTGTATGGATTCATATTTGAGATGGATGAACTGTATGAGTAAACTTGTGTTTGACAAGTCGGGACCAAATCAGGTTTATACAGAATCTGTTGCTAGTCAGCAAGGCTGAATTTCAATGAGTAACCTTGTGTGAACACATCTAGGCCTGTTGCGAATCTTCATTCTCAATTCTCCCTTGAATCGTGTCTCTAGGAGGCAAACGATTATGAATCTGCCGACTGTTATAATGGCTCTATGTCCAAGGCTCTTTGTTGTCTCAAGCCACAAGTTGCTTGCAAGTGGTAGATGACTTTGTGAACAGGCTTGTGAGTCTGCTCTCTTGATTTGAAGATGATCGAAGAAGACTCTCCTTGTTGATTTGATTTGAAGAGGATCGAATAATGTTCGATGAAGAAGGTTGAAGAATACTCTCCCTTTGTCCTTGATTTTTTTCTTAGTGACGCACCCTGGTTTTCGCCTAGACCGCCCTTTCGGGTTTTCAATCTAGCGGGCATCTCTTTTGCGTATTTTTTTTAAAAAATAGTATGTTAACTCGAAGAGAACTTAGAGGAGAGAATCTTATTGAGGAGAGAGAGATGAGATCTCAAGTTAGTTGAGGAGAGACGGACTCTATTCTTTGAATGGTGATCCAAGCAGTGACTCTTTGGAGAAGTGCACTCTCTAATGATGGGAGTGAGGATCAAAGAGGAAAGCTCCTATGTAGAGTTGATTATTTTGAAGAGTTGAAGTAGAGATTGACTGGGGGAGGAAAGGTTTGGAAGCCCCAGATTTGATGCTTGGATTTCAAGAGTGTGTATGAGAGTGGCTAACAGAAAGCCCCTAGACTCAACGAGAAACACTTCTTGGCTCAAGGATCTAGAAACGTTGTTCTACCTTTAATGGACCATGCATCATCTAGAAATTTCCAAATAAGTTTGAGAAGAAATCCAATCATTAGTATGACTTAAGGGTAAACATTTTTCTTGATACTGAAAGTCTTCTTCACTTGATGTAAGAGGATGTTGAGTAACCTTCATTTCTTTTGTTGGTATCACTTGACTCTTCTTCTTTGTGGGAGGGTCCTTCATGCATTTGAAGTTTCACCTCGTTGTGGGGGTGATGAAAGCTTGAGAGTTTTTTTTTGTACTCTCAAAGCTTTGAATTGAGTAGCCCCACTCTTCTTGGGATGAAGGTTGACAACAGTACCTTTGGCTTTCTTCTTTTGTTGACCTTTGACTTTCAGTAGGGGTAATGTTTAGCCCTTAAGCCTCCTAAGGATAACTTTCTCCTTAAACTAGCTTAGAAGTCTCTATTTTTTGCGATGATTTAGGGAACGGAGGGCCCATTATTTTTCATGAATTAAATGATATTCATGAGGTAGAACAACCTTAGGGAAAGTGTTTAGGAAAAATGACTTTGATTAATTGAGAAATTTAAGAACAGACTCGATAGTTTAGATGACACAAACTAGAGAAGGTGAGGAGTACTAGAAAGACAGAATGACTCTTCGAGATCATACTTTGGAAATCCAAAACCTAATCTACTTCTATCAAAGGAGAAAGGGAGAGGATAGTCGTAGCCCCAAAGTGGTAAGTGTAGATTTCTTCTTGGAGCTTCATCTTCTTCATGGATTACGAGGGAGAGGATTGGTGATGACGTTGGGACGTTATAACTCTCCATTGTCAAAGAGGTCTTGAATGATGTCCTTCAAGTGGTGGCAAGTGTTGGTGTCGTGACCGGTGAAGTTGTGATACTTGCAGAATAAGTGATGAGCGTGATTAGGATCCATATCCTTAGGAGGACCACCTTCCCTTGATTTGATCTTTTCATTCTTGACAAGCACATCGAGGAGTTCTTCTTGAGTGATTCCTTCAATTTTGTCATAGTGTCTCTTTTTCTTTTCGGGAGGAAGAACAACAGAATTCTTGCCGGTGTTGGGGCGGTTGAATGCAATAGCGTTGACTGAAGCATCCTTACTTGTGGTGGTTTTGTTGAAGCGGAAAGTGCTTTCCTTCTTTTTACTTTTTAGGAAGTCATCAATTCTAATTCCGGACTCATGGAGTTCATTGAAGCTGGAAAAGTAATTGCCAGCGAGCTTCTCTTGAAATTCATCACGGAGGCATTGAAGGAAGATGTGGATTTGCTCTTTGAGAGTAGGTCTTTCGACAATTTCAGTAAGTTTAAGTCTCCATCTTCTATCAAATTCGGCAAAAGACTCATTTGCATGTTGCTTGGTTTATTCAAGATCCCTCCTAGTAGGGCGGTAAGTGGAGTTGTCTTCAAACTGCCTTTGGAAGACTAAACATGCAGACGACCAATCAAGCCTTGAAGTCATAGGAAGAGACATGTACCAATCCCTTGCAGCACCCTCCAAGGTTTGAGGAAATCATTGGGCCAAGATTGTGTTATCAACGCCCATCGGAAGCATGTCCCAAGTTTAGGTTTCAACATGGGCTCGAGGACAAGTAGTGCCATTAAACTTGGCAATGTGTGTCAAGGGTTGCAAGTTTCTTCTCGAGGTAGTTCTTAGTAACATGGTTACCAAGTTTAGTAGTTTTACCACTGCCTTCTTTCTTGGTTTTAGCACCCTTGGAGGTATGTCCCTTATCATCGGAGGAGGATGAGGAACAGGAGGAATCGGATTCTTCCTTTTTCTTGCTTGATTTCTTGGTTATCTTATTCTTTTTGGTGTAGGATTCCTCTTCATCGGGGGAGGATTCCTCTTTCTGCTTTTGCTTTCTTTCTTTATTGACTTTCATCTCATGGAGCTCTCGCAGGAGGGCGGTTATTTGGGCATTTTGCTCATCAATTTTCTTACTTTGCTCATCCATCCTAAGTATGGCCTTGATGAGTACGGCCTTAGCTTCCTTGATTTCGGCCTCGGTGGTAGAAGGAGAAGCAGACATCGTGTCGAGCTTCGGCGAAGAACCTAGACGTGTAGCAACCGTGTTAAACCATGATCGATTCCCAACAAGTCGGCTGAATAGGGTGAATGAAGGCTTGAAGGTTTGAAGGTTTTGGTCAAAATACGAAAAGACCGAACACTTGTCTCGCACGGGACAAGTAGTCTCGCGCGTGACAACACCACGGAAAGTCACAATTTTTCTGATTTTAATCATAATTTTTGATCGGACGGAAGATCCGTTTTGGGGGTTTCTAAAGTTCAAAATCCAAACCTAATGACCTAGGGGTCGAAGTCATCCCAAGTAACATCAAGTTTTGTGCAATCAATTTGGTGAGAAATTGTTCTCTTTTTAGGGACAATTATAGGGACATTTCCGAAGCGATAATTTCAAAGCGACAATTTTTTGATTTCTTTTCCATGAATTATTGCACAAAATAAGATCTTGACAAGGGATTACCAAGACTCCAAGATCAAACTGATCGATCACGGAGTGTCTTAAAAAGTCAATCTACATGATATGTGGCGATGCAGGGCTGCAAGGCTAGGCTCCCCGCGATATGACAATCTAGGTGGATTGAATACGCGGAGTGGGATGATCCAATTTCGGAGAGACCGGCGACTAGGTGGTTACCGTCATCCGTCCTTAGTGTGGGTCCCGGGTTTAATCAGGGTATGTAGTGCAGTGACAATTATAATATGAGTGCGCGTGTGTGAGAGTCAATCTAGGTGATAGACTAAAATAGAAAGTTTTATTTTTGAAAACTAAAGAAAAACATATAGTGGCCGCATCAAGTGGTTGCCTACGTTTCTCCCAAATTAGGAAGACTCAGGCCGTCGTAGTTCCACTTAAAGAGATAAAGAAAGAGAATTAAATTAATTAATTACAAAGCCCGAGTCAACCAATGACCGGTAAAAATTAAAATAAATCAATCTCACACAAGTATATAGGTTCAAGTAATTAATAATTAAGCTATCCTGCAAAATAGAGTTAGCATAAGCAAAATAGAAACAATAATTTATTTTTACTTTTCTAAATTTTTAAAATTTTTCTGTAAGTTTTTGTTTTTTTTTGTTTTTTTTTAATATGGTCAAACTTTTGTAGAACAGTCAACTGACCTAATTTTTTTTCTCTACAGCCGCCAGGTACAAAAAGGTAGGATTTTTTTTTTTTGCTCTTGGTCAACTTCTAAGGAAAAGTCAACAACTGAGTGGTTTTTTTTTGTTTTTGTTTTTGTTCGGTCAACGTTTAAAGGAAAAGTCAACAAGCAAAAATCCATGTTTTGCGGCTGATATGATTTGTAACAATGTCTCGCGCGGGACTATTTTGTCCCGCGCTGGACAAGCATTCGGACAGAATAATTTTTTTTTGACAAAAACAATAAAGAAAAATCTCGAAAAATCCATAAAAAATCAATTTTTTGCAGAAAAATAAAAATATTGATAATACTCAATTGCGTGCAAGTCTAACCCTCTTAATTAATCTTCCCAGCAGAGTCGTCAAAACTGTAACGTTGATATTTTCATGAATAACAGAGTCACCACTTATTATTTTATTTAGGAAAAAAATAAGAAAAACCTTTTTGATTTTAAAGAGATTTGAGAGTTCGGGGGTTAAGTTATGAAATGGGAAGAGGAGCACCCATTCCACCCAATTCGGAGATCGGTCTTGCCAATTGAGTATTATCAATCTAATAAGAATAAAAATTAATTTATTAGGAATGTCGGATTGTATGCTTCGAGATCACCTCCATTGATTGAAGGGACTCTAGGCTAATCCTTTTGATGGGATTACACTACTCTAAAATTCAATAGAGAGGGGTTGAGAAGAAGAAATTAATAAAATATAGGAGTTTACCTTGTGTTTGGGGAGTGTTTGGTTTTAGAACGTGGTTCTAAGATGTTTTCTCGGTCGAGAAGTGATTCGGGCAGAGCTTCGCCTCGATTCTAGGCTTGAGCCTTGATGTTCGTCAATCAACGTGGTTGATACACAAATTTAGGAGTTGTTTGTGAGTGATTTGAAGGAGTCTTTCTGGGAGAGAAACCAACAAATTGTGTGTGTTGTGTGTTTTCGATCGGGGATTGGGGACCTCTGAAATACTAGAAGTCTCCAAGTATTTATAGGGGTTTAAGAGGTGGATGAATGACTTGGTCACCAAGATTAGGAGA
Organism: Adenophora triphylla var. japonica; assembly: GCA_022495995.1. NCBI lineage: Eukaryota > Viridiplantae > Streptophyta > Magnoliopsida > Asterales > Campanulaceae > Adenophora > Adenophora triphylla. Next base: position 88,161 of record JAFEMH010003382.1, read on the forward strand.
CTCAAGTGGATTGTGACTCCTCCCAAGGAAGCTTCCAGAACCCTCTAGTCAGTAGAGACCCGAATTAGATGATATTTATCAAGAAAAGAGGTTGAAACGGAGAAGGAAAGTGATTCTGCATATCCTACAGAGGGGTTGTCTCACGCGAGACACGCCTGTTCCGCATGGGACAACTAGTCGAATGATCATTTTGTCCTCTTCAGTTATTCCATTAGTCAGTTAGGTCCCAAAACTAACGAGGTTAGTTAGAAACTTAACGAAACATAACAAAACTGATATGCTTTCACAAAACACAAAAGAGAGACGAAGAGTAGTGTAATCATGTAATTATTGGTTCAGAATGGGGTGTCTACAAGGACCCCTAATTTTAACTAGACCAATTAGAATTTTCTATGTATGATAGGTTCCCTTTAGTGCTAGTGCAAGTGTTTTTATAAATGTATTTTTCTCAAAGTATGAAGACTTGAAGACCCTAAAGATTTTCCAAGTTATCAACTGGTTACTTGTCCAAAAAGTTTCTCCAACCGGTTGACAGCCTCAATAGGTCAACATGCTTAACCGGCCAAACCTTTAACCGGTTGAGACAGTCAATCGGTCAGACCTCCTCAGTTGCTGATGATCGGCCAAACTTATTCAACAAGCTTCCTCAAGCATTTAATGTTCTCACCTACTTAACACACAACTTTTCTGAAGTTAGTAGAGCAGCTGCCTATGAAGACATTCCTGCAACTTGTCAGTGACTCCAAAGAGGAATGTCAAAGTTATCAGTACTCACAACAACTTCATCTATTCAATGGAAAATATCTTCATCAAATCCTAGGCATTTAATACAGAAGATATTCTCATTAAATGCTTGTCAGTCCAAGTCATTCTTTCAACCTCTTCTGAGACAACAACTCTATTTTGAAGTTCACTATAAATACCTTCTCCAGAGCATTGAAGAGGATTGGTGCATTAAAGATCTTTGAGAGTGATTTGCCAAGAACTACAGTGCTCAAGCATTCAAGCATTCAAGTTCAAGGCATTCAAGTTCCACATATTCACTAGACTATCTCTGTTAGGACATACACTAGCACCATCAATCAATACTTGTAGTGTTCCCAAACAAGACTATGATTAGAACACATTGATTGAATCACACATACACCCTAGAGAAATCAGTTCAACTTTTTGAACACATCTCTAGAAAATAGCTGGTCATTCTTGTAGCACGATCCATTAGTGACCACTTTACTTTTGGCAGCCTTCAATCATAAGGCTTGCAATTTGTAATAGTTAGGTATCATTAATAGTGCACTTTCATAAATCCAATTTTTGACCAAACTTGGTAGAGGACATAGCAGTTATTTAACACTGTGAATCTCTTCAAACAACTGTGTCATTTCCTTTATTTGTTTGCTCATTATTTGTGTTGTAACCGGTAGACATTCTCTCAACCGGTCACAACCTATTGACTCCTAGTTACTGCTTGTTTGTTTCTTTATTGGAAAATACAATTGCATGATATTTTAACTTACTGTCATTGAAAATATCTTTGCCTAACCGATCTTGTGTGAGTCAAACCAGTAATATTTTATCCACTGTGCAACTGTTTAATAGGTTAGCTAAGTGATAAGTTACTTGGACAATTTCCAAAAGGTTTTGAAAAGAAGTTTTAAAGAAATTTAGAAAAGGCTATTCACCCCCTCTAGCCCGTTTTTCTACCAATTGGGCCTAACAATTGGTATCAGAGCTTTCAATTTTTAAAAATATTTTTTTTCCAAGCTTAACATTAACAGGTTGAATTGTCAATTCCAAAATGGCAGGAAAACTCATGCAAGCGTGGAACATGGCGACAATTCCCATGTTAAACGAAAACAATTTCCAGTATGGAAAAACAGAATGATGCGGTACATGGATTCAATTGATGATAGACTAATGACTGTAGTCAGAGATGGTCCTATGACACCCATCAAAATCAACACCACACCTAGAGCACCCAAAACTCCTCTCATGGATCACGTCGATAGATCTTCAGAACAAGATTTCTAGGTTCACGAAACTTATGTTCCAAAGCCCCGCGAAGAATGGAATGAAGAGGATAAGATTTGTGCAGCCCTGGATAAAAAGGCTATGCACATTCTAACCTCCGGTCTTGATGATAGGCTGTACAAACAAGTACAATGCTATGAGACTGCTCAACATGTGTGGCAAAGTCTTCTGAGATATTTTGAAGGAGATCAAGTGGCTAAGGACAACCGGCTGTACAAAAGTGTAGCTGAGTTCGAGTCCTTCAAGAAAAACCCAAGTGAGACTCTTAAAGAAACGTATGACCGTTTCTGTGAGGTAAGCAACTCTGGTGCCTCTTTAGGTAGAATATATACAATGAAAGACCTTAACATGAGGTTCCTCAAGTCTCTTGAAGATTTGTGGCATGTCAAGGTTGCTATTCTAAAAGAATGCCGAGACTTGGATAAGACTCACTTTCAAAATAGTGTCAACTTTGTTTTTGTATGAGGAAGAACTCAACAGGATGGGTGGAGTTCAAAAACAATTTAAAAAATTATCTCTGCCAGCTCAGACTGAGATCTTCCCGGACTCTTCCATGTTTAACAACCAATTTTCCAATGACTCTCCCATGATCTCTCAGCCTCATATAAACCAAACCAATGTCAACCATAGCAAGCCTACTGAGGAAGATGAATTTGCTCCCTTTGCTAGGAATTATAGAAAATTCAAGGACTTTAAGAGATCCCAACAACCTCACAACAAATCATTCAACTCCAAATCCTCATCCTTCCAAAGATCTGGAAATTTCCAAAGATCTGGCCAAACCTCCACCTCAACCGATGGAAAAAATGCTCACCAATCTTTAGACTGACTCTGAAAATGAGAATGTTGACTCAAATGAAGATGCCGATGTTAGTTTTGTTACTCTTGATGGAACCGATTAAGGACACATCCCTTTACAGTCACCAATCTTTAGACACCCCAACTCTATTGACCAGTCAACATACAATGACACAACCATACCTGTGAGATCTCCTCTGTCATATTATGACGAACCTATACTTAAGGCAGATAACCCCTACAACTTCAAAATTCAGAGTGTAGGTGGAGCTCTCTACGTTCAATGCAAAACCGCTCCCACTCTCAGACCTCTGATGCAACCGTTACAACAGACCTTCCAGGCCCAACCGATCTCTACTCAACAACCTATGTTTGAACCCCGACCTATCCAATTAAAGAAAACCCTAACCGACATAAGCCTCCAACCGACATCCTCCTTACCAAATTTTGATCCAAACTTTGAACCATCATCCTCAACCTCTCAGCCTACTATTGACTAAATGCCCAATATGTCAAAGTCTGAAATGGCAGAGGTGATGAATGAACTCTTCACTGATTTTGAAAAAGTAAATGATGTTCATAAAGTTATGGTTGTTGATCTTAAAAGAACCACAACTGAGAATGACTCTTTGAAAGCTGAAATAAAAGTTTTGAAAGAAAGTAAGCAAGAGTCTGATCAGTTAAGAAAAGAAAATCAAGAACTCACTAAAAGACTAAACATCTTTCTTTGTCAAATTGCTGATTTAGTTTCAAGAAACAATTCTTTCACCAAGACAATTGATTCTTATTCTAAATCCAGAGTTGCTGTTGAGACTATCCTACAAGACCAAATATTTTTTAGAGACCTAACCGGTATAGGATTTAACTCCAGCAGTAATGGCAGCAAAGATAAGCCAGTTATTGAGTCTGTCACTGAGAACTTGATGGATAAGTTTGATGATACTCAACCTGACCTGCTAAAGAAAAGTATTTCTCGTACTTTCGGTGCTGTCCCACTCACCTATCCTAAGGTGAAGGAACAGACCAAGGTTAAGAAGGTTGACAAAAATAAAACCTTATGGGCTAAGATAGCTGATCCTAAGCTGGGACCCCATGTCCCACTTGGTGATGGTGACAGCAAAGTTAGAATTAAAATTGCTTGTTAAGTTGCAGGTTTGGAAACCTCAACCGGTAAAGAAACTGCAACCGGTCAAGGAACAATCGGTCAGACATCTGTCACCGGCAGAACTGCTCAAATCGGTAAGAGTTCTTCAACCGGTAAAGGGATATCCAAATCCATGCAACCTGCCAACAAAGGAAAAACCAGCACCTTTGTGCCCAAGGTTTTTGTTCCTGCTCAAACTTCTGATCCTTCTGAAGCAATTGGCAAATTGAATATCAACTCATCTAAGCCTTCACAGCCTCCTTCAAACAAATGTTCAAATTGTGGATTTATCGGTTACAAGGCTTATGAATGCCTCTTGAAGCACCTATCTGGACCCATTGAGTCTCAAAGCTCAAGTGGTGGCCAGGTATGGTTGCCAAAGAGGAACTAACTATTTTGACCCAAAAGAATAAGGGGGACCATAAGCTTATTGTCTTATTTCAGGAATGCTTTATGGCCTCAACCGATGCTAGTAAGGATGTTTGGATTTTGGACAGTGGATGCTCACGGCATATGACTGGCCATGCTGATCTCCTTACCGATCTTGAAGAAGCATCATGTCCTCCAGTTGTCTTTGGTGACAACGCAAAGGGTAAAATAGTCGGTCGTGGATCCATCAAAAGAGGTACAATCACTGTACAGAAGGTATCTTTGGTGGACGGTCTGAAACATAACCTTCTCTCCATATCACAATTTTGTGACAAAAGTATGCATTGTATTTTCAATTCTTTCAACTATTATGTGAAAGACATTTCTACAGGAGAAACCCTTCTCACTGGACAAAGAAAAGGTAACATATATGCTATAGATTTAAATATTGTTTCTAGTGTAACTAATGTTTGTTTTGTAGCAAAGAACATCAGTGAGAATTCATGGCTATGGCACAAGACACTCAGTCACTTGAACTTCATGTACCTATCCAAGCTGGCAAATGCAAATCTGGTCACCGGCTTACCTCAAGTGTCTGCTAATCATGGAAGGAAATGCAGAGCCTGCCAGTTAGGAAAGCAACATAAAGAATCATTCCATAGCAAGCCCTGCATGTCCATATCTAAGTGCCTTCAGCTGCTACATATGGATCTGTTTGGCCCCACAATAACTGGTAGTTTAGGGGGAAGCAGATATGCCTTAGTTGTTGTAGATGACTATTCAAGATATACATGGGTGGAAACCTTTGCCTCCAATGATGACACTTATGATGTTGCCACCAAGCTGTTTCGTCTACTTCAAACTTAAAAGGAGAGTGATATCATCAGTAGGAGATCCGACAATGGAACGGAGTTCAAGAACAATGGCATTGCTCAGTACTGTGATGATCACGTAATCGACCACAACTTCTCAGCCGCTGGAACACCACAACAAAATGGTGTTGTTGAGAGAAATAGCAGAACTTTGATCGAAGCTGGGAAAACAATGATATCTGAAGCAAGGCTACCCAAGTACTTTTGGGCTGAAGCTATCCACACAGCATGCTTCACTCAGAATCGATCACTGGTCAACAAGGTTCATAACAAGACCCCTTATGAGCTTTGGCATGACAGAATTCCCAACATCGGTTTCTTCAAGATATTCGTATGCAAGTGTTATGTTCTTTACAACGGTAAAGAGCATCGAGGTAAATTTGATGAGAAAGCCGATGAAGGTATCTTTGTTGGTTATGCCAAGCATAGTAAGGCATTTAGAGTTTTTAATAAACGTTTGTTGAAAATTGTTGAGTCTGTTCATGTTACATTTGATGAATTTGATTTGCTAGTCTGACAAGGCTCCAAATAGTACTGATAATTCTGGTGTTTTTGAGACAGGTGAATCCAGCAACTCTAACTCCAATCAAATCACCAGCAATAATGCAAATCAACCTTCAGCTCAACATTCAGTTCCAAGTGATGTAACCAGTAGAGCTCTAGTTGATGACTCATTCTTCCCTCAATCAGTTAGAGAAACCAATGTTCAAAATCCCTAAACCGATTCTCTATCAGCTAGCCCCTCTACAAATGTTCCTTTTACACCACCTGAACCTGAACCAGTTTCAAACATTCATATACCATTTCCTTCACCACAATCCGATCATCAGTCAGCCTCACCTCTTCCTAACCGATCTTCCCAACCGGTCACACCTCCCTCAACCGGTTCTGCTCCTCCCTTAGAAACCCTAAGACAAGAATCGGTTAGGCAAGACCTTCCTAGGAAAGTGAGATCAGTTAGAGATCACCCAATAGAAAATGTGATTGGTGATGTCTTTTGGTCCAAGAATGACTAGAGGCCAGTTGAGGAGCATGAAAGAACAACATGGACTATTCTCCTCTGCTATGGTCTCAAATATAGAACCAAAGAAGACTAAAGAAGCACTGAATGACCCCAGCTGGATAGAAGCTTTACAAGAAGAGCTCAACCAGTTTGATAGATGCAAAGTATTGGAATTAGTGCATCGACCTAGTGATCAGACAGTGATTGGAACGAAATGGGTTTTTAGAAATAAATTGGATGAGTCTGAAAAAATAACAAGGAACAAAGCAAGACTAGTGGCAAAAGGATACAAACAAGAAGAAGGAATAGATTATGATGAGACTTTTGCCCCAGTAGCTAGACTAGAAGCCATTAGGTTGTTTCTTGCCTATGCAGCCTTCTTCCTTGGACTTCAAGTCAAACAAACTCAAGAAGGAATCTTCATCAATCAAGCCAAATACGCTAATGATCTCATCAAGAAATTTGGTCTTGATTCTGCTCATCCTCAAAGCACTCCAATGACCACTAATGTACATCTCGATAAAGATGAGTCCAGTAAGAAATTAGATATAACACTCTACCGAGGTATGACAGTTTTTGAGCCTATAAATACTGGCCTTTAGCAACAATCATCTCAACAATCCATCCCTTTTATCCCCCAGCATTTTTGAGCCATTTCGAGCCATCCCGAGGCATCTCGAGGCATCCCGAGCCATCCCGAGGCATCCGGGTCCATCCCGATCAAACCTCTCGACGTCATATAACCCTCATCCATCCTCAATCAACCCTCGTCAACCCACACCCACTCACCAAACTCCAAACACCCAACAACTTCTCAAAAAGCGATCAAAATTCGAGTGTTTAGCGAGTGTAAACGAGAGTTAATTAGGGGAGGTTCTGCCCGAGTGAGAGTAGAATTTCTCTCCTCTTTAAACCACCACAAATCAACCACATTACCCCAAGGAAGATAGAAAGAAGCCAAAATTGGTAAGAACTCCTTCTGAACCCTAAATAACTGCTTTAATTTTCGAGTCTTTAAATATTTTCGTTTAATTACGTCGTTCATAATGTATTTTACTTACATATGTCATAGACCCAAACCATCTAAATGATCCTAAAATATCTTTCATGCATAATGTGCACAACTTGACCTGATGGCCAGAGCACTGGGACACCAACACGGAGGTCCTGGGTTCGACTCCCCCCAGTGGTTAGAGTGGATGATTATCCCTCCCTAGTTAAAATTAGGCGCCTCTAGGGTGGAAATTTTAAGGGAATTTTCAAAGAATTAAGGGACTGATTTGTAAATTGACTTAAAAAGGCTTGCCTTGAAGTGGGCAAGCCTCAAAAAAAAAAAAAAAAAAAAAGAATGGAGGTCTGACGGAGATAGTGATTTGTTCCGGTTCCGTATATTTAAATGCATTTTATTTCTTAAAAACACACAAACTCACACACACACACAAATTTCAAAGAAAGGTTTAGAAAGAGTCATGTATATGAGGCGTCTTGGGTGAGCACACAAATCTCTTCCCGAGGCATAAACTGACCTCTGAACTCAAAAATCTCATCACACAACAAAAAAGCTTTTTTTTTCAAAGTTTTGGGCATAATCAAAATGGCGTGGTGACTCTCTTTCCAAGAAAAAACCATCCGTGCCGGATCGGGTAATTTCAAATATAAACTTGAATAAAGAGAAAAAATCGCACGATCATCATTTTGATTTGTTTGAGTGGAGCCATGTGTAAAGCAATCTACTTAATACTAATTCGCCCTCGCACTACGAGTGCTCGAGGCTTCAATGTACGTTTGTATCACATGATAGAACGGATGAAATGGGTGCAACTCCGCACTTGATCCTTTCGGCGTATTGCACTATAATTGAACAAAATCACAATTGAACTAAGAAGAAGAAGAAGAAGAATTGCTAGAAAAAATTATTTTATTAGTATTTTTATATGTTACTCAACATATTGCTCCATCAAAATCAAAAGCTAAGAATTAATGCTCCATTAATCATTATTAATATAGGAGTCATGCCTCTTGTAATCATGGGATGTTATTCTACATTTTTGTAACCCCGATTGCAAGATAATAATGATATCAATTAATCTCTCTATTAATCTAGAAATCATGACAAATCAAAAGTTGGGTTAAATTCTAAAAGTTATACTTGCAACCTACTAACTTTGAGTTATCATATCTTTCTAATCCAATTTTTCAGAGATCCTCGGCTCCTCCGTCCATGTGCATAGAAAAGGGTTTTCTTCCCCAAATCTTATCTTATGTCCCTTCTCAATCTAAACACTTATTTAACAATCCGACTTCGCAACATATTACAGTTCGTATACGTGTATACATGATCATTTTGGCTACAAAATTTAAAAGTTTAATCAATGATATTTCGTCAACTTGTAAGTTACTAATTTTATTCTTCTAGTTTATAAAGCATAATAATTTTTGAAATTATAATTATTAAAATATAATACTAAATATAATTATGAAATTAAATTTATATAAATATTTATTTTGGGACGAAAGTAATAATATTGTTAAAAGTGAGTTGCGATTTACAGGGATATGTTGGTTCAACTTAATTAATCCAAAATAATTGATACTTTATTAAATTAAATTGTTTGGAGATAATTTTACGAGTAGCAATTATTACTTGAAAATGAGCAATTTATATGATATGGTGTTTATTTATGCTCGCAAATATCGTACAAATATATGATGTTGTTGAACAAGATGATGAATTGTTCGTGTGAATTATGGAGTGGTCTACTACTTTAGGCCTAGTTATGATACAATTTATATGAAGTACACATCTATTTTTGACTTATGTTGGCCATGGTTGAGATATAGATTATAACGTTAAGTATAACTTAGGCAAGCTATTTTATGTGAATACTGTTTGGGGCGGAAAATTCATAGCAACATGTTATAAAATGACATCTCATCTTGGAGTAACAACTTGAACTAACAACTTGGTGTTGCAACTTGGTTGACAATACGTTTTGCAGGGTTATTATTATGAACCAACTTTTCAGGAACCGTTATCAAACTTCAAAGATATTATGGACCAAGTCAAACACCACAAAGGCTATCCTCAGAGCTCGCACAACATTTCTCAGCGGTTATCTTTATCTTCATCAACTTTCAACGAGATTCTAGGCACAAGATGTGGGATATCATTTATTATGTTATTTACGTTACTTTTCCTTGTATTTAAATCAGCATAGCAACACATATACACACACACTCACGAAATTCACAACACAATACTCTTTGTACTCACACTCCGATCATCATATTAATAAAATTCCACCATTCTGAGGTTGTATGCCGGCGAACAAGTTGTTCAAGGGCTTTCTTCGTTAAATACCTAGTCTATCACATTTTGAATCTCGGAGAATCATATTCCATTGTGCCCAATTTCATCTCTAGAAGTTGAATTGTGTAAATTTGACCAAAACAATTTAGCGCCGTCTGCGGAAACTTTGGTCTTTTGATTATTGAAAAGATTCAAGATGTCTACCGGAATGTCATCTGCTATGATTTCAGCCGGAGCCACCACTGGGGTGCTGACTTCAAGCCAGAATGTTAGCTCCACTGCAGGTTCGATCCAAGTTCTAGGAGGGACATCAGTTGGAGCTTCACAGGAAATTCTAGTAGATATTGTCTCCAGCTTGGCAAGCATGATGGCTGAATTGAGACGATAGATAATGCTGCAGACTGATACCTCCACAATGTTGATGAACAATGTTGCCAGACTGCAACATGAAGTTCCTTCTCTCCAAGCTGGTCCGTCTGGAGTGCGTCAGAATGTATCACATAATGATTTTCAGGGTACAAATCCCATCATGGGATCCAACATGTTCTCTCCATACCAACCAAGGAGACTCGACTTTGATAGGGATACAGGGGTATTAACTGATAATGTGGGATTCATACCAATGACTAATGAAGCCACTGACAGCGTGGTTATTAATCCTGAGATTATCCAAACCACCTCTATAGCGTTTATGACCCCTACCCAAGGACCAGCAGGGAGTGTTAATCCACAAGTTGATTTTAATGCTTATTATGCTGCTGCTAACCATGATGCAGGAAATTCGGTGAATAGACAATTGCAGGAATTGAGAGAAATGGTGATGAATGTACCTGGGATCACGTTGCCATACCACCAGGCTTCTCCAACATGTTACAATGAATCACGCTTTACCCCATCTATTGCCTACATGGTGATACCAAAGAAATTCACTGTTCCTCACTTGAAGCAATATGATGGGACAACTGATCCGTTGGAGCACATTGCCTTGTACCAAGAGAAGATGGATGTGATTCACATTCCTCTGCAGTTCAAGGAAGCTTGCCTTTGTAGGGGCTTCGGTTCCACCTTGACCAGTGCAGCCTTGCGATGGATCATCAATCAACTTCTAGGCTCTATTGGATCTTATGCTCAACTTATTAATATGTTTACTAACCAGTTTTCTTGCAACAGGGTCTTTGAGAAACTAACTAGTGATTTATATAGGATAGTTCAAAAACCTGAGGAATCATTGAAAGACTATTTGAGCAGGTTCAACAAGGAAGCTGTTGACATTCCCAACATGGACATGTCCACAGCAACAGAAGCCTTCAGGATGGGACTCAAAAAAGATTCTCCTTATTATGATGAATTGGTGATGACACCTTGCAAGAGACTGGAAGAAGTCAGAACAAGGGCGATTAAATTCATCAGGTTGGAAGAGGACAAATTGATCAGGAGAAAGCAAACAAGAAGAACACCACTCCTGAGCAGCATTATGGTGGCAAGATAGAAACCTCTCATTCTAGATCCAATAGGGGTAGACCCTACTCTAAACTTGATAACTCTAGCATTAATACTGTCAATGATAATGATGATGATGATGAATCACAATCCAAGAATCGATGACTACTGTTTTTCTGTTGACATTGCAGGAGTGATACACGCTATGGATAACTTGGGTGAAAAAGCAAGATGGCCCAAGAAGTCTGACAAGCCCTCTGTGTGGAAAGACAAATCCAAGTGGTCTGCATATCATGAATATTTTGGACATACTACTAAGAACTGTATTTCCCTAAGAAATGAAATCAACCATCTTCTATCTAAGGGACTCCTCAAAGATATTCTAGGCAAGCGGCGTGTGCATATCATGAGAATCCTCCACCTCCTCCAGTTCCAACCAAGGTGGTCAATATGATTAGTGGAGGGTCAGACATCTGTGGTACATTTTACTCAGCTGCTAAGCGCCATGCTTAAGACTCAAAGGAGGACAGGTTGAACTTGCCGGCAAGACCCTCAGTGAAAGTTAACGGTCAAGATATAACATTTGATGAAGACGACAAGGGTGACATCTTGGATCCCCATCATGATGCTCTAGTTGTGACATTACAAGTAGCCAACTGCTTGGTGAAGCGTATTCTGATTGATAACGGGAGTTCTGTCAATATAGTAACGACTGACAGCTTTGCAAGTATGGAGATTCCACTCGAGCATGTTACTAGAAGTTCATCCATTCTAGTTGGATCCAGTGGAGAAACCAAGCACACTTACGGAGAGATCAAGTTTTCGGTTTATGTTGAAGGGGTAAATTCTATGGAGAAGTTCTGTGTCATAGAGTGCAAATCGTCTTACAATATATCATCATGGGGAGAGCCTGGATTCACAACATGAAGGCGATCCCCTCAACCTATCATCAGTGCATCAAGATACCAACACGTTGGGGAGTTGTCAAGGTAAAGGGGGACCAGAAAACAGCAAAGGAATGCTACAAGGTGTCAATGAAGGCAACGAGCACCCCTAGGCAAGCATAGCAATTAAAGGAGAAGGCACGGGATGTTCTGGAGGCGGCTGAACATGATGTTAAGGAAACTCAACTTGAACCCTCCAATCTCGATGTCAAGGTTCTAGTTGGAGCAGATATTCCTCACGAAATTGAGAAAGACATAGTAGAATTTTTGAGGTGTAGAGCCAAATGTTTCGCTTGGAAACACGAAGACATGACTGGAATTAGTAAAGACATCATCACCCACAAGTTGAACATGATCCTAGCATAAAACATGTCCGTCAAAAGAGAAGGAAATTTGCACATGAGCGCAACCGGATCATAAGGGAAGAAATTAAAAGATTGCTGATGTCCAAGATGATCAGAGAAGTTGATTACCCAAGGTGGTTGGCCAACGTAGTAGTTGTGGAAAAGAAGAATGGCAAATGGCGTGTATGCGTAGATTTTACTGATTTGAACAGGGTGTGCCCAAAAGATCCGTTTCCTTTGCCTCATATTGATTCTTTGGTAGATGCAACTGCTGGCCATGACATCTTAACCTTCATGGATGCTTCTTCAGGTTATCAACAAATACAAATGGAGCCTTCAGACCAAGAAGATACTGCCTTTATTACCCCTGAAGGTATATATTGTTATATTTCTATGCCATTTGGACTAAAAAAATGCAGGTGCAACTTATCAGAGACTGGTGAACAAGATGTTCAAAGATCAACTTGGAGAAACTATGGAGGTTTACATTGATGACATGGTGGTGAAATCGAAGAACATTAAAGATCATGTTGAGTATCTCAAAGAGGCGTTTGACATCTTGGAAGCCTTCAACATGAAGCTAAATCCCTCAAAATGCAATTTTGGAGTCAGAGCTATTCCTTGGCTATATGGTGACCTGGGCATAGAAGCAAGTCCTGAACAGATCAAGGCTATCACCAACTTGGACTCACCCATAACTATCAAGGATGTGAAGAGGCTTACAGGCAGGGTTGCAGCTCTTAACAGGTTTATCTCTAAGTCATCTGACAAATGTAGGTTGTTCTACGACGTACTCAGGAAGAACAAGTTCTTCCAGTGGACAGATGAACATGAAGCAGCCTTCGTCAACCTTAAAGAGTACGTCACATCTCCACCATTATTGTCCAAACCGGAACAAGGTGAACCTTTACTCTTATATCTTGCGATATCTGAAAATTCTGTTAGTGCAGTCTTGGCCAGCAAACAAGATGGTACACAACATCCTTTTTATTATATAAGTAAGTCCTTGCTTGATGCAGAAACCAGGTACTCCCATCTTGAGAAGTTAATACTTGCTTTAATCACTGCTTCTACTAAATTATGCCATTATTTTGAGACTCATGCTATTACTGTCAAGACTAACTATCCTACCAAGAATGTGATAAGAAAACCTGAGATTTCAGGTAGGATGGCCAAACGGTCAGTACAACTCAGTACTTATGACATACATTATGAAGCAAGAACTGCAATCAAGTCACAAGCTTTGGCGGGTTTTGTAGCAGATTTCAGTCCCAACCTACAGCCTGAGGTTGAGCTTGAAGTCCAACAACTTGAAGGTATTGGCTCTCCTAGGTATTTTTTTTTAAGAGAACCAGGACGACACCTGGGAAATTTTATTAATGATAAATAATAAAATTACATCGATGAGCTGGAATATAACCTAACTCTAAATCCACAATATAACAAACCATAGCCCAAGAATAAAAACCCACCAAATAGCCCAAACATCAGCCCAAGCCCCACACACCAGATCCATCCTAGCAAAGGAGATTAAGGGCGGCCACACAAGAGCAATGGAGGCCGCACAAAACCAACCGAAGAAATAGGGCGTCCTCACAATGACTTGGGCGGCCGCACAAGTCTGGCCGAGACATAAGGGCGACCGTACAAGCCCTTTGGGCGATCGCCCAAGACCACAAGCGCAGCGCACGGACGTGGAATACCAAGAGCACGGCCATGCACTTCAGAAAAAAACCCCAGCAGCCTAGAAACCAAAATTTCAGCTGAATCAAATCCATATCAAACCTCATATTAACCCATATCAACAACAGCCAACCAACAACCAAATCATCAAAACTCATCCTTATATCAATGTCTATCAACATAAATGCCCAATTCATCAAACCTTAAAGCATTTATCACATCACCCGATAACTCAATAGTCAAAGCATATCTCATATGTTGTCGATGAACATGAGCAATCGCTGCAAGCCTATCCGCCACCCCATTTGCTTCCCTTAACACGTGCCTAATGCCGAAACCACCCATTAAACCGCTGCACTCCCTTAGCTCATACGCATATCGCCAAGGCCCAGAAAACCGACCATTCAATATCCCCACAGCCACCAAAGAATCAGATTCCACCTGAACCGAGGTAAATTGAAGGTCCCGGCATAACCTCAAACCAACTCGGAGCACAAAAATCTCTGCCTGCATATTTGTGCCCATTCCATAGAAATTGGAAAAGGCGCTAACGAAACCTCCCCTCCAATCTCGAATAATCCCTCCTCCCAAACACTCACCATGAGTAGACGATCCATCCGTGTTAAGGGAATAGAAGTAATCTCGCGAAGGCTCCCATCTCAACGTTCTTACCTTCCTGCTCTTTACTTCCGCAACCCGTAAACCCAAATTCGATAAAATAACCCTAGCTTCCGCAGTTGGCCTTCCTTTGGGGACCAAATAAGAACACATATCCAACAATGCATGTTAGACCCCATCTATAATCGTATCACACTCCATCTGCTTCCCCATAAAAACCATCTTACAACGGGCTTTCCACAAACCCAAGCAGGCGAAAAGCATAATTCCCATTCAAATCAAACCCAGCTGAGATCTTTTAGACTGGCCTCCACACCACGTTGACCAAAGATGATGGAAATCCACATACTGAAACCCAATCCCGAAGAAGGGAGCCCAGTGCTGCCATAAAGACCTAGCCATCTTCGAGTGTAAAAATAAATGCTCCTACGTCTCCCTGTTATTACTGGAATGGCAACAAACACACCGAGGTGGGATGTTGAAACCCCTCTCCTCCACTCTAGCGTCCACCGGGAGGCCATTATGCATTAATCTCCACCAAAACCCGCTGACTTTGGTAGGAATGTGCTTGTGCCAAATTTTGGCTCCCCAATCCACCAAAGGACTCCGAATACGATGATGTTCCCACCAAGCCGCAGTCTCAAACACCCCCGACTTAGTCAATGTAAACACCACCCTATCCTCCATATCCATAGCAATCCTTACCCTGCGAATAGTATCATGCAAGTAGTTCGGAATGAAATCCCATAGATCATCAATAATCCTTAAACCATCTCGAACCGTGAGATTATGATCCTCCGGACTCGGACCCCTAACCGCTCACCACACCAATCATCACTCCAAAACCGCACATCCCCACGGCCTATAATCCACCTACGACAATCCTCCAATTGAGGTAACAGAGAATCAGCAGCCTTCCACGCATGAGAACTAGACTCCACCCACCTCAAATCATACTTCTCCCTAATAAAGCGAGACCAAAGAGAATTTCCATGACAAGCAACCCATGCCAACTTTGCTAATAGAGCATTATTGACATCCCCCATCGATATCACCCCTAAACCTCCTTCTTGAATAGGCTTACAAACCTCATTCCAAGCAACCCATTGTGGACGCTTCTCCCCCCACTACTCCATAAGAAATTAGCCAACATCCCCTCAATCTTTCTTATCTCACCCTTCGGCACTTTCAGCACTCCCATAGAATAAATAGGGATGCTACTCAACACGGATTTGATTAAAATCAGTTTACCCCTAAAAGATAACAGTTTGGCCTTCCATCCTCTTATCCTCTTCATCACCTTTTGCTCTAGCTCTGCAAAATGGTGATTCCTAAGGTGATTTCCCCCAAGCAAACGGGTTTTATTAAAGGCCGGGGTATTCAAAATTATGCATTTTCTTGCCTACATAGAATCCGCTTTTTTCAAGACTTATAAGCTGCCCCGAAGCCCTTTCATACTTTGCCAAAACACCCCTTAATCCCTCAATCGAACTCCTCCTCCCATTACAAAAAAGCAACATATTATCCGCATACAACAAATGGGTGATAGGAAAACCACCCCGACCATGCAAATACAAAAGGAAGACATTATTCGTCACTGCTTTTTGTAAGGCCCGAGACAATACCTCCTGAGAAATTATAAACAAAAGGGGTGATAGAGGATCCCCTTATTTCACCCCAGGGACGAAGCAAAAAATCCATAAGAGATCCCACCCATTCGATCTGAGTACCAATTTCCCTGAACCAATCTCCAAATCAAATCCCGACCTCCATCACTGAAACCGAAAGAAGTCAAAGCACGAAACAGGAAGTCCCACTCCAATCGATCATAAGCCTTAGACATATCAAGCTTAAACAAAACATTGCCCCCCGTAACTTTCTGATCAATCCGATGCACCAACTCGTGAGCCAAAGTGATGTTTTCTTGAATACCCCGGCCTTTAATAAAACCCGTTTGCTTGGGGGAAATCACCTTAGGAATCACCAAAGCCAAACGGATTGTCAGGATCTTTGAGATAACCTTGTTCATGAAAGTGGACAAGCTTATCGGACGCAAATCCTTAAAACCCGTTGGTATATCAACCTTTGGAATCAACACTAAAACATTTGAAGAAAATCCCCTTGGCAGCTCCATCCCCATATAGAAAGCCTGCACTGCAGCCACTACATCATCTTTAATAATAGGCCAGCAACCCCTAAAGAAGTGACCCGTAAAACCATCCACCCCTGGAGCACTATCTTCATTCAATGACTTAACAACTTCCCATATCTCCCTCTCTTTCGAAACAGCAGTAATGGCCATATTATCCTCCATATACAACGCACCATCAATACCCATAAATAAATCATCATCCATAACATGAGGAATTGATCTGAACATGTCCTCAAAGAAAGCAGCCCCAAGATTACCTAACACTGCCTCATCATCGTACCAAGACCCATCCGACATTTGCAGCTTGAAAGCATTCATCCGTCTTCTCTCTTTAATGCTCGCATGGATAAATGTTGAATTTATGTCCCCATCTTTTACCCACAACTGCCTCGACTGCTTCTGCTTCATATCATACTCCCAACGCAGAGCCTGAGCCAATTCCACTTGTTTCTGCTTGAGATTAAGAGCTACGAAATCATCCCAACCCTGCTGCAACTGAACATCCAATGCCATAATCCCATCCCGAAGCCCATCAATTTTTCTAAAAATATTTCCAAAAACCTCCCAATTCCATTTTCTAAGAGCCTTTCGCAGAGCATGTAATTTCCTATGAAGTTTTTCCAAAGGATTACCCCCTGTCCAACGGCCCCAAACTTCTTGCACAAAACTCTGAAATCCATGATGATCCAACCACATTTTCATAAATTTAAAAACGTACCTTGGTTTGGAAATCTCCGAAAATCTTACCTTTATAGGCGAAAGATCCGACATATCCCTAGGCAAATGAGTAACCGTGACAAGCCCGTGCTTCGCAAGAAAAGCCCCGTTTACCAAAACCCTATCCAAACGTTGCCAAATACGCGTTGATCCGTCATTCCCATTACACCACGTGTATATGCTACCTTCAAATTCCACTTCAGACACACCCGCATCAACCATACAGGAATTAAACTCATCCATACCCAAGAAATCCCAGCCATTTCCTCCCAATTTCTCAGACGGCTGCGATATTATATTAAAATCACCCCTTACAAGCCAAGGGACATCAAAATGAACATAAATATCTATTAGATCAATCCACAAAGCTTGCCTCTCAACCCGATCACAACTCGCATAGACAAATGAAAGAATACCGTACTCATCCCCACTACAAGTAACACGCACCGTAATCTGCAGTCTCGAACTACTTACCATGTCCATATCAAACCCCGAGCTCCACAACACCCAAGTGTGCGTATTGACCGGATTCCCATGCAAAAAATTATGAAACCCCAACTGCCTTGCAATCATTGCAAGTCTATCCCCCATGAGCTTGGGTTCTAAAATTGCAAGACACCATGGCTTATGCTTGGCAACCAATAATTTCAATACGTCCATAGTTCCAACGTTCCCAACCCCTCTAGCATTCCAAATTAGAACCGTCATTGAGAAACTTTTGATTTAGAAGACACCCCCTTACGCTTAATCTGGGTTCTTCGAGGAGACACCTTTTGCTGCACGTTTTTAACACCCTCTTGCCCTGCTCTATCCTTTGCCACAAAAGAGGAATCCTACGAATCCTCCTCCCCAGCCGAAGAATAAACCTCCTTGTTAGAACAATCAACATCTCCCCCCTTATCTGAATCTTCCACAGGAACAATCTTGTTATTTGGTTCCCCATCCTTCATAATCTCTGTATCACCTATTTCAAACTCCCCATTCTCAACCGTAACATCTTTGTCAACCCCATTTGGAGCTAATACAGGCTCCCTATCCATCTCAATTTCACCATCTTCCACCATTATTATATTCCTTGATGGCTCAGTTGATGGCACTATACCCCCCAAATAACAATACCCAGTCTCAACTTTCTTATTCACCTCCTCCATACTAGAAGACAAAGATGCCTCCGTATTCAAAAGACATTGTTCCCCATTTACCCCCTCTCCATCATTCTCCTCCAATACTGAGAAAGTATTCGAAGTGTCGACACCCTTAGCCTTATCAACATTCCCCTCCTTACCAAGTATAGTTACTTTACCAAAATTCAAATTTTTTGAATTTACCTTATCAGCAACTTGATTGGTAGATGGCCCCACATCCCCCTTACGAATCACAGCAGGATGATTTTCTTTCACCATCCTCCCTTTCCCCTTCACTTGCCAAGCCTTTTGTTGAGACTTTTTAACCTCCCCATTATCATTCACCTTTATCACCTCCTTGCGACCTTGTCTCTGATTATCCTCTTTCTGTCTCGCTTGATCACCCTTAGGTCGCATCTTTCCTTTCCTGCATGAACCCTTAGTATGACCCAACAGCCCACAACCCTCACAAAAAGCTACATTGCCTTCGAACTCCACTTCCTACATGAAGGCGTTCTCTTTCGACGTTCCCAAAAAAATATGGGATGGAAGGGGCTTAGAAACATCAATTCAGTAGTCCTATCATCTGCCTTCAAAAATGTCCCGAGCATATTTCCAATATTTTTCATAAACGCATACCAATGCAAAGGTAAATTTGGTAAACGAACCCATACCGCAATACATGGGTTATCAACTGTGAAGTCAAAATCCGGTGTCCAACGAAAACAACGAAAATTACTATTAGCAATGACATTATATTCCCTGGCTAAAGCTCTAGTAAAATCATCTTGACTTGACATATAAACAAGAACATGTCTAGGATCCAACAAACCCACTTTAAATTTTTCATTCAAACCCCAAACTTGCTTAATGTGGTCGAAAATTACCTTCAGCTGTGGTCTACCCGCAGAAAATTTCAACACCAAAGTATAATTCAGACGATCCACTGCCGCTTGGACTTCTCTATCTGTAAGAATCAAAGCATTAGCACCATCAACCTTTGTTGTAGGTCTAATTGGGGCATCCAACTTCAAATTCCAGGGGCACATGTTTGGGAATCGTTCTGAACTCACCCCAAGGAGACTTAATCCCTCAAGCTGTAGCTTGTGAGTACAAGGCGACAAATAATGAGGCTGAATATGAGGCCCTCATTATGGGATTAACCACTTCTTTAAATTTAAATGTTAAGCATATTAATGTGTTTAGTGATTCCTTGTTACTAGTTAACCACTTTAAAGGATCTTATACAGCTAAGCAGGCCAAAATGACAAGTTATCTCGAATATGTTAAGATGTTGGCAGGACAATTTGCAGACTTCACTTTTGAGCAGATTCCACGAGAAGAGAACGCTGAAGCAGATGCATTAGCCAACCTAGGTTCAAGTTGCAAAAGCATGCTGGACAATACCATCCTAATCATTCATGTCATGCATCCAGCCATAGATCAACCTGAAATGAGCCAGCTCAATGATCATCCTAATGTAGTGGCCATGCCTGTTAGTAATTCCACATCCTGGATGCTACCTATAATTCAATTCTTGCAAGATGGCACAGTCCCAACTGATGTAAAAAGTCCAAGGTCATTCAGAATAAAGGTATCAAGATTTATTTTAATAGACAATGTTTTGTTTAGGAAATCCTTTATAGGTCTATACATGAGATGCCTAGAACCAGAGCCAGCTGAATAAGTCCTAAGAGAATTACATGATGGTGAATGCGGCAACCATGCTGGAGGCAAGGCACTGTCATCGAAGGCATTAAGATCATGTTATTATTGGCCGACCATGCGTCAAGATGCAGTCAAGTACATCCATAAATGTGATGCATGTCAAAGACACATCAACATCCTGCACCAACCTGCTGAACCACTACATCATATCCTATCACCTTGGCCATTTATGCAATAGGGGATGGACATAGTAGGCAAGCTATCAAGAGCACCTGGGGGCAAAGTATTTATGCTAGTTATAACAGACTAATTCTCAAAATGGATTGAAGCTGAAGCCTTTGTGAAGATTATGGATAAGGAAGTGATATCATTCATGAAAAGAAACATTATCAGTAGATTCAGAGTTCCATCTGAGATTATATGTGACAATGGCTCACAGTTCATCAGCAAAAAGACGTAAGACTTCTGTAAAAGATGGAGAATCAAGTTGATAATGTCTACACCGGTACATCCTCAAGCTAACGGTCAAGCTGAGTCCAGTAACAAGTTGATAGTAAATAACTTGAAGAAACGTCTTGACCAAAAGAAAGAAAGATAGGTCGAAGAATTACCCCTAGTACTTTGGGCTGATAGAACCACTCCAAAGAGTGCAACAGGACAGACACCTTATTCCTTGGTGTTCGATGCTAAAGTTGTTATTCCTGTGGAGTTAACAATCCCAACAGCTAGATATGGTCTAACAACCCCGGAAGACAACCAGCTTGTCCTCGCTGAAGACCAAGACACTATTGACGAACTCAGAGATATGGCTAAGATCAGAATGGCAGCTTACCAGCAGAGGATAGCTAAGTCATACAACAAGAATGTCCGCATTAGAAGATTTAAAGTTGGAGACATGGTCCTGAGGAAAGTTTTTCAAAATAAAAGAGAGCTAAATTCGGGTAAGTTTTCTGCCAAGTGGGAAGGTCCCTATGTGATTGATACATAAGCTGGAAAGGGGGCATATAGCCTATCAACCTTAGATGGCGTGAGGATTCTAAGGAATTGGAATGCAATCCACCTAAAGTTGTACTTCACGTAAGTTATGGCTTGTCTATTCAATTCCAAGAATCAGGTATGATTTATTATACTTTATTTCAATTATGTTATTTCAATTTGATTTATATTTTTTAAACTCATACTGACTTAATCATCGGAGTGGTGTTAGCCAAGCTAACACCCACCCCTGACATGTTTCCATTTTGCAAGAAAACTCAAGGTCTATACTCAAGACAACATGATCAACATGCTCAACTTAGGCCGCAGAATAACCCAAGATGACTAAGTGATACTTCAGGTTGTAGAAGTATCAAAATTGCTAAATCCTTACACAACCAGTTTTCAAGTTGCTGCACGTTGGGTCAGATTCGCACCAACAAAAATCCAGTATTTACAGTCAAGATGAAAAGGTACACACCTTCCTAAAGGTTTAAAGATTTTACATCTTTCTTAAGTTGGTAAGTTTATTTTCACCTTCGCCTGTGCGCACACTTTTCATGTTTTAGTTAAGTTGTAGGTGGGCCAATGTGTCATGTATATGTTGATTACCTTCTTGCACTTAATTAAAATTATGAACTCAAGTTGAAATCACAGGTTGTAACATCAACATGTTACCATAACTACCTAAGGTTTGAAAAGATAAAATATCTCTTTTCACTAAAGTCAGATTCCCAAAATTGTTAACAATAGCTTGTTACCTATTACACATTCAAAATTTCTTCCTAAAGAGCAATTACATTTTTTCCAAAAAATGGATCAACAACTTGATCCCTACCAACATAATCACAATAACTGGCCACATCTTGGCTTAAAACAAACAAGTTCCCTAAATGCATGTCCAAATAGACATATCAAAAATACCAAATTACATCCTAGAATACTAGCTGTTTTAGGGACGCACCCCTATTAAAAACTTAGTTTGCATGCCAACAAAGGCATGACGAATTAAATTATAGACCCAAAATATAAATTGTTTCTGAGGACACCCCCCTCAGTTAAAAATAAAGTAACTAAAGCATGAAATTAAATTGTTTTTAACACTTAACCAAACAAAATTGTTTTTTAAAAAGCATGCACAAACATACCTGACCTTTAGCCTTTTTTCTTATCCCCTTCTTGAGTTTCACCAAATTGCTCATCCTTTCCAACATCCTATGACTTCGAGTTCACCTCTCCAGCATCAGCACCTTCACCTAAGAATGCGTTCATTATGGCAGCCTCATCTTCAATACTCCACTTGACATGCTGCCCCATCTCAAACTCTTCGATCATTTCAATCCTACTTTCCATCACTGTTTTGCTGGCATCAAACATGAACTTTTCTTTAGCAGCCACCAGCTCCTTCACATGCGCCTCAGTCGTTGTTGACAACTTCTTCTTCAACTTGGCAATTTCATCAGCATGAACCTCCACCTGACTCTCATCCTGTGTAGCTCTAAACGCCTCAAATTTGACCTTCTGGTCAAGCACCTGATCCTATCATCTTTTATTTCTATATCCTTAACCAAATTGGCCACCAAATTTACTGTCTGCATATAAGGAAAAATTCCCATATTAGAATTCTACATGATAAGAATATCTTGAGCATAATGAAAAACAATGCTACCTTTTTGGTCAAATCTCCAACATTGGTCAGTGCATTGTCAGCATGCCAATCATCCTTCTTCAGTACCCTCACGATCTCCACATCATCCAGCTTCCTCTTCTTCTCACCCTTACAGCTTTCCCCCTTTGGGAGAGGTGGCTTACTACCTTCTGTTTTCACCCCAACTTTTGCTCTTATTCCGGACATTATGTCCTTCACATCAAAGCCAACTTGAGAACGGGAGACTGCAAAACAAAGAGGCAAGACAGTTAGACAAGTTAAATTACAAATAGAAAATCAAGTTAGGAGAAAGGAAAAGCTTACCATATGACATCTTATAGGAACACTCTTCCAGCAGCTTGTTAGAATTAACCTCCAAACCAATGATTTCAGAAACAAATACAACTGGCAATGGGACAAATTTACGAGACTCCTCGGCTAAAGCCTTCACCTTTTGAACAATTTCTAGAGAATCATCAAACTTTGGAAACAGATCACTCAACCTGGATACTACAGACAAAAAGAGGTAAGCAAGAAAGAAACAACAATTCGAGATGAATAGGTGAATAGTAAAAAATAAACCAACTACCTTCTTTCTTCCACTCATTAGCCACTTTCTCACCACCCTCTACAATTTTCTTCCTCACAAAGAAAAACCTATTCTTCCAACCTCTATATGAGTCCAAAGAATCCACAACCAAACTCAAAGCCTTACTCTTCACCCGAAAAGCAAACCTAAAATTACCATGAGCCCTAATATCATAACAACAAGAAATATCCTCTTGACCAACCCTTAACCCGGTTTCAGCACTCAACCTATCTAAAGTATCTAAAGCCCTCCAATCAACGGGCATGAGTTGGCAGTAGGCAAGGCCACTAGCCTCGAAAAAAATGAGTAATCAGAGGAGAGAAAGGAAACTTAAGACCAATGGAAAAAGGGTATTCAAGAAAACAAACCCATTCGTTCGACATACAGTCAGAGTTAAGGTAAGGGTTGGGATCCATAAATTCAACACATTCGTGGAAAGCAGAATTCTTTTGAAGGGCTTCGATGCTAGCAAGGGATAACGCACACCTTTCATCCTCAGGATGATCTATAATGCCTAGACACCTGAAGTGTAACGACCCTAACCATAGGCACTAGTTTTAGTATAATATTATATGCTTTTAATATTATTGTTAATATTATGTGCTCATTTTATATCCTTGACTTCTAATATTAGGATGAAATGATTGGGAAATAAAATAGTGTTATAGGGGGAAATATAAAAATAGAAAATAAATAAAGAAGGGAAATGAGATTAATGTGTGTGGGCAAAGAAAATTTGAATAAAGGGTTTAATTACACTACCTTAGAATTTAGAGGACCAAATTGTTTATTTTGGGAAGTCTTTGATTGATGAGGGATGGGGGGCCATCCCCATGAAATCCTCCCCTTCCTTGATTCCTTAGTCAAGAAAGCCCATACCCCATACTTTCCCCTACTATTTACTTACTCCCTTTACCCTCCTCCATCATCCTCCTCATTTTATCTCTTACCATTTTCCATGGAAAATGGTCATTGTGAAACCCACCTCTTCTCAAGCTCCTACCAAGTTCATTTCTTTTCCATTTTTAAATCCAAGTGTACATTTGTGATGGGTGCATCTAAGGGAGTTGATCAAGCCAAGAAAAGCGTCATTCCATCTTGTAATTGCTAAAGGTGAGTTATTATGACTTTCCTTTCTCTAAATGTTCATGAGATATTTATTGTTGTTATTGTTGTTATAATGCTTATTGGATGCTTTGGAAACTTTCTTGAAATGGAGGAATTGGTTAAGGTCATAGGAAAATGTTGTTGTTCTTGGAAGTGTTAAAGAATGGAAGAAATGGGTGGAGTTAGATTTAGAGAATGAAAATTTGGAATGGGTTAGTTAAATGGGTGAAATTAGTTTTAAAGGAGTTAACTTGAAATGTGGTAGTGAATTAATGGTAAATAATTTAGGTTTAGGTTAATTTGGGTTTAAATGATCTAGAATGAGGTAGTAGAACATTTGGGATTTTCTTCATGAGCACCTAAAATGGGAGAGATTGATTAAGGAGAAGAACATAGGAAAAATAAGAAATTGAATCATGGGCTGGCTGGAATCCCTCATGGGCGGTCGCCCATGGGGCCTTGAGCGATCGTCCATGAGGGCAGAAAGATGGTCGCCTTTAGAAATATTCTTGGGCGGTCGCCCAAGTGGCTATGGGCGGTCGCCCATAGCACCAGAACCTCCTCAGTCTTCTTTCTTGCTGATTTTTGCTAGTAATCACTTGGAATGATCCCTAACCATGATAAGGTAGTAGAAGCTAATCCAAACCGGATATGAATTAGTCCTTTTAACTTAAGTTATAATTAGAACACTTAATGGCACCTTAATTGGGTTTAAATGGAAATACGGAAGCACTCTATCTCCGTCTTAGAAATCATTTGGCAGTTTATTAAATGTGACTCCAACTTGGTAGAGTTAACTTGGATCCTTATAGAGATCATATATTGTCGTATAATGACTAAGTCAGATGGGTTGATGATATCTCATTATCTTACTTGAGTACATATTCATGGATTGTATTATGCTTAGTGTATTACATAAATGTTGCACTCTGATTTTTTTGGTTGAACATGAGTATATTTTACCATGTGGCTATATTGCTTATTTATGCATAGTGTTTTAAATAAATGTTACACTATGAGATTTGTTTAACATGAGTATATTTTACCATGTGGCTATATTGCTTATCCCGTTTGTGGATTATATTTCAAGTAACTATTATGTGCTTGATAATGTGTTAATCAGCTGATATTGGGGGTATAACATAATACGATCAATTATGGAATTGTGACCTAATGTGATCGGATTATGTTATATATGTGACCGTCCCCTTCTGTGGCCACAGGTTGGGGTTATAGCATCTGTAGTGATCCAAAAGCCTTACAGAGTTGCTACTATCTTATATGGTTCCCTGAAAAACGGGTCTTATAAGATGTGAGTATTGCTTAAGCAGCTCACCTAAGATTGGAGTATTATTATACCCAATGTTGTACGACTATTGTTCAGACGGGAAAAGGTAAACCAAGGTAATGGAAGGTGTTTACAGCTTTTCCAATGTGTTGTATGCAACTTGTTATGTGTTGCATCTTATTTGGCATATTGCTGCATTCATAATAGCTTGCTGAGATTTATTCTCATCCCTCTCCCTTTAATGTTTTTAGATCCTGAGACAGGCGGACCAGCCAAGTGAGGACGGAAAGGAGTTCAGATGTGGTATTTTGGGGTTTGTCGGGGTACGTATAGGTTGGCGTAGAAATGTATTTTGGTATAATTCCTCTATGGAGTTTAAGGGTATAAAACTTAGTTTCTACATTATAATAAAGTCTTTTGTAATTAAAGCAGGTTGTTACTTTTAAAAGTTATTCAACTCTTTCCTCCATGTAGAGAGGAATGAAGTTATTGGGAGATGGTTTTGTTCAGTATGTTTAAGTTGTAAGTTAAATCAAAGTTTTAAAACGTTTTGAAAACTTGGGTTAGTTTAAGGACGCTCCAGCTCGGGATACGTGTAGGTTCCGGGTCGGGGTCCTCACAGTTGGTATCAGAGCTCGGTTAGAGTTCTCGGGTAGAGTCTAGCTGAGTGAGAGTGTGTGATAACTGGCGTCGAGGGTTTAATGCAGGACATTATTCAATGACAGAAAATGATAATGACCAACCAAAGAATCAAGGAAATGTGAGCAATATGGAGAGATAGATTCCTCCACAATCATTTGAGGTATATTACCTGTCTCCGGAGTTAGGGGTCATACTTTTCTAAATTCCGTTCATTTCGTTCTCATGTGGCATTACATTTCACTTTTATTTGCATAAATGGCTTAAGAGTTGCCTTATGAGCTGGAGGTTCTACTCTTATGGGAGAGTACCTCGAATCATTCCTGATTATCATGGTAATTGTGATTAAGTGGGCATGGATTGCCGGTGGATGTGGTAGAGATACCAATCCGTAAATTATTGTAATATTGACCTGAAATATTTGAGTAGTTGGGGAGGACTGTCGCAAGAAGCAAGTCTCCTTATCTATGTTTGATTTGCCTCCGTGTGTAGTTGAGGCGGATAAATTATTTATTGATATTATGTCATATATGCGTAAATGTCAAAAGTAGGGCCTAAGGAATGTGAAGGTTATTTGGGTTATGTGTTATATTTAAATAAAAGACACTTGAATTATCTCATGTACCGGTGGTAAATAAATTGGTGAACTCTTAGTTGAGGTTAGGTATATGGCCTAATTAAGAGTGGTTTATGGTTGTATAACTTGCGTGAGTGTTTATACATTGGTGCCTCGTGGTGGAGACTAGATATATGAGACTAGTATTGAAGGTGATAGTTTAAGTGGGATTATATGGTTTATAAGATATCGCGAGTACGAGTCCCTATAGAACTGACATTTAATTGCCTTATGTGCTATAAGTATATTCTCTAATGAGAGATTGATTGTATTCTTACTACTAATTTGAATAGGAAATCAGATATTCTTGTAATTGATATCACCCTATAAGTTGACTAAGTGGTGTTTTCCATGTGAGTTTCGGGTTCCCATCAGGTATCATGCCAGGATATTGAGGCTTTGAGTTGATATAAGGTACTATTTTGGTATTTGGATCCCTAGATAGAGTACACTAATTGGGATGATGAAATTGATGATTCAACTTGGGGAAATTATTTGATAAAGAAGATAATTAGCTTAGCGAATCTCCGTAAGGACAAATTAGTACTATATTTAGAAAAGATGATACTTGGTGGTTATTTATTGATTAGAGAGATCTCAAATAGGTAACTGTAAAGAATAAGTATTTGTTATCCCTTGTTGATGATTTGTATGACTGATTTTAGAAACTAGTAGAATACTCAATGGTTATTAGTGGAATTTTTCGGAGTGTTACAATTACAGTGAATATTTGCTTTAAGGATATACTTAAGACAACCTTTGTATCTAGTATGAACGTTTTGATTTGTAGGTGTGTATTAGTTATGGAGAGGTAAATAGGGTAAATGTGAAGAAAGATAATAAATATAGTTATTGGTGACTTAAATGATCAACTTCAGGAATTGGTAATATATGTATATGGTTTGTTTTGAGAAATGATTATCATTAGTTGAGAAAATAAAATGAGGATGAATCTTATTGGAAGACAGGATACTTTAGGATGATTACACCCTATAGGTCGACTTAGTTGCTTGACTCAGATGAGGGTTTGGTGTGATGCTTGGGAGGTATTGGCGTTATGCGGATTTTGAGTTTGTTGATGGTTATCGAGAGGTAAGTTAGTTTACACTGTTAATGTTTAATCGCAAATTGGGGATGATTGATCTATGTGAGTTTCAATTATATTTTCTTATTAGGAGATCATGGTAATTGATCGGAAACTTGATGTATGCAATACGTTGTTACTAAGTACAATACCAATATCAAAGGTAGGGAATAGATGACTCAAATTAAGTAAAAGTGTTGAATATTCAACTTGAGGAAATATTAAATTGAGGATGATTTACCAAGTTTATAATCTTAATGAATGTTTTAGTGTTATTTATCGGAGATAGTAATAGTATTGCGAGATTGTGTTTTCTTATAGAGAATTTAACTAAGTATAAATATTATGAGTGGTGGCTACACTATAAATAGAGGTCAAGCAAGGAAATTTTGTTAGAATTGTTTAAATGGGCTTTACAACTTTGGATTACATATTGAACTTCGGTATGAGCATTTGTGCCCTTCGGGGATAGTTTGATTTATTAAGGTCAGTGAACCGTTTTTGTGTACATTAAAATCATGAGTAATTTAATTATCTACCCTTTGGTATGGGACGGTTGTAAATAATTAGATCACTCGAGTTAGTTTTGTTTAGCTTATTAATCTTTTGAAATTTCTTAAAATTTTGAGTGGTTTAGTTAGTTAAAACTGGTATGGGACGGTTTTAAATAAATAAATCATTCAAGTCTAATTGGATCTCTTTTTATCTATCCTTTGGAATTCTGAAAGATGTTGTAAATTTTTGAAAGACTTGGTATTCAAAAAAAAAAAATATATACTCCCTCCGTCCCGCTAATATTAGCACACTTTCCTTTTTGGGCGTCCCGCTAATATCCGCACACTCCCAAAAAGGAAACTTTATATTAATAAAATATTCACCCAACCCCACTCATTCTCTCTCCTACATTATTTTAATACTCACAACACCATTATAATTTATTACACCCTCCACTCATTCTCTCTCCACTCATTCTTTTACACTCACAACATTTTATTAAAATATCATATTCCTTAATTCCCGCGCAAACAGTGTTTGTGCTAATATTAAACGGGACGGAGGAGTATATATATATATATATATATATAATTTGTACAGAAGCAAGTGGAAAGGCAACCTAGTTTCCCTATAGTGATTAATTGTATTAAAGTTTTGATCCGAGAAATGATTTGATAAATTGTGGGGTTATTAATGTGACGGTCGCAGTAGACTCGGTTTTTGTATTGGAGTTGGATCGGCTCCGTTGTGGGCGGCCAACCATTTGATTCGGATATTGATCTATCACTGGACCTGAACATAATTGGAACATTGAATTGTGAAATATGGTCAATTAATATTCCGTTCGTGGAATCAAGGTCTTATTAGCATGTTCATATTTATTATTCCATGGGCAATTGTTTAATGTTGTATTATGAGAACTGCAGATAAGATAATTGAACTAACTCGTTTCAAGTAAGTCAAAGACATAAGGTGGTTGGTCATAAATGTGAAAATAGAATATTGACGTTAGAAAATTTATTAAAATATTTAGAGTTCTAGATTGAACTTGATAGTATTATCAGGATGGATTTTATGATTGGATTATCTTGGAAGTAAAAAGGAGTATGTTGTTTTGATTATAGAAAGTTGATTGTATTTTTTACTCATTATATATGTGTATAGTGATGAGATTCTTTGACCAAGTCCTCATATATGTTAGGGGATAGTTTGATTTTATAAACCCCATAGTAGTAAAAGGATTGGATAGACATCATTTGGGAAGTCCTTTTGGAATGCATGGATGCTATTAAGTTTAACTTTGAGAAAATTTTAGGAATCATTACTTATTGTTGAGGATATGCTACGGGCATGTGCAATGGATTTTAGCAGTCGATAGGACGTATGGTTACCAGTGGTTGGGTGCGTATAATAGTAGTTATCATTCTAGCATTGAGATAAAACCGTATGAGGCGTGGTTCGGGAAGAAAATATCGATCTCCAATTTGTTGGGGTGAGGTTGGTGAAGCAAGGCCTAAGGTAAATTGGCGCCAAAGTTTGTTAATCCATTTGAAGTTTTAGAAAAGGTTGGCGATTTGACTTATAGACTGGCTTGGAGCAGCTTATAGAGTATTTGAAGTTTCAAACGTAATATCGTAATGTAGTTGGAGACATAAGTTGTAATACTTTTATTTATTTGTATTTTTATTGAGGTCGTGAAAATTCGGGCTAGTGATATCTGTTTGGTATTCTTGGAACATTAAGTTGTAATATCATATTATTAATGGAATTAGAAATCTTGGGGAAGAATCACATCATTGAAGAGACTATTTGGGAATTGGAGTCTGAATTATACATAAGTAACCGAGGCGGGTTGAACATTTAGGTAAGTACCAGTCAAATTCGGGATGAATTTTCTTTAAGGGGGAGTGAGTGTAACGACCCTAACCATAGGCACTAGTTTTAGTATAATATTATATGCTTTTAATATTATTGTTAATATTATGTGCTCATTTTATATCCTTGACTTCTAATATTAGGATGAAATGATTGGGAAATAAAATAGTGTTATAGGGGGAAATATAAAAATAGAAAATAAATAAAGAAGGAAAATGAGATTAATGTGTGTGGGCAAAGAAAATTTGAATAAAGGGTTTAATTACACTACCTTAGAATTTAGAGGACCAAATTGTTTATTTTGGAAAGTCTTTGATTGATGAGGGATGGGGGGCCATCCCCATGAAATCCTTCCCTTCCTTGATTCCTTAGTCAAGAAAGCCCATACCCCATACTTTCCCCTACTATTTCCATACTCCCTCTACCCTCCTCCATCATCCTCCTCATTTTATCTCTTACCATTTTTCATGGAAAATGGTCATTGTGAAACCCACCTCTTCTCAAGCTCCTACCAAGTTCATTTCTTTTCCATTTTTAAATCCAAGTGTACATTTGTGATGGGTGCATCTTGTTGGGTTTGGATCCTAAACTACAAGGAAGAGGAGGAGCCTAAGTCGGAGGAGTCGGTGAATCAAGAAGGAAAAATCTCGGAGGTGCTTCTGTCGAGGAGAGCGGCCGCGCTCAGGTGGAGAGCGACCGCGCTGGAGTTCTTTCGTGGGTGCCAAAATCTTCTGCCGTTGAGGGCGGCTGCGCTGGCCTTGAGGGCGGCCGCGCTCGGTCCGGATCTGCAGCAGATTTTTATTTTGTTTCCTATTTTGATTAGATCTCTTCTTAAACTGAGTTAGGGCTTCCTTGTATAAATATATAAGCATAATTTCGGCCTAGAACACATTGTAGAAACATATTAGAATACATATTGGCTTGGCAATTGCCCCCGGACGTAGTTCACGAGTTGGTGAATGAACCGAGTAAACAACTCTTGTGTTCTTGTGTGTGATTGTTTCTTTCTTGTACGTGTGGGTGTGTTGATTTCTTTGTTTTGATTGCAACGGGGGAGCACCAATTTCACAACAACTGGTATCAGAGCTTTGGTTCGGAGGATTCAAAATCTTTTCATTAGTTGATTAATTTTGAATCGCGTTCTTGGGGATTTTGGTGAAGCAGTCAAGATGAAGAACTCAATCGAGAAATTCAACGGTGTGAATTTCACATTTTGGAAGACAAGGATTGAAGACTACCTTTATTGTAAGGATCTTCATGGACCCTTGAAGGCGAAGCCCGAAGACATGTCACAAGGAGATTGGGAGACGTTGGATCGGAAGGCGTTAGGAGCGGTAAGGAGTGCCCTAACCGACGACGTTGCACGGAACGCTATGGAGGCCAAGACAACGGTGGAGTTGCTGCAAACGCTGTCATGCGGATTTTGAGTTTGTTGATGGTTATCGAGAGGTAAGTTAGTTTACACTGTTGTGAATGTGTGCCCAAATTTTGTTTTTGTTGGATTCACGCGAGTTTGAAGACATCCGGTTTAATTTGAAAAACGGAGTCGCCACGCCATTTTGATTACCTCAAAACTTTGAAAAAAAGGTTTTATGGGTTCCGAGGTTAAGTTACCCCTTGGGAAGAACGTTTGGCGTTCACCCAAGGTGCCTTGCCGGAGCAAGCTCCCATGATTTCATTAATCGTGCTTGCTTGCGTGCTTTCTTGTGTGCATGTGTTTGAAAATAAGGAGGGAATGTCCCAAGTCATCTTCCGGACGTACAAACCATTTATTGGTTGTCGCTCGGGATTTCTTGGAATTTATGTATTCGGGATTATGATCCCGTCCTCATCTTGGACTTGTGATCATCGCATTTTTAACATCGGGACCCTCGGGACTTGCGTGATCGAGAGAATGACTCTCTTTATGGTCAAAGATGAGGTTCTTTAGAAAAGGAAGGTCCTTAGCCCATCAATCCTACGCTTTAAGACGGTCGAGCTTGTATAGATGCTTCATACTCTTTCTTAAGCGATAATTGGAGATATAGGGTTCAAGGTGTCCCTTTCTAAAGAGATTATGAAACCTTTATGGAAGGAACGATGTAAAGATAGGATCTTTTACACCGGTCCGTTCCTAGGTTGCTAATGGGGGGAATGGGGGAAATGTATGTAAAAATGACACTTTAATGAAAAGATGACATTTTTGGGTTGCAAATGATGCACTTAATTTAAAGAAATGATCTTTATTGCAAATGATGCATAAAGATTTGATTTTTATGCAAATGATGCATTTTTGAAGAAATTGGCATTCATTATGCAAATGATGCATAAAGATTGCATTTTGAAAAGCATATGATGCTAGTTTATGGTAAAGACATGGTCTTTAAAGCAAATGATGCTTGGAAAAATGATTTTGGATGCAAATGATGCATTTTGATTGAAAAGATTTGATTTTTATATGCAAAGGATGCATGAAGATGACATTTTTATTTGAAAATGGGGTTTTAGGTGCAAAGGATGCACCTTTATGGGAAAAGACTACATTTTTATGACAAATGATGTCTAATGCATGCAAAAGGGGAAGGGGGAATATGAATATATGATCTTTAATCTACCAAGTCCCAAGCAATATAAAGGTAATGCAATGAGCAATTTATAAAGCAATTAGGATGCGAGGTTAGGGCGTGCG
The DNA here is from genome assembly GCA_022495995.1 of Adenophora triphylla var. japonica. NCBI lineage: Eukaryota > Viridiplantae > Streptophyta > Magnoliopsida > Asterales > Campanulaceae > Adenophora > Adenophora triphylla. The sequence goes on from JAFEMH010003382.1 coordinate 121,362, forward strand.
AGGTTACCAATGGCTTCCTTCTTCTTCGGGCGGAGCTAGGAGGAGAGGTTGGTCTTGGATCTTCAAGGAGGAGGGAGGGAGCTTCTTGGCCTTCTTCTTCACCTTCTTGGATCTTCAACAGCCTCTTGGGAGTATTTCTTCGTATTATGTGTGGTGTTGTTGGAAATTGTTGTTTTGAAATGGGTAGAGGAGGGCTCTATTTATAGGCAGTCTGGATAAGGCTAATGAAGCCGTGCGGCTAAGGACAGCGAGCTAATGCAGCCGTGCGGCATTATCCACAATGACTCGGCATTCTAGAACCATGCAAGGTGGCAAATTCTAGAACCTTTCCTCCTAATTAAGAAAAACGTGTTTCTTAATTAGGAAGGATCCCCTTCAGCCCTAAATTAATTAAAAACAGTTCCGGAATGTTTCCGAACACTAGGAAGGTCTGGGAATTACGGGAAAACATACCGAAATTGCCGGGAAATTTAACCGAAGGCATGAGCCAGATTTGGGTACTTACAGAAGCCCTCGGCAACGTCACTTGCAAGGCGAGTGGGGTTGTCGATAGAAAAGGATCCGATCTGGCGAATGCCGAGACGGATTGGGTGACCAAGGTGGTCGAGTGGCTGAACCTCTTATGAAAGGCTACCTACGTATCCCGGAGGAATCAAGCCAGGCCGTAGTTCGGAATAGATCCGGGGGAATGGAGAAGAGAAACCGGTCTCTTCTTTGGGAAATAGAAGAGAAAATGACCTAGGAGGTCAAGCAATTGATCCTACTGGGGATATGCTAGGAGTGACCAAGGTGGTCAGATAACAAAGTCTCTTATGAGAGACTACTTCATCACTGAGGAGTGACGGAGGAAAAAGGGTGACCAAAGTGGTCAGATGGCTGGACCTTTTATAAAAGGCTACCTACGTATCCCGGAGAAATCAAGCCTTGATCGTAGTTCGAGCTTTGACTGAATCGAAATGTTATTCTTCCAACTTGGAATAACGGAGATCGAAAGAGAGAGCGAAATGTCATTCACCTTGGAATGACGGAGATCGAAAGAGAGAGAGCGAAATGTTATTCCTTCAACTTGGAATAACGGAGATCGCGAGAGAGATCGAAATGTCATTCTTCCACCTTGGAATGACGGAGATCGAAAGATAGAGCGAAATGTCATTCTTCCATCTTGGAATGACGGAGATCGCGAGAGAGATCGAAATGTCATTCTTCCACCTTGGAATGACGGAGATCGAAAGAGAGAGCGAAATGTCATTCTTCCACCTTGGAATGACGGAGATCGCGAGAGAGAGAGAGCGAAATGTTATTCCTTCAACTTGGAATAACGGAGATCGCGAGAGAGATCGAAATGTCATTCTTCCACCTTGGAATGACGGAGATCGAAAGAGAGAGCGAAATGTCATTCTTCCACCTTGGAATGACGGAGATCGCGAGAGAGATCGAAATGTCATTCTTCCACCTTGGAATGACGGAGATCGAAAGAGAGAGCGAAATGTCATTCTTCCACCTTGGAATGACGGAGATCGCGAGAGAGATCGAAATGTCATTCTTCCACCTTGGAATGACGGAGATCGAAAGAGAGAGCGAAATGTCATTCTTCCACCTTGGAATGACGGAGATCGCGAGAGAGATCGAAATGTCATTCTTCCACCTTGGAATGACGGAGATCGAAAGAGAGAGCGAAATGTCATTCTTCCACCTTGGAATGACGGAGATCGCGAGAGAGATCGAAATGTTATTCCTTCAACTTGGAATAACGGAGATTGAAAGAGAGAGCAAAATGTCATTCTTCCACCTTGGAATGACGGAGATCGCGAGAGAGATCAAAATGTTATTCCTTCAACTTGGAATAACGGAGATCGAAAGAGAGAGCGAAATGTCATTCTTCCACCTTGGAATGACGGAGATCGCGAGAGAGATCGAAATGTTATTCCTTCAACTTGGAATAACGGAGATCGAAATAGAGAGCGAAATGTCATTCTTTCACCTTGGAATGACGGAGATCGCGAGAGAGAAAGGATTTTGTAAAGAAGTAGGAAGGACTCGATGATTTTTGTAAAGAAAGTGGGACGTACCCGATAATTTTATAAGGAAACGGGGCGTACCCTGATAATTTTTTTTGTAAAATAGAATTAGAAATGCCAAAGGCAAATAAAATGAGCCACAGGGGTAAATTTGTAAAACAAACCTCGCGGGCACTGGAGGGAAAATTTGATCGAAAATGATTGGAAATGCCAGGGGCACAAGGGGTAAAACAGACCTATGAGGGATAAAATCGTAAAATTGAGCCTTCAGGGGCAAAATTGTAAAAACAAGCCACAGAGGCTTAGTATGTCGCACGACATAATAGGCCCATTTGATGATTCATTAAAATTCGCACAGTCGTCATTTTGAAACTCAATTGGACTTGAAATTGAGAGAGACGGCAGAGTGAGAAGAGAGAGAGCGAACATTGAGAGGGAGATTCGAGAGGGATCGAGAGAATTCAAACACTTTTAGTTTGATTCAATTGGAAAATGCCTCCTAGGCTCTATACGACCAAAAGGGGACCTCAGCACGCCGAATTAGCTAATCGACGAAAGGGGGTGACCAAAGTGGTCGGTTAGTTGGACTTTTATGAAAAGCTTACGCACCATTGAGGAATGGGGAAAGAAAAAGGTGATCAATGTGCTCGGATGGCTGGACCTTTTTATGAAAGGCTACCTACGTATCCCGGAGGAATCAAGCCTTGATCGTAGTTCAAACTTCATCTAGACAGTTAGGAACGATGTCTAGGATTCTTGAGGTTTTGACAATTAATGGAGGTTGTCACCTGAGGAAGCTGAAGCTTACGTCACTATCGAGTAGATAGAGGCAGCTATAACTGGAAAACTTGAGCATACTTTTCAATCTGTGATAGAGGTAGCCAAAGTTGGATTTTTGAAAATTAGGAAACTGTCGCCTGGCGTTATCTTGTTATAACGGAAGTAACGAAGGCGCTTTTGGGAGAAAATGTTATCATTAGCAATTGGCACGTTACTTGAGCCTAGGGGTGATTTTTTCTTGGAAACATGGTAGAGGTAGTGCGGATGTACATATGGAATGTGTTTAAGACGGGTTTCAAGCAGGTGGGGTTGTATCCCTTGGGTGCGGGCTGAAGCTAGCTGTTGTTGTCAACGTGGACTAAGATTCCCTCTTGGTGAGGCGGGTTTTAAAACTCGAGTCTCGATGAATGTTCCTTTCTCGGACTACGGCGCTTGAAGCCGATGCGACAGGCTTTTATAACCAAAGACTAAAGCGAGATGTCATAGTGACCAAACCTCTCTTCTAGGGATGGATACAACTTATCGGATCCCAATCGAGGAAGAACTCTCTGCAAAGCCCCATGAAAGATCCTTTCACCGGCAAAGCTCTGGTTGGATGAGCTGAGCAGCGAAGTCTTAGGTTTTGAAGAAGTGACTTAATGAAGCCCCAATCGATGACCTAGCGAAAATCCCAATATGATTGGTACTGCGGAAGTGATCCTGAGGTTGATCTGAACAAAACTGAATTCATCTAGGGACCTAGTGAAGAACCCGATGCGAACCCCGAAAATGGCTAAAGAAGCCCCAGTTTAAAGGAATGCTTTGACAGAGTTTTCGAGCGGCCACTAATGCGAATTGTGGCAGAAGAGGGAAAACCTATCCCTCTCTCTCTCTTTTTTTATTTTCTTTAGTCAATCAGTCAACCTTAAGGAAATGTGAAAGACAATATTCTTAGAAATTTATACATGCAGGGGCATATTTTTCGAAAGGTGGGAATAGATCCCGATCTTGTGTTATTTTGATGGCCTTATTCGATGTAGGCACAAAACTCGCTTTGGGTTTGACTCTTTTGGGAGAGTATAAGCGGAGAAAGGTTTGTAAAAGTGTATGGAAGCCCCTGCTGACAGAAAATCAGTGTTTAGCACTATCTTTCCTAAGATGTAGAAAGAGAAGACTTGTCAAGACATCTGAAAACTTGTTTTATTTACAATGATCACCAGATTGCTTAAAACCCTTTATTGATGTTCGGGTTATTCAACCACTAATCTCGATATGAAGAAAAACATTCTTATTAATTATGAGGAGAAAGTCAACCAGTGTCGCGGATCAAGGTTGGCTGGTGTGAAAGAAAAGATTGTGTATAGGGAGGTCATTGATGAGATCGGATTTTCTGGAATCTGACTGTGTCTATGGGAGAGGTCATTTGATGAGACCGGGTTTTCAGGGATTTGGATATGCTTATGGAAGAGGCCACTGATGAGACCGAATTTTTCGGGAATTTAAATGTGCTTATGACCGGACCATCTCTGGTTGCCTACGTTCCCCTCATTGTGAGGAGCTCAGGTCGCCGTAGTTCGGCCTTGGCCGGACTGTGTTTGGCTTTGGGAAATGGGATTTGTGGTTCCTTTAGTGAAAAGGCTTAGGATGAGATGATGAGGCGTGGGCCTCGGGATGATTCCTTGACCAAGTCATTTCGGACGGTTGCTTCTGATTTTCATCTTTCATTGGGGGAGAAGGGATTTGCACGTGCCTAAAGGCTTACGAAATGCTTCTGGCTTTGCTTCTACCGCCCCATTGTTATCGACAACATTCATTCTCTAAGCTTTGATTTTGCCTGTCCGTCAAGCTTTTGATAGGCGGTGATGGGTCCTTGGCCTCATTTTATTTTCTTTTATTTTTATGTGCAACCCTGTTTTTTTGCTTAGACCGCCCTTTTTTTGGAATTTTCAGCCTAGCTGGGCATTACTCTTTTTGCACTAAGATTTTTTTTTTTTTTTTTTTTTTTATATATATATGTGCAACCCTGTTTTTGCCTAGACTGCCCTTTTTTGGGATTTTCAGCCTAGCTGGGTATTACTCTTTTTGCACTAAGATTTTTTTTTTTTTTAAAAGCACATGAGGGCCAAGGCGAGCCCCTGCTTGAACTTTTTTTTTTTGATACCCTTGAGGTCTAAGCAAGCTCATGGGTTGTTGTCGACATGGGGTCAACCTTTCGAAGCTGAGTGGCCTTTTGTTGTCCCTTGACGATGCCGCGGTCGTTGACTTGGTCAAGGTGATGGTGAGGACATGGTTTGGGAAAGTGTATGGCTTAATGAAGGCATTTTGTGGGGTAAGGAAAGTGTATGGCTTGATGGCATTAGTTGACTTTCTCACACTGATTAATTGGAACGTGAATTATTTCGAGAGATTGTTTGTTGAGCAATGCAAATGATCACATAAAATAAAACCATTTCATTAAATGTAATGTAGGTGTACAAATAATGTCTTAAATCTAGCAAGAAAAGAAGAAGACTCTTTTATAGAAAATTGAAGATGAATTACAATGTCCGTGGAGGACTTGATTGAAAGAGAAAAGTTCTAGAACCTTCGAAGGTTGACTGAGAGACTATATTCTTTCTTAGTCTTGCTTGAGGATAGGTAATCCCTAGCCTAACTACTCTTCGCTGGTCGGGTGCCAAGACGCTTGAGCTTTCCATTTTTACGCTAGCTTTCGAATCCCCTATCGCAGGGCTGAGGCGGTGATCCGTTACATGCCCATGATCTTGGTGGAAGTAGAGGGATTTGAGGCCATGGAGCCGGCTGGAGCAAGTACAAGTTGCCCAAAGAAATGGGTCGGAAAAGTCACGGGGTGAACTTTGTTGGTAGAGCATATTGATGGAAGGAAGTGAACACAGGAGGACTTTGAGGGATATTGGGATCCATTTGGGAGGATTCAAAGCCGGGTCTTATGCGAGGAGGCGAGGGTGTTGGAGCCCCGATGGCACAGGATGTTGGAAAGGGCGAGGAGGAGTGGTCCTTGGCAAGGGATCATATGTGGGTGGAGGAAGGTATTGGTTATAGGGCCGGGGAGTTGAGATGGCCGCTTACGAGTCTCATCTTCTACCATAACCGGGAACCATTGGACTTAACTGCTACCTGAACTCCATGATGACGGAGTGCATCAATAAGCCTGGCTTGCTGTTCCTCATGAACCTTACGGGCATTTTCCAAAGCCCAGACTAACTCTTCCTTCCTAACCATCTGATTTCCTGTACCCTCACTGTTTTTTGTCAAATCTGTCATTTTGACTCTCTGAGCTGACGATTCTGCTGAACTGTCTGAACCTAGGGTTTTCTGCACTGAAAAGCCGCTGACCCGGTATTCTCACCTACTTCTTTCTCGCTGCAGGAAAGGGATAGACAAGGTTTAGACTCGGGGTAAACGAGGTTTAGACTCGGAGGTAAGTGTTTAGGCTGAAGGCTCAAGTAACATGCACTTATTTGCTTAAATTTTGCTCAAAACACATTTTTCTCCTAAGCCTAATTGATCGAAAAAGATTGGACCTTGGAAGGTAGAGATCGAAAATCGGAGATCGGACCGAGGGGATCGCGATTAGAAATTTGACCGCGAAAGGTCGAAATGGAAAAATCGGAGATCGGACCGAGGAGGTCGCGATTGGAAATTTGACCGCGAAGGTCGAGATAGAAAATCGGAGATCGGACCGAGGAGGTCGCGATTGGAAATTTGACCGCGAAAGGTCGAGATAGGAAATCGAAGATCGGACCGAGGAGGTCGCGATTGGAGATTTGACCGAGAAAGGTCAGAATCGAAAATAAGAGATCGGACCGTGGAGGTCGCGATTGGAGATTTGACCGCAATTGGTCAGGATTGAAAATCGGAGATCGGACCGAGGTGGTCGCGATTGGAAATTTGACCGCGAAAGGTCGAGATAGGAAATCGAAGATCGGACCGAGGAGGTCGCGATTGGAGATTTGACCGAGAAAGGTCAGAATTGAAAATAAGAGATCGGACCGTGGAGGTCGCGACTGGAGATTTGGCGCAATTGGTCAGGATTGAAAATCGGAGATCGGACCGAGGTGGTCGCGATTGGATATTTGACCGTGAAAGGTCGAGATTGGAAATCGGAGATCGGACCGAGGAGGTCGCGATTAGGGATTTGACCGCGAAAGGTCGAGATGGAAAATCGGAGATCGGACCGAGGAGGTCTCGATTAGGGATTTGACCGCGAAGGGTCGAGAAAGGAAATCGAAGATCGGACCGAGGAGGTCGCGATTGGAGATTTGATCGAGAAAGGTCAGAATCGAAAATAAGAGATCGGACCGTGGAGGTCGCGATTGGAGATTTGACCGCAATTGGTCAGGATTGAAAATCGGAGATCGGACCGAGGTGGTCGCGATTGGAAATTTGACCGCGAAAGGTCGAGATAGGAAATCGAAGATCGGACCGAGGAGGTCGCTATTGGGGATTTGACCATGAAAGGTCGGGACAGGAAAATCGGAAATCGGACCGAGGAGGTCTCGATTAGGGATATCAGAGATAGGACCATGCAATTATGATTACAGTAATTGTTCAAGTTTACTTAAAACAATGTCTTTTATTTATTTCTATTTGGTTGGAAAAGGGGGGTTTGCCCTTCTTTTTCGCAACTACTCTAGATCCTGGATCAGTGGGTTCCGTCACTACGTCTATAAGCCACTCGTATTCCACCTGTATTTCGACCTCCCAGGGTGGACAGCCCCGGGCGAGGGTCCTATAGGGCACGCGGATCCCACCGACCGAGAGTAAAGAACGCTCCTAACGGGTATAGCGGGTCATAGGACCTTTTAACGCACGAGCGATGCGGATTATAGTCAAGGCAATACCGGAAAAGTCTCGTCTTTCTGCCTTGATAGAATTTTGGCAGAATTTAGCTTGAGCGAATGACGTTTTGACTTTCGATAATGTCCGAGAAGATAATAGGCATGGGTCGGGCGGCAAAAGCCGGATGACACAGTGTCACATTGAACTTCGTTGCATACGTCGGGCGTGAGTCAGAGTCGAAGTCAATGCCGGGTCAAGATCTTGCCAATTTTTCCTTGTCGGAATTTTGGCAGAGCTTCGCTTGAGCGAAAGATCTTTTGATTTGTTGGCAAAGACTCGGTCTTGACTCTTACGCATTCCGTGCAGGTCAAGGTCAATAGTCAATGTCGGAGATGAGATCTCGCCAATTTTTCCTTGTCGGAATTTTGGCAGAGTTCCTCCTCCGTTATGAACTAAGGCTTGACCTTTACGAGGGTATGCAACTGGGCTATATGACACGGACTAGACCAAAAACCAACCAAAAAGTCACGGTTTTGAAACGTGTGACACGGTGTGCATTGGTCGACACTGGCTGCCATGGGGAGGTTGGGATGATTTCGTGCGCGCCGGGAGCATCGTAAGGCTGTCCGTGGCTGCAGTGGAACCACCCTCGGGTTTGAAGGACGTGCGTGCAAAGTGTACGGGATATATCGAGTGCGCGTAGTGTGCGGTCTCCTAAAAATGTTCCTTTTTGAGTTAAAACAGAGATTTTCAAAATGTGTTTTAAAGGAATGATCTTCGGGACGGGGAAAATGCAGTACATAAGCACGTAAATTTTAAGGAGCCCCGATCGATCATGGAGCCGAGTAGCCCCAAGGTGCTAGGGCGCCCGAGATTAACCATGATTTTCTGGTGGAATTGCCACGAGGTCGCCCGGTCGAGAATCCAAGGAGGATTGAGCCGTACGGCTGCATGGATCAATTTTCCGTGTTCCACTCCTTTTGCTATTTTTTGGGTTGTTTCCCGTTCAAAGTATGCACAGATTCCAAGATGCAAATGATGCAATGCAAGGTAAAGAAAGCAAGCACGATTAATGAAATCGGTGACGGGAGTCTAACCCACTCAAAGGGAAAAGCTTTCTTTTATTTTTCAAAAATCTTTTTTCGAAAAGGGATACTGGTACGTGGGATTGTTAAACCACCGGTTATCCCAACTCCCACATCAGGGAGTGTACAGGAAGGGCAAGTGGTTTCCACCTATATACCGAGTATCGATTTTTTTTTGTTTTGAAAATAAAGCTTTTCTCCTTTGGGAATTCCCCAGCGGAGTCGCCAAACTGTGAATGTGTGCCCAAATTTTGTTTTTGTTGGATTCACGCGAGTTTGAAGACATCCGGTTTAATTTGAAAAACGGAGTCGCCACGCCATTTTGATTACCTCAAAACTTTGAAAAAAAGGTTTTATGGGTTAAGAGGTTAAGTTACCCCTTGGGAAGAACGTTTGGCGTTCACCCAAGGTGCCTTGCCGGAGCAAGTCTCCCATGATTTCATTAATCGTGCTTGTTTGCGTGCTTTCTTGTGTGCATGTGTTTGAAAATAAGGAGGGAATGTCCCAAGTCATCTTCCGGACGTACAAACCATTTATTGGTTGTCGCTCGGGATTTCTTGAAATTTATGTATTCGGGATTATGATCCCGTCCTCATCTTGGACTTGTGATCATCGCATTTTTAACCTCGGGACCCTTGGGACTTGCGTGATCGAGAGAATGACTCTCTTTATGGTCAAAGATGAGGTTCTTTAGAAAAGGAAGGTCCTTAGCCCATCAATCCTACGCTTTAAGACGGTCGAGCTTGTATAGATGCTTCATACTCTTTCTTAAGCGATAATTGGATATATAGGGTTCAAGGTGTCCCTTTATAAAGAGATTATGAAACCTTTATGGAAGGAACGATGTAAAGATAGGATCTTTTACACCGGTCCGTTCCTAGGTTGCTAATGGGGGAATGGGGGAAATGTATGTAAAAATGACACTTTAATGAAAAGATGACATTTTTGGATTGCAAATGATGCACTTAATTTAAAGAAATGATCTTTATTGCAAATGATGCATAAAGATTTGATTTTTATGCAAAGGATGCATTTTTGAAGAAATTGGCATTCATTATGCAAATGATGCATAAAGATTGCATTTTGAAAAGCATATGATGCTAGTTTATGGTAAAGATATGGTCTTTAAAGCAAATGATGCTTGGAAAAATGATTTTGGATGCAAATGATGCATTTTGATTGAAAAGATTTGATTTTTATATGCAAAGAATGCATGAAGATGACATTTTTATTTGAAAATGGGGTTTTAGGTGCAAAGGATGCACCTTTATGGGAAAAGACTACATTTTTATGACAAATGATGTCTAATGCATGCAAAAGGGGAAGGGGGAATATGAAGATATGATCTTTAATCTACCAAGTCCCAAGCAATATAAAGGTAATGCAATGAGCAATTTATAAAGCAATTAGGATGCGACGTTAGGGCGTGCGAGGTTACCAATGGCTTCCTTCTTTTTCGGGCGGAGCTAGGAGGAGAGGTTGGTCTTGGATCTTCAAGGAGGAGGGATGTGGTGTTGTTGGAAATTGTTGTTTTGAAATGGGTAGAGGAGGGCTCTATTTATAGGCAGTCTGGATAAGGCTAATGAAGCCGTGCGGCTAAGGACAGCGAGCTAATGCAGCCGTGCGGCATTATCCACAATGACTCAGCATTCTAGAACCATGCAAGGTGGCAAATTCTAGAACATTTCCTCCTAATTAAGAAAAACGTGTTTCTTAATTAGGAAGGATCCCCTTCAGCCCTAAATTAATTAAAAACAGTTCCGGAATGTTTTCGGAACACTAGGAAGGTCTGGGGAATTACCGGAAAACTTACCGAAATTGCCGGGAAATTTAACCGGAAGGCATGAGCCAGATTTGGGTACTTACAACTGTTAATGTTTAATTGCAAATTGGGGATGATTGATCTATGTGAGTTCCAATTATATTTTCTTATTAGGAGATCATGGTAATTGATCGGAAACTTGATGTATGCAATACGTTGTTACTAAGTACAATACCAATATCAAAGGTAGGGAATAGATGACTCAAATTAAGTAAAAGTGTTGAATATTCAACTTGTGAAATTATTGAATTGAGGATGATTTACCAAGTTTATAATCTTAATGAATGTTTTAGTGTTATTTATCGGAGATAGTAATAGTATTGCGAGATTGTGTTTTCTTATAGAGAATTTAACTAAGTATAAATATTATGAGTGGTGGCTACACTATAAATAGAGGTCAAGCAAGGAAATTTAGTTAGAATTGTTTAAATGGGCTTTACAACTTTGGATTACATATTGAACTTCGGTATGAGCATTTGTGCCCTTCGGGGATAGTTTGATTTATTAAGGTCAGTGAACCGTTTTTGTGTACATTAAAATCTGTGAGTAATTTAATTATCTACCACTGGTATGAGACGGTTGTAGATAATTAGATCACTCGAGTTAGTTTTGTTTAGCTTATTAATCTTTTGAAATTTCTTAAAATTTTGAGTGGTTTAGTTAGTTAAAACTGGTATGAGACGGTTTTAAATAAATAAACCATTCAAGTCTAATTGGATCTCTTTTTATCTATCCTTTGGAATTCTGAAAGATGTTGTAAATTTTTGAAAGACTTGGTATTCAAAAAAATAAAAAATATATATATATATATATATAATTTGTACAGAAGCAAGTGGAAAGGCAACCTAGTTTCCCTATAGTGATTAATTGTATTAAAGTTTTGATCCGAAAAATGATTTGATAAATTGTGGGGTTATTAATGTGATGGTCGCAGTAGACTCGGTTTTTGTATTGGAGTTGGATCGGCTCCGTTGTGGGCGGCCAACCATTTGATTCGGATATTGATCTGTCACTGGACCTGAACATAATTGGAACATTGAATTGTGAAATATGGTCAATTAATATTTCGTTCGTGGAATCAAGGTCTTATTAGCATGTTCATATTTATTATTCCATGGGCAATTGTTTAATGTTGTATTATGAGAACTGCAGATAAGATAATTGAACTAACTCGTTTCAAGTAAGTCAAAGACATAAGGTGGTTGGTCATAAATGTGAAAATAGAATATTGACGTTAGAAGATTTATTAAAATATTTAGAGTTCTAGATTGAACTTGATAGTATTATCAGGATGAATTTTATGATTGGATTATGTGAGCACCCCAACCCGGGACCTAACGCGTGTCTCGAGCTTGAGAAGCTCAAACTAAGAGAACCCATCTTAGATTTTTAAAACTTTTATTTGCCTTTACAAGAAAATCAATTCTAAATTTTCCATAAACAAAAATCAAATAATGATATCTCCACTTGGAGGAATTTAAACAAACACTTTAATAACCATACTTGATTAATTACATTGAAAACCCTAATTAACATTGTTTAGCAAAAGAGTTTTCCTTACAACTTATAAAAGAATAAAACTTAAATATGACTTTCGACAACCCACTCATATACCTATCCAGACAAGTCCCCAAAAAGCAAGAGTCCAAACTCTTTCCCCGACCTCACTGGTTCAGGTCACCTGTCTCAGCACAATCTAAAGCAGTAAAAGGGAAGGGGTGAGAATAAATCTCAATAAGCTATTATGAATGCAGCAAGATGCCAAACAAGATGCAACACATAGCATGGTAGCACATAACACATTATGAAAGCGGTAAACACCTTACGTTACCTCATTTTACCTTTTCCGTCTGAACAATAAGTCGTACAACGTGGGAGTAAAACTCCTCTCTTTGGTGAAGCTCCTCCGGCACATTCACCTCTTATAGGACTCATACTCCGTGAGATCCATATAAGAAAAGATACCTATATCGTAGTATCCAACAATAATATCGCTCTTGTAAAGCTTTAGGCTTAATACGTAAGCACTCCCCTAATCACCAATCGCAACGGTCCTGTAAAGCTTGGGTCAATACAGCCGTTAGCACACCCACTCGTGGCCACGTAGGGGGAACGGTCACAGTATAATGAACCTTCAATCACTTATAGAACAAATCAATAATTGATTGAATTCCATTATACCCCCGAATATCAACACGTTCAAGCACATAATAGATACTTGGAATAAATCCACAAAAAGGGATAATAATATAACAACATGGTAAAATATACTCATGCTAATCCATACCATAGTGCAACAGTTCATTTAATACACTATGCATAATACCATTAACGAATATGAGTTCAAATAAGGTATCCACATAACCACATAATCCACACCGGATGCAATATAATCAATATGCCAGATAATCCACAACTGGGATACAATACAACCATATACCAAATAATCCACAATCGGGATACAATATATTGATGTAACACATATACATTCTAACCAACACACTAGTGTGATTATAGTCTCTACAACGTTCAACTAATCACCAAGGTATGGGAGCAGGTAAGGCCAACCTAAACCGTAAACCATTCTTACAAAGTTACTACTCAACCTTGAATAATATTAATAAAGGTGCAAGACCTACTTCCCACAATTCCATTTTAACCAAATAAGACATCATGGCCTAGCCAAGGTATTCTACTTTAACTTAGGTCAAAAAGGATTAATTCATATCTGAAGTAGATTAGATTTCACTACTTTGAAAGGGTTAGGAACCATACTTAGTGGTTGTGGTTAAATTTCAGCAAGAAAGGAAACTGGTAAAATTCTGGTGACATGGGCGACCGCCCAAGTCACCATGGGCGACCGCCCAAGAAGGTTTCAAAAGGGTTATAATTTCTGTGATGATGGGCGACCGCCCAAGGAACCATGGGCGACCGCCCAAGAGGGTTTTTACTCAGATTCGCAGCTGGACCAAAATTCAACCAAGCTTACTCAAATTTTTGGAAATCATAAGAAGATTTCACTAAATTTACAAACAACAATGATAGCAACATCCTAACACAATTAACATTTCATGATCTAGTTTGAAAGGAGATCATAATAACTCACATTATTAAAAGCATATTAAATCCTTCTCTACATCTTCCAACCCATATGAGATATACTCCTTACACCTCCCAAATCAAGGTAAGATGATCATAACCACATACAAGAATTCCATTAAAGTCATTAACCCTTTTACATTCCTTATACCCTTATTCTTCCAACTTAAACCCCCATTTCATACTAAAATCAATTCATCCTTAATTAACCCATTTTACTCAAATAATCGTATTTAAAAATACAACATCCTTTTTCTTTTCACAAAATATTCATTAACACATAAAATGTGCAATATTTAGAAAGAAGTCATAATAACTTACCTTAGCAAATATAATATGGAATGAGGATTTTCTTGGCTTGATCAACTCTCCTAGTTGCACCAATCACAAAAGTACTCTTGGATTGAAAAATGGAGAAGGATTGGCTTCTTTAGGGACTTGGAATGTAAAGCTTCAAGAAGGCTTCAATGGAAGCATTTGAGAGGAAGTAAGAAGTGAAGGAGGATGATGGGGAATTATTAGAGAGAAGGAGGGAAATGGAGGGAGTATATGATGGGTGAGGTAGTCATTGACTAAAGGGAAAAGAATGAGGGAATTAAGGGGAGGAAGTATGCCCCCCCCCATACTTCCTAATTATTTCTTTCCTCTTTTAAAAATAATCTTTCCAACCCATTTTATTTTATTTGTTCATTTTATTATCACTCCACCCTATTACTTTATTTTACTTTCAATTATTTTAATCCAACCAAATACTTTAACTTACTTCCATTTTATCCCAAGACTTTAAAATTATCTCCTAACCATCTCAACTTAACATAAATATTAAAGGCATAGAATAAGCACATAAGGTTAACATTAATATTAAAAGCTTATAATACGATACTTAAATTGTGCCTAGGTTTAGGGTCGTTACAGATTATCTTGGAAGTAAAAAGGAGTATGTTGTTTTGATTATAGAAAGTTGATTGTATTTTCTACTCATTATATATGTGTATAGTGATGAGATTCTTTGACCAAGTCCTCATATATGTTAGGGGATAGTTTGATTTTATAAACCCCATAGTAGTAAAAGGATTGGATAGACATCATTTGGGAAGTCCTTTTGGAATGCATGGATGCTATTAAGTTTAACTTTGAGAAAATTTTAGGAATCATTACTTATTGTTGAGGATATGCTACGGGCATGTGCAATGAATTTTAGTAGTCGATAGGACGTATGGTTACCAGTGGTTGGGTGCGTATAATAGTAGTTATCATTCTAGCATTGAGATAAAACCGTATGAGGCGTGGTTCGGGAAGAAAATATCGATCTCCAATTTGTTGGGGTGAGGTTGGTGAAGCAAGGCCTAAGGTAAATTGGCGCCAAAGTTTGTTAATCCATTCGAAGTTTTAGAAAAGGTTGGCGATTTGACTTATAGACTGGCTTGGAGCAGCTTATAGAGTATTTGAAGTTTCAAACGTAATATCGTAATGTAGTTGGAGACATAAGTTGTAATACTTTTATTTATTTGTATTTTTATTGAGGTCGTGAAAATTCGGGCTAGTGATATCTGTTTGGTATTCTTGGAACATTAAGTTGTAATATCATATTATTAATGGAATTAGAAATCTTGGGGAAGAATCACATCATTGAAGAGACTATTTGGGAATTGGAGTCTGAATTATACATAAGTAACCGAGGCGGGTTGAACATTTAGGTAAGTACCAGTCAAATTCGGGACGAATTTTCTTTAAGGGGGAGTGAGTGTAACGACCCTAACCATAGGCACTAGTTTTAGTATAATATTATATGCTTTTAATATTATTGTTAATATTATGTGCTCATTTTATATCCTTGACTTCTAATATTAGGATGAAATGATTGGAAAATAAAATAGTGTTATAGGGGGAAATATAAAAATAGAAAATAAATAAAGAAGGGAAATGAGATTAATGTGTGTGGGCAAAGAAAATTTGAATAAAGGGTTTAATTACACCACCTTAGAATTTAGAAGACCAAATTGTTTATTTTGGGAAGTCTTTGATTGATGAGGGATGGGGGGCCATCCCCATGAAATCCTCCCCTTCCTTGATTCCTTAGTCAAGAAAGCCCATACCCCATACTTTTCCCTACTATTTCCATACTCCCTCTACCCTCCTCCATCATCCTCCTCATTTTATCTCTTACCATTTTTCATGGAAAATGGTCATTGTGAAACCCACCTCTTCTCAAGCTCCTACCAAGTTCATTTCTTTTCCATTTTTAAATTTAAGTGTACATTTGTGATGGGTGCATCTAAGGGAGTTGATCAAGCCAAGAAAAGCTTCATTCCATCTTGTAATTGCTAAAGGTGAGTTATTATGACTTTCCTTTCTCTAAATGTTCATGAGATATTTATTGTTGTTATTGTTGTTATAATGCTTATTGGATGCTTTGGAAACTTTCTTGAAATTGAGGAATTGGTTGAGGTCATAGGAAAATGTTGTTGTTCTTGAAAGTGTTAAAGAATGGAAGAAATGGGTGGAGTTAGATTTAGAGAATGAAAACTTGGAATGGGTTAGTTAAATGGGTGAAATTAGTTTTAAAGGAGTTAACTTGAAATGTGGTAGTGAATTAATGGTAAATAATTTAGGTTTAGGTTAATTTGGGTTTAAATGATCTAGAATGAGGTAGTAGAACATTTGGGATTTTCTTCATGAGCACCTAAAATGGGAGAGATTGATTAAGGAGAAGAACATAGGAAAAATAAGAAATTGAATCATGGGCTGGCTGGAATCCCTCATGGGCGGTCGCCCATGGGGCCTTGAGCGGTCGCCCATGAGGGCAGAAAGATGGTCTCCTTTAGAAATATTCTTGGGCGGTCGCCCAAGTGGCTATGGGCGGTCGCCCATAGCACCAGAACCTCCTCAGTCTTCTTTCTTGCTGATTTTTGCTAGTAATCACTTGGAATGATCCCTAACCATGATAAGGTAGTAGAAGCTAATCCAAACCGGATATGAATTAGTCCTTTTAACTTAAGTTATAATTAGAACACTTAATGGCACCTTAATTGGGTTTAAATGGAAATACGGAAGCACTCTATCTCCGACTTAAAAATCATTTGGCAGTTTATTAAATGTGACTCCAACTTGGTAGAGTTAACTTGGATCCTTATAGAGATCATATATTGTCGTATAATGACTAAGTCAGATGGGTTGATGATATCTCATTATCTTACTTGAGTACATATTCATGGATTGTATTATGCTTAGTGTATTACATAAATGTTGCACTCTGATTTTTTTGATTGAACATGAGTATATTTTACCATGTGGCTATATTGCTTATTTATGCATAGTGTTTTAAATAAATGTTGCACTATGAGATTTGTTTAACATGAGTATATTTTACCATGTGGCTATATTGCTTATCCCGTTTGTGGATTATATTTCAAGTAACTATTATGTGCTTGATAATGTGTTAATCAGCTGATATTGGGGGTATAACATAATACGATCAATTATGGAAGTGTGACCTAATGTGATCGGATTATGTTATATCTGTGACCGTCCCCTTCTGTGGCCACAGGTTGGGGTTATAGCATCTGTAGTGAGCCAAAAGCCTTACAGAGTTGCTACTATCTTATATGGTTCCCCGAAAACGGGTCTTATAAGATGTGAGTATTGCTTAAGCTCACCTAAGATTGGAGTATTATTATACCCAATGTTGTACGACTATTGTTCAGACGGGAAAAGGTAAACCAAGGTAATGAAAGGTGTTTACAGCTTTTCCAATGTGTTGTATGCAACTTGATATGTGTTGCATCTTATTTGGCATATTACTGCATTCATAATAGCTTGCTGAGATTTATTCTCACCCCTCTCCCTTTAATGTTTTTAGATCCTGAGACAGGCGGACCAGCCAAGTGAGGACGGAAAGGAGTTCGGATGTGGTATTTTGGGGTTTGTCGGGGTACGTATAGGTTGGCGTAGAAATGTATTTTGGTATAATTCCTCTATGGAGTTTATGGGTTTAAAACTTAGTTTCTACATTATAATAAAATCTTTTGTAATTAAAGCAGGTTGTTACTTTTAAAAGTTATTCAACTCTTCCCTCCATGTAGAGAGGAATGAAGTTATTGGGAGATGGTTTTGTTCAGTATGTTTAAGTTGTAAGTTAAATCAAAGTTTTAAAACGTTTTGAAAACTTGGGTTAGTTTGAGGACGCTCCAGCTCGGGATACGTGTAGGTTCCGGGTCGGGGTCCTCATCTGAAGCCTGGAGGTAATTAGGAACTATAGCTAGCAATTTCTTTGATCATACCCATCTTAGACAATGAGAAAACAGAAGGAAGAAGAAATTTACAGAATACAGAGACTCACCAAGGTATGAGATAGAGAAACCTTTTTCTTAAAACTGCCAAGTGTGAGAGGAAAAGAAGCCCAGCCTACGCCTTAATAAAGAAGGATTTGACAGTTCAAAGACCTCTAGACACACTCAACTGCCTAAACCCTAGACGCCTAGAAGCTATCACGTCCAAGAAATCGCTCAATTAAATAGATCGTGGGCGCCAACGGGTAAAAGGAAAATTTTGAATTTTTAACTTCTTTTAAAAATTCAAAATTGAGGGGCAATTGTTTGGGGTGAAAAATTCACAGCAACATGTTACAACTTGACATCTCATCCTGGAGTAACAACTTGAACTAACAACTTGGTGATGCAACTTGGCTGACAATACGTTTTGCAGGGTTATTATTATGAACCAACTTTTCAGGAACCATTATCAAACTTCAAAGATTTGATGGACCAAGTCAAACACCACAAAGGTTATCCACAACGCTCACACAACATTTCTCAGCGGTTATCTTGATCTTCATCAACTTCCAGCGAGATTTTAGGCGCAAGATGTGGGATCTCATTTATTCTGTTATTTAAGTTACTTTTCCTTGTATTTAAATCCCCATAGCAACACATGTACACACACACTCACGAAATTCACAACACAATACTCTTTGTACTCACACTCCGATCATCTTATTAATAAAATTCCACCATTCCGATGTTTTATACCGGCGAACAAGTTGTTCAAGGGCTTTTCTCGTTAAATACCTAGTCTATCACATTTTGAATCTCGGAGAATCATATTCCATTGTGCCCAATTTCATCTCTCGAAATTGAATTGTGTAAATTTGACCAAAACAAATACGAAAATACGGTTCATTATTGAGTGTTATAATATTAGCATTTGGGTGCATCACAGTACACATGTGGGTAGGGGTGTAAACGAATCGAATCGAATATCATCGTATTCGATTCATATTCGTGAAAATATTCGAATATTCGTATTCGTATTCGTTTGTATTCGAATATAAAAATTGATTCGTATTCGATTCGAAATCGATATTCGAATTATTCGATTCGATTCGAGTATTCGATTTGAGGCCCAATACCCAGCCCAGCCCAATACCCAGCCCAGTCCAATACCCAGCCCACGGACCAGGTGAGGCGGCCGCATGGAAGGAGGCAAGGCTGGCGCCTCACGGCCATAAGCTTGTCCCATGTGCAGCCAAGTTGAGGCGGGCGCCTAGCTCTATCCGAGGCTGGCGCCTAGCCGACAGAAACCTCGGCCTTGTGTGGCCCATTGATGCGGCCGCCTAGGAATTTCTGAGGCTGGCGCCTGGGAAATCAAGTCAGTAACCAGCACAGCAGACAACAACTCAAACAAGCAGTTTTATAAATAAAAAAAATAGATTCGTAACATCAGTAACCAGCAGCAAGTCAAACAAGAAGCCAACATAGTTGTTTTAAATACAATCATCCAAATTCCAAGTAGCCAACTCAAACAAGCAGCCAACATAGTTGTTTTAAATACAATCCTCCAAATTCCAAGCCATTGAAACATCAATAACCAATAGTAAAATTTCAAGCCATCAATAACCAATTGCCAACAAACAAGGCGACAAGCAGTTTTATTTTGTTTACTTAACAAGTTATGTACCCACATGATGTGGGTACATACACATGTGAGTGCGTCACAATAAGCATGTGGGTGCATCACTATACGAATGTGGGTTCTACACCGTACAACACGTGTGCACAAAAGAAAAGATAAGGTGAAAGTACAGTGAAAATTAAGGGTTAATTACAATTTAGGGCCTGAAGTCTTGTATGAGGTCCCCAAATGGAGCCTGACTTTTTTTTTTAGCGATTTAGGGCCTGACATTACATTTTTTGATCAAATCAGGGCTTTTTGACGAATTTTGTTAGAAAAATTAGTTAAGTGACGAATTTTGGACTAAATTGAAATGCAAATTAGTTATTAAGGACTGTAATGTAAATTTTTAAAAATTGATGACCGTTACAAAATATTTTTTAAAAATAATATTTTTTGAAAATATAATATATTGTGAAAAGCTGTAATTTTTTTTATAATTTTTAAAATATGTTAAAATAAATGTTATAAATATAAAAAAATTGTATTTTTAAAGAAAATAGTATTTTTTTTAAAAAAAAAATAATTAATTGTTAACGTAAATCTTGTAATATTTTTTTTTTAAAAAAATAAATACCTTGTCCACCTCAAAAACTAGGCCCCACTATGGTGTCCCACCGTCTCCGTTCAATCCACCCCCAAAACCAAATCTTCTCTCCAATTTAGAGTAAACAAATTAATTAATTGTGAAAATTTTATTTAAAAAAATTGTAAAATACCGTTTTTTACTAATTGTAAAAATTTTGGGGTCGTGGTGCGCGGAGGCGGTGGTGGAGAGGAGTGGTGGGTTGGATGCGGTGGTGTTTATGAGTACTGGGGAGGTGGAGGGAAAATTTTATTTAAAAAATTGTAAAATACCGTTTTTTACTAATTTTTAAAAATAAATTGTTTATGATTATGTATTTTTAAAGACAATTTTATTTTTTTGAAAAAAAAACTAAAATATTTTTTTAAAATAAATTAATTTTAAAATTTTAAAACATTAAAGGTTTTCTTATTTTTAAAATTATTTTTTAAAAATATTATTTTCCAATATGCGAACATTAAAATTTTCTTATGTCAAAATCCCCCTGGGGAGGTTTTCTTATTTTTTAAAACATTAGTTAAGTGACGAAATACGAACATTAATTATTTGTATAACTAAACATTAGTTAGGTCAACTTGACCTAACTCTATTGTCAACTTACTTCTTTTGTTTAAAACATTAAAGGTATTTTAATACCAATATACGAACATTAATTATTTTTTAACATAAAAAAATATTACAAGATTTACGTGAATAATTAATTAATTTTTTTTAAGAAAATACTATTTTCTTTATAAATGCAATTTTTTTTATATTTATAACATTTATTTTAACATATTTTAAAAATTATAAAAAAAATTACAGCTTTTCACAATATATTATATTTTCAAAAAATATTATTTTTAAAAAATATTTTGTAACGGTCATCAATTTTAAAAAAATTTACATTACAGTCCTTAATAACTAATTTGCATTTCAATTTAGTCCAAAATTCGTCACTTAACTAACTTTTCTAACAAAATCCGTCAAAAAGCTCTGATTTGATCAAAAAATGTAAAGTCAGGCCCTAAATCGCTAAAAAAAAAAAGTCAGGCCCCTCTTGGGGACTTCATATGAAAAGTCAGGCCCTAATTTGTAATTAACCCGAAAATTAATTAGTAATGTACCTTGATCCCATATCTTTTTATTTTGTTTACTTTACAAGTTATTAGTGGCTGATTGGATCTTGTTACAAGTGTAATTTATCATTTTTGATATTTGAGCAGTTCAAATTTTTGGGTCGTCACATACTTACGGATGGATCTACTCTTTGCCCAGAGGGAGGTGGCACTTGACCCCCTCACTTTTTTGCTTAATTCCTTTAACCCCTTAACTTACTCCCATAAATCTTGAACTATTTTGAACTGACCCTCCTCAAATTTTATACCATGAGCCCTCAAAATTATATGCTTTTATATTTACTTTCTTCGTTTCAAAATTTTTGTTGTTTCATTTTATTTTTCTTTACATATAGTAAAAATGTATATTATACACCCTCTCCATCCCAAAATAACCATTTTGAATCAGTTGCTTAAGAAAAAAAATCAAGCACAAAATACTTTTTAAAAAACTGATAAATGAATTTATCAGTTGTTTAACAAAAAAATTAAGCACACAATATTCTTTAAAAACTGATAAATGAATTTATCAGTTGTTTTACCAAAAAATTAAGCACAAAACACTTTTTTAAAAACTGATAAATGAATTTATCAGTTATAAAAAACTGATATATATATATATATATATATATATATATATATATATATATATATATATATATATATATATATATATATATATATATATATATATATATATATATATAAGTATTTTTTTCTAATATCACATTTTACATGCGTTTTTTGTAAATAGTATCTTTATGAGTTAGTTTTTGGTAAAAACTCCAAACTTAAAACTATAGTTCTCTTAATTAACATTAATTATTATCATTTTTTATATTTTTAAATTGATGGTTGTTTGTAGGTAATTAATTTAAATATTATGGCTAGTGACGTACTTAATTAAAATCAGTTTATGTAGTTATTATTCACCAAACATAATTGAATTTTATTCTTGTATTCATAAGTCGTTAATGACAGAGTTAAATAATTTATGAAAGTCTTATTTTGTACTTTCAATTTAGTTCTATATACTTTTAGCCCCTCTTACCAAAATTTCCAGATCCACCACTGTCCCTACAGTATATAAGGGTTATCCAATTTGTGCTGATCAAACTTGAGCCGGTTGAATGTATCATATCCATTCGATTGTAGATCACCTCAAATCCCTAATCAACTAGCCCAACCGTAATCTAAATTTTTTCACGCTTTGAGATTTTGATGGTTGGTTTTACAATGTGATACACATAAGTTGAGAATTTGCATATAATAATGTAGATAACATATTTAAATTATAATTGATGATAGCACAAAACGATAGACACCACATAGAATGATGATCGTACAAGAAAAACAAGAATTAATCTTAATGGCACGTTTGTGATAATCCAAATCGACCACTTGTCTTATTGTTGCAATAATAAAAGTATATAGTACTAGTGATTAAGATCTCTCTTCTGGAAACCTCATCTTCATTCAGTTCCTATATATCTCACTTAATCCTGCACAAAATAGCAATAAAAAAAATCATTTATATAGGTACAAGTTGTGTAAAAACAAATCAAATATAATTCTTAAATTAAATTTTGTGGTATGAATGAAGTAAAGAAGTACTCTCTCCATCTCAAACTAAATGTTCAAAAAAATAATGAAACTTTCACTCGATCAAAAGCAAATTTAATACTTTTTTGTCATTGATTTTGAGATGGTATCATTTATTTGAGCTAGGAAAACATAAAAGGAGAGGTAGATAAATATATGTACTTGGAGCAATCAGTGTTGGGGGAGGTCTTGAAGGGAAGGTTGACACCACAAGCACCGGGGAGGGCAGCGGAATAAGTAGGACCAATGCCGAAGCTTCTAGCAGCTGATACGAGGCATCGGCAAGCGGCTTGTCGGTCAGGGGTGGTTTTGGCTTGGGCATTGATAGTTTTAACCCCACTGCAACATCTCGCGTCCGGCCCAACCCCATTCCTCAGGTAGCTGAGGCAGGGTAATATGTTACCCACCACCGTATTGCATGTTCCGGCCGTTTCAACATAGGGTGTCACCACCACCATGCAAACAACCATCAGGCATGCAATCTTTCTAGTAATTGCCATTGAGAAAATGTTAAGGAAAAGAGATACTCCTTAGGAAAGGGGATAGAGTTGTTTGAGTGATGAATACAGTTGAGGGTTTAGGATTTATATAGATAGGGAAAGTGATGATTAAGGTAAAAAATTGGTTAATAACTTGAGATCCTAGTGTACTTAATTAATTATATCCACATGACAGTTTCTCTTCTGGACTAAACAGTAGGCACCGCCACTATTGAGATATTATTAATAACTTAAAATGCTACGGAGTAGTACTAGTGTTGGGGCTTGTTTTGAAAAGCGCATTTATTATTATTTATTATTATTAAAAATATAATATTAGAATATTATATTATATAATATATATTGTTATATACTCCTTCTGTCCCATATTAGGATATCTGTTTACTATTGAGAACGAAAAATAAAAAATAAGGAGTAAATATATATAATGTTATTAAAGTTGGTGTTGTGAGTGGGTAGGAAAGAGAAAGTGAGGTAGAGAATAGTAAGTAAATATTTGTTGTGAGTATGACAGGTGGGTCCCATGAATAAAGAAGTATTAAAAAAATTTCTTTTTAGAAAAGTGAGACTTTAAATTGGGACGCCCAAAATAGCAAAATGGGTAAGATTTTATGGGACGAAGGGAGTATTATATAATTTAGGAAACTCAATATTTGTATAGATTAGGAAAATTAATATTTGTATTAGAATATGATTTTAAACTCTCTTTGTAAACCCTGTGAATATGTACCTCTAGTATCATAATTAAATTGAGTCATTCATATCAATTTTCTCTTTCTCCATGTATGAATTGACTTCGTCTCTCTCTCTCCCCTTTATTCTAATATGGTATCAGAGGAATAAGATCCATAATAGGACTTCTCCGCCAAACACTAGCGGCAAAACCCTAAAGCCGCCACACCCAAAAGACAACCCACCTACACCTCCTTCAAACCCCTCGGCAAATCCCACCCGCCGAAACCTTCTTTATCTCCTTCAAACCCTTCGGCAAAACCCACCGACCGAAACCCTCTTTACCTCCTTCAAACCCCACGGCAAAATCCACCGACCGAAACCCTCTCAACTCCTTCAAACCCCTCGGCAAACCCACCAGCTGAAACCCTCTACATCTCCTTCAAACCCCTCAGCAAAACTCATAGCTGAAACCCCTCTCCGAAACCCCACCGTCTCCGACATAGTCATGCACGTTCGGGAACACATCCGTCTCCACCCACTACATCAAACCCGGTTTATCTTATCATTCTTCAAGATTTGACCTATCCAAGGACCGTCCATCTTGTGGGGGCATATTAAAAATATAATATTAGAATATTATATTCTATACAATATATTGTAATATATTATATAATTTTGAAAACTCAATCTTTGTATAGATTAGGAAAATTAATATTTGTATTAGAATATGATTATAAACTCTCTTTGTAAACCATATAAATATGTACCTCTAGTATCATAATTAAATTGAGTCATTCATATCAATTCTCTCTCTCTCCATGCATGAATTGACTTCGTCTCTCTCTCCTTTTTTCTAATATTGGTAATGTTTTACCTTATCCGTTTTTTTGTTAGGAATTAAACTGTCTTACTGATACCAAGAAAATGAAAGCAACAAAAAACACAATAATTACTAACCCAATGTACTAAAGAGTTGTGATGATGCGGAAATTGGTACGAATCAGCCTTAATCCATTAATTTGGTTGTATTCTGTCGCCTATTACCTGAAACCACGAATAAACAACTAGCCGGGATGGTATTCGGCTAATACACTCCGTCGTTAGCATGAGTATAGGTGTTTTTGATATTAAACTATATGGAAACAAAGTATATTTGGTATATCAAAGTGACGTTACCTTCTAGGTGAAATATGGGTTGATATTTATACTGCAATCATTAGACATATGTCTTAAATTCCGTAAAACCCGACAGAAATGTAGGGATTAACCGTCTACGCGATTATAGGACTTTGTTACTTTTGGCAGCGCGGAGCATGCCTACTCAGTTGAGTTGAGGTCGCTCGACTCTACGAGATCGACCTGAGTTCGTGTCTTGGTTATGCAGAGAATATATGTAAGTTATAGGTCGTATGTCGGACCAAGATAGGTCACAACCGATGGAAGGCCGGACCATGAGCTTGGTCGACTAAACCTTCTTGATCGACGCTTGACTAAAAAGGGGATGTGATGTGCCTCCTGGGAGTATTGGGCTCGTGGACTAGCGCGGGCGTCGGGCCGGCCTTGTATGCCCTAGCTTGACTTGTCAGGTAGTAAGTTATGATATATTTGGGGAAAGGATGGTCACATCCTTTCAACTCGATTCGTAAGGCGTAGGTCGATGCTCGTTGTTTAACTTTGAGACGGTTTGATGAGCTGTCATCAATGCATCATAATTTCCACATTTATTAGCACGTATTTCATCGATTTGACATTATCCTTGGGAACCGTCGCTTGCATTCAATTTGGCCTGTTATTGATGTATCCAAACCGTTTTGCCCAACCTTTCCACTTCAGGTAATTAAGGAAAGGGGTATAAAATGGAAATTTTGAGACCTTCCCAAACTTTACAATCTTGGAATCCTAGAGTGCAGAGCAAAAATAAGAACCCAGAATTCCATATCTGGCGCTTGTTCTTTTCGGTGACTGAAAAACGACTCCGGTGCTACAGAGCCTTTTTCTACCTCAACAAAATTCAGGTACTTGTTAGATTGCTCCGTAGGGCTTGATTTTGAATTGAACATTACGATTGCCATGACTTGGGTTTGAGATGGAGGCGAAGTACTTCTATAATTTTTTGAACCATAGGGTTTACAAAGGGGTAGAGGGTCCTTGTAGAGTTTTATATTTAGAGGAGTGTATAACGATTTTAACAATATGGAAATTTTCTTTGGGGAATTGGCTTTCCGGCCAGTGAGAGCTTGGGAAACATGGCCATAGGCGATCCAAGGGTTTTTCGCATTCGTCTCTTCAATAAGCTGATTGACCATTCATTATCTTTTATATCAAATCTGGCAAACCTCCTTTTCCTTCCAAGAGTCTTCCTTTCCTAGGGAAATCTAGGTCGCCCATAGGTTGTTTGTCTCCCTCTTCTTCTAGGACTGATTCTCATGTTTCCATATCTTCTGTAGATTTGGAGACTAATGACCAACGTCAGGAAACCGATCAAAGTGAGGCGTTGACCTCTACCTCTGCAAGAATTTTGGACCAATTTTGTTCCACGGTGGTCGTCGGTCGAGGTGAGAGGGGATACGTGGCCCCCAGGCCCCAGGTTGGTAGGAGATCTTTGGAGTCCCGTCTCCAAATGCTCTATGAGCACTTTGAGGTATCGAGGGAGAACTACCAGTTGTCTCATTTCACTGAGAGGAAATGAAAAGCTCTATCTTGGGTGTACTGGGCTCTTAACTCGAGCAAGGTCGTGTTCTACTATCGGCCGTTTGAGGTAGGCCTGAGACTACCCCTTGAACCTTTCATATGCGAATTTTTAGAGTGTATGACCACTGTCCCCATGCAATTGGGTGCCAATGCTATCAGGGTGCTGATTGGTTTTCCTATGGTGTGTCAGTTCATAGCTCGTAAGAGTATATAATTAACTGGGAGACTTTAGAGTCGAGCAAGGACTATTATGTCCAAGACACCATTATGATGGGCGACGAGGATGAAGTTGTTTCTCTGGTCCCCAAAATTAGAAGCCTTAGGTACCCCGATTGAGTGATACATGAGCGGGAAAGGTTCAAGGCATAGTGTCACATGTGTAAGAGGGTGTCAGGTCACTGTCGGAGGTTAAGTACCTTCACATAATTGCTCACTTTTTGCCATAAGTTTTTATCGTTGATCGCCTTGTCTTAACTTTCCAGCTTGCTTTTGTGCAGTTCTAACGCCAGAGCAAGAAGTTTACACGGAGCGTATCAAAGACTTTGGTGACCGAAGGAAGAGCAGAAAAAACCATGGTCGTGCCAATGTGTAGGCTAGTAAGGAGAGAGAGACTACTGCTCGTAACAACTTGCTCTCCAAAGAAGGGGTAGGGATGGTTCCTATTGATGGATCTGAGCCGGTCCAGCTGATAGAGGATGTTGATGCTGGCCAAAATGTGGAAAGGCATGCTGGAGCTAGAGCTTGACGGTCAAGGTGATAATGATCACGTCCTTGCCGTCAACTGAAACAGGAAAAGGTTCAGAGCGGAGGTCGTGGTTGAGGAGGTTGGTCTTTCGACTAGAAGGATTGCACTGGCTAGACCATCTAGGACGGCAAGGTCTGCCTCTAGTCCTCCCCATGATCATGCGTGAGGGTCTAGGGACGCAGGGGTGGTGCAATCGCTGTTGGACGCCCTAAGCGACGTTTCTCCATTGACAGGGGTGAAATCTTTGTGCCGTCAATACTCTAAGACGGCTCTAGGGCATGTTATCGTCTAACAGGCGCCTTGCAGGGACCTGCTTGCTTCTTTTTCTAGCTCCAGCCTCACACCAGAGAATTTAGTGACCGCTCTGGCATGGTGGCCTCCGAGGTACCACTATTCCTTTTCTCAATTTTTCCTTTCCACTAAGTATGAATTTTTTACCATTCCTCATTTTCTCGCTGTCTCTTGCCTTGGTTGAGCATTGTTGGGTTTTATGGGTCCATGCGCAGCGGAATTAATCATCTAATAACACAAAACCCAAGAGCCCTAGGATCCGTTCTATACAATTAACTTGAATTCCTATGAGATAGAAATAATCAACCTTGATCGCTTTCCATTCTTGAGCTATCGAACAATATATTGATGTGATTTTGAATCACAAACTTCGAACTCTAGGTCTTGATCGTCGTACGAGCGAAGACCCTCTAGTAGTATCCACACCTTTGAATGAACCAAGAACACTTCTTGAAGATTGCTAGATCTTTTAACCTTGGAGAGAATATTGAAAAAAAAACCCTTTGTGATTTTCTTTTCAGAATTTCGGCTAGGTTATTAGGGTTTCACAAACCTTGTATTTATACTACTCTAGTATGGTATTTGTTTCCTAATCAAATTAGGAAACCAATCTGTAAACTGCCTTTGGCTTGTTCTGTCGCACGACCACACGCAGCCCATAGCCTAGTTGTGTCGCGCGATGACACATGCCACATCAGGAATCTCAATCATTCTTTCTTTGGTTTAACCAATTCATTCTAATTGTGTGTGACCCAATAGGATTATATTATGTTGGCAATGAGCCCAATCATATCGACCCTCATAAAACATAAGCGGACTCTAGCAAGCCATTATATCTACCCAAATAATATAACGTAAGAGTTCACGTTTCCAATGGTACACTTCCATTTCTCCCTTTGTCTCACGATTTCATATTGAACACAAGTCATAGTCTACGTCAACTTGTACTTGTTCAATGCTTTCTCGATCTTGAGTATAATGATAATCCAATCACATTAGGGTATGGCCATACACTTTCATCATTATCACTCATCGAGGGGCCCAAGCAAAACATCAGGTTGTATCATGTATACATCCTCAAGTAACTTCCCAATTAGGAAAGCTGTCTTGACATCCATTTGCCATATCTCATAGTCATAATATGCGGCTATGGAAATTAAAATTCAAATAGACTTAAGCATAGCTACAGGCAAAAAGGTTTCATCATAGTCGATGCCATGAATCTGCCTATATCCCTTAGCTATAAGCCTAGCCTTATAGGTGTGCACCTTCCCATTCATGTCGGTCTTTTTCTTGAAGACCCATTTGCACCCTATGGTTTTTACACCTTCGGGTGGATCAATCAAGTTCCAAACTTGATTATCAGTCATGGATTGTAATTCGGACTCCATGGCCTCTAGCTATTTTTCCGAATCAGGAGAGGACATCGCTTCTTGATAGCAAGTAGGTTCATCGTTTTCGATTAACTCCACTTCATTACTTTCCGTAACGAGAAATCCATATCTCTCGGGTTCGGATCGTGACCTACCACTTCGGCGAAGGACTTGTGCATCTTGAACCGGTTCCACAACTACTTGTGAACTTGGTTTAGTTTCTACCATTGGTTCTATGTTGTTTTCGGGTTCTCGAATTTCTTCGAGATCTATTTTACTCCCACTGGTTCCTTTGCGAAGAAACTCCTTTTCTAAGAAGGTACCATTTCGAGCAACAAACACTGTGTTCTCGTTTCGGTTGTAAAAATAGTATCCTTTAGTTTCCTTAGGATAACCCACGAAAATACATTTGTCAGACTTAGGTGCTAGCTTTTCAGAAGTTAACTTCTTGACATATGCATCGCAACCCCAAATCTTCGTGAAAGACAAATTAGGTTTTCTTCCATGCCACATCTCATATGGGGTCTTTTGAACTGATTTGGTAGGAACTCTGTTTATAGTGAAAGCAGCACTTTCTAGTGCATGTCCCCAAAAGGATAAAGGAAGCTCAACTTGACTCATCATAGAACGAACCATGTCCAACAAGGTTCTATTCCTCCTTTCAGACACACCATTCCATTGTGGTGTTCCGGGTGGAGAGAGTTCTGAAACGATTCCACAACTCTTAAGATGACTGTCAAATCCTTGGCTCAAATATTCGCCACCTCGATCGGATCGAAGTACTATAATAGTTTTGCCAAGTTGATTTTGAACCTCATTTTGAAATATTCGAAATATATCAAACGATTCACTTTTATATTTCATTAGATAAACATATCCAAATCTACTATAATCATTAGTGAATGTTATAAAGTACTGAAATCCTCCCCTAGCATTGCTACTCATAGCCTCTCAAGATGTTCGATGTGGCCCTTCATCTTTAGAGCATGGGGACCAACAGCTTGTCCTTCACTCATCTTGCATGAGGTTAAGGCCTTAACTGTGTTATACCTTTCTTGCCTTGCTTGAACTTGGAACATTTCCATCAGTCGATTGTTTAGATCAACTGTCCCCAAATGCTCAAGATCCTTTTGAAGGCTCTTGCACATGGCAGAGAGTATGAGGCAACCAACATCAGTAGCATCACGCTTATGCTTCGGATATTAATCCTTCACTGCCCTAGTAGCATTGGCAGCAAGTTCAGGTGGAATAGGTTCCTCGAGAACGTACAATTTCTCCTCTTGCCTGAGAACAATTCACACGCTACGGATCCAATCCATATAGTTTGTACCATTCTCTTCCAACTTTTCCTTCTCAAGGACAGATCGCAGTGACATATGATTATTGTTTGATGCCATTTATTCTATAAAAAGATATACATAAAATATGAACACATATGAGCAAACATATTATATGAGAAGTATGATGCATTTACATGAAAATAAATGATCCCACTAAATTATACACCTTCCAATGCAAATAAGCATAATATACATTTAATGGGATAAGATCCAACTTTAATTTAATTTCAAGTTTGCTATGACAAACCACTCAAAACTAAATTAATTAGGTAGAAGCATCAATCATATCACATATATGACTCTTAGATCTTTTATGAGATTTATTTAAGACATCATATGTCTAAGCATATTTTAATCTCATCTTATGCCTTGGGTCCAAAATCATTTTGATAACCCAATTAAGTTCATTCACTTTAAACGTATAGGAACCACCATTTCCTCATCTTGCTCGCAAACGAATAGAATCAAAGTACCTTGCTATGGCAAGCCCACCCAAAACTATTCGAGTGGTCTCAAGTGTTTTAATCATGAATTGGCATAAAGAACTTAAAAGTTAAATGAAGGTTCTTATAAAGCAGATTATAAGCATATCAGCAAAGATAATCATAATCGCGCACCAGGTAAGTTCCCAGGAAGATAGGTGAGCCACAAGGACTACTTAAGTACCAAATTTCTCCTTCGACAGAACTCTCCTAGACATGCACAATCAGAAATCAGCTCTGATTTGCAACATAATCAATACTTTATATAAACAATCAGTTTCCTTTAAATTTTGCGTAAAATGACTTGTTTCTCGTAAACAATCAGAAAACCAAAATTTTAATGTTTCAATTTAAACATTCAGGAAATTACAGTACTATGTTTCAACTAAACATCTAAAAAAAATTCTTAACACGTAAGAACACATAATTCATGCATCGCAACAATTAATAAAATCATATTTTAATTAACTAAGCATGCATGAACAATGAATTAATCTAGCATAGCCCTATAAACTTAATTTCCAAAAATTTATAGCATCCAGATTAAGACATAGACATATCAGATTGTAGACATATTCACAGATTAGCAGGATTATGCAACAAACTGATTCTGCTCAGATTGTGCAAGTTTTGTCGCGTGACAGAAGCAAGCTTTGTCGCGTGACACAAGCATGTTCTGTCGCGTGACACAGGCTTCCTTTGTCGCGTGACACAAGGTTACCAGATTTGCCGATTTCCAGTTTCAATCAATTCTTAATCATAGAGCAATTAAATCATATAAACAACTTTTAACAGATTTAATTCAATATGAATAGAACACGATTTAGGCATATTGTTTCAAAAACAATCAAACTATCGCATACAAAACATGCAAAAAACCATATAAACAATTTATATCAATTTTTTTAGCATGTTAATTCAAACTTAACTATACGAACGGGGCTCTGATACCACTGTTGGGTTTTATGGGTCCATGCACAGCGAAATTAAGCATCTAATAACACAAAACCCAAGAGCCCTAGGATCCGTTCTATACAATTAACTTGAATTCCTATGAGATAGAAATAACCAACCTTGATCGCTTTCCGTTCTTGAGCTATCGAACAATGTATTGATGTGATTTTGAATCACAAACTTCGAACTCTAGGTCTTGATCGTCATACGATCGAAGACCCTCTAGTAGTATCCACACCTTTGAATGAACCAAGAACAGTTCTTGAAGATTGCTAGATCTTTTAAACCTTGGAGAGAATATTGAAAAAAGCCCTTTGTGATTTTCTTTTCAGAATTTCAGCTAGGTTATTAGGGTTTCACAGACCTTGTATATATACTACTCTAGTATGGTATTTGTTTCCTAATCAAATTAGGAAACCAGTCTGTAAACCGCCTTTGGCTTGTTCTGTCGCACGACCACAGGCAGCCCATGGCCTAGTTGTGTCGCGCGATGACACATGCCACATCAGGAATCTCAATCATTCTTTCTTTGGTTTAACCAATTCATTCTAATTGTGTGTGACCCAATAGGATTATATTATGTTGGCAATGAGCCCGATCATATCGACCCTCATAAAACATAAGCGGACTCTAGCAAGCCATTATGTCTACCCAAATAATATAACGTAAGAGTTCACGTTTCCAATGGTACACTTCCATTTCTCCCTTTGTCTCACGATTTTATATTGAACATAAGTCATGGTCCACGTCAACTTGTACTTGTTCAATGCTTTCTCGATCTTGAATATAATGATAATCCAATCACATTGGGGTATGACCATACACTTTCATCATTATCACTCATTGAGGGGCCCAAGCAAAACATCAGGTTGTATCATGTATACATCCTCAAGTAACTTCCCATTTAGGAAAGCTGTCTTGACATCCATTTGACATATCTCATAGTCATAATATGCGGCTATGGCAATTAAAATTCTAATAGACTTAAGCATAGCTACAGGCAAAAAGGTTTCATCATAGTCGATTCCATGAATCTGCCTATATCCCTTAGCTATAAGCCTAGCCTTATAGGTGTGCACCTTCCCATCCATGTCGGTCTTTTTCTTGAAGACCCATTTGCACCCTATGGTTTTTACACCTTCGGGTGGATCAATCAAGTTCCAAACTTGATTATCAGTCATGGATTGTAATTCGGACTCCATGGCCTCTTGCCATTTTTCCGAATCAGGAGAGGACATCGCTTCTTGATAGCAAGTAGGTTCATCGTTTTCGATTAACTCCACTTCATTACTTTCCGTAACGAGAAATCTATATCTCTCGGGTTCGGATCGTGACCTACCACTTCGGCGAAGGACTTGTGCATCTTGAACCGGTTCCAAACAGGCCATAACACTAGAAATTCGGCCCAAATATGTTGCATTGCTTACCTTCGACCCAATTCACCCATGTAAACAGACATTTCACGGCCAACCATTTCCTTTTGCGCGGCCGCCCAAGTTCCGCCCATGTGTACTGTGAGTTTGGCTGGTTTTGGTTTGGACCACTTTCGATCCGTCTCGCGACAATGTCACAGTCGCACTTTGGTCACTCTACTTTTCTCTTTTGCCAATCTTTGAACTTTTCATATTTTCACTTTGCCCCTGAATTTTAGAAAACCAATTTTTCTCCTATTTTCACCTAATTGCAGTTTGATCCCTTCTGTTCCAAGATTTACATTTTAGCCCTTGAACTTCCAAAATAAGCTCGAATCTTCTATTTTCAGCATTGCTGCACATCAACCCATGAACTAGCAAAACAGTAAAATATACATTAAATTCGCAAGGTTTTGAGCAGAAACTAAGCTTAGGAACGTATCTTTTGGATGGGTAAAATCACATCCATCACCCGTTTGCACCGGCAAGTCCTCACCAAAGCCCGTTGCCCCGGCAAGTCTTCATCAAAGACCGTTCCATGCGGCAAGTCTTCATCATAGCTACAGGTAAGCACAACAAAGGTATGAAAACATATCTCTACCATGTTGTCCCTGGCTTCTCATCTCTGAACTACGATCAGGCTTGATTCCCTCCTAGGGATACGTAGGAATCCTTTCCCAAATGGTCCAGCCATCCAACCTCATCAATCATGCTCCATCATCTGCCATATCCCCAGTCGCTCATTGGGATTAGGATCCTTCTTATCGACAACCTCACTTCTTCCGTAAGTGACGTTGTCGAGGGGCTCTGTAAGTACGCCAATCCAATTCGCGACCCTTCAAAAGTGTCTTTTAATGTAATAAAATGGCACTAGGGGCATTTTGGTAAATTATCGGTCCATTCCGAGACTTCCGGAAACCTTTAATAAGTTTTTGTGAAGGAAGTGCTTTTAAGTTATTTTTCCAGGCAAAATGACCTGCAGGGTATTATTTGTGTTTGACCTTTAAGGAATTAACTCGGAATGTTCCAGAATCAGTTGTGGGCGCCAGAAACGGTTACATGGCCAGCCAAGTCGTACGACACAATGAGCCAAGGAAAACTGAAGTAGAAGGTCATGCGACACAACTCACCCTCACCAGTAGCCTATAAATAAGACTCTCCCCCTCTCATTTCTGGATCCCTTCCAGCCTCCCACTGTCACTCTGTCAAAATCAACCCAGAAACTCGTCTCTCTCCTCCTTTCATACCAATTCAATCCAATTCCCTCAAATCACTCTCTCTCTCATACACAATTCAACATACACTTCATGTACACACTTTGAAGCCTCAGAATCTAAGTCACCTGAGCATAATATCAGCAGCTGAAGCTGATATTTGAAGCCTCCTATATCTAACTTGATATAGGAGTTGTGGATCATCAAGGGTAACGAGCCTTCTCTCTCTCTCTTTCTCTCTTATTTATGCAATGTTACTTGTTTAGATCTGATTATTAGCTTTGGTATAATGTAATTGTTGGTTGTGATTATGATATGGCTGTTCTAATCCTTGGATTTGTAGATCAATCATGATTTACGTTGCTATTGTGTGCCATTGAATCATTTTTGATGTGGTTTAGCTCAATCACTCAAGATGAGTATGGATCCACCATATCCATACCCTCTTAAGTGTCAAGATCTGACTTATGTAGTATCTCATATCCATGTTATCATCATGCATGCTCTGAATCTGTAGTTCTTCCTATATCACTGCTTGTTGTTGAATTGTTTAGTGTTGTTTTGCTTGTTCATCAAGATGAGGGTGGATCTCTCATATCCACACTCTCTTGCATGATTAAATACTGATCTACATGGTCTATAGCATACATTTACAATGTAGTTTGACATTTTAGTTGCCTGATGTTTCTGTAATTTGAAGCTTGTAAAGCCTCTGCAAGGTGACCATTAGTGTCACGCGACACAACTGGACATGTGGTGTCCTGTGTCACGCGACAAAAGTAGCCCCTTGCAGAAGGTTCAATTCAGTTGTAAGTTCTGTTCAATCTTCCTTGTATTTGGGATGTGGCCTCCCTTACCAAAAGGTTCACAAGTTGTAATTCCTCAG
The DNA here is from genome assembly GCA_022495995.1 of Adenophora triphylla var. japonica. Taxonomy (NCBI): domain Eukaryota; kingdom Viridiplantae; phylum Streptophyta; class Magnoliopsida; order Asterales; family Campanulaceae; genus Adenophora; species Adenophora triphylla. Next base: position 156,742 of record JAFEMH010003382.1, read on the forward strand.
TGTTATCAATAAAAGCAAGGCATATTCACATATTTTGTCGCACACAATTTGCACACACTTATTAAATGAATTGGATGTTATATTATAGAAAGACTCGTGTTACGAGGCGTGTTGGGTGAACTCTCGGTTCTTCCCAACAGGTAACCTGACCCCCGAACCCTTTTCTCTATTTTCAAAGGTTTTTCAAAGTGTACCTCATAAACATGGCGTGGCGACTCCCAATTTTCATTAATTTTTCGGCGAGCGTACATTCAGTACCGGCGAGGTATAGGGGTAGTATCGGCGGAGCAGCTGGCATGCTCGTTCTTGTGGTTTTCTCTTTCCGAGACTTTGTTCTCGAATCACTCTTCCATCGCTCTTTTTCCTCTGCTTGAGAGTTTGGTGGACTTGGAGAGAGTATGTGATATTGCTTGGGGAGAGGCGGGCGTGTCCGAGCTCTACTTTACCTTGGATAAATTCAGCCGGGGCGCGAGCAACTCCCTGGGGTGCTTCAATTTCGCCTTGGAGGTATGAGTTTACTTGCTTTTGTAGCTTTGTAATGTCATTGTTCCTCCTTTTCTTTTTCTTTTTCTGAGCATTATCTGCGTTTTTGTGGAAGGTGTAGTGCTACGAGATCTTTCGGTGCCAGGCGTGGGACCTGCATGACGAGGCTATGATCAGGTATCCCGCCATGTTGTGCTGGGCGCGCTCTCTGCGAAAGAGGAGGACTAGCCGAGGGAAAATCACTGTCACCTATGTGGATGTGCAGAGATTCCTGGAGAGGGATAGCCCGGCTGGTTGTCAGTTGTACCCCTGGTCGCGGTATGGCGAGGATGAGTTGGAGGGTGCCCCCTGGATGACACGGCAGAGGAAGCTTCCGCGGGGACTCACCTGCGACTCGATGTACTTAGGGGAGAGGGTCTTCTGACTGCATGGTGCCGGTATTCCTCCCTGCGCTCTGAGGGATCCGCCGCTCCACATGATGAGCCATGCCGAGATGGACAGGCTGGAGTTCGAGAGGTACTAAGCCGAAGTGGACGTCGGGGAGTTTGTCTTAGAGGGCGAGGAGTATAAGGCCTTCGTTAGGCGAAAGCTGAGGATGCCTCATGTGTTGGCGAAGGGGAGGCGGACTGGTTCGTCGTGTCCTCAGGATGTTCCGGTGCCTAGGCCCAATTTCACATATTTCCGAGGGGACTCTAGGAGGAGGGTGTCGATGCCCATCCTGAAGCAAGTTCCTGTCGCCTACTGGGTTGATCCAAATGTTGCGGTGAGTTTGTTTACTCTTTTCCTTCTTGGTATCTTGTTCTTTCTTTTGTATTTCTCTTTTTTGTCGAGTATCTCTTTATCTCTTTTGTTGAGCATTTTCTTGTTTGTTGTGCAGGTCTCAGGGTGGACCGTAGACGTGATCACTCGCCGGTATCTGGGGCTGAGGGCTTTCACAAAGAAGCTCTTGAGGAGGATGTCCTGCGGGTAAAAGTCATCGCGGAGCACGGCGGCTTTCGAGCCAATGTCTTTGAGGAGATCCGTAGATACTCCTTCTTCAAGGGCTGAAACGGACCCACAACCTGAGATGACGACTTGGGAGTGACATAGCTATGATGCGGGGACCTCTTCAGAGGGCCGGGGGACGCGAACGCTTCATCAGTTCTTACCTCCATCCAGTGCGCAGGGTGAGGGTCTGTCCTTGTTCCCTTTCTTCGATCCTTTTGTCGGCCTTACCTCTTCGGATTATCTGGAGTACTCGATCGAGGAGGGGGTCAAGCTTTCTGACGATGAGGAGGTGGCCACCAGATTTACCTGGATGCAGGGGTTCCTGTCAGGCGATGGCGAGAGTGATGACTCGGGGTAGGACTCCCTTCTTTTTTTGTTTTTTGTTTTTGTATCTATAGAATAGCAAACATTTGCATGTACCAAATATTTTACTATAATGTAATCAATTATTTATTTGTAATTCCGTAGGGATCACTCTTGCATGCAAAGTGGTCAGCTCTCTTGGGGTATGTGACGGCGCTTTGTTGGATGTGGTAGGACATTGCCAAGCCGGTGAGGATATTGCTCATTTGGTTCTGGGGGGAAACCCTTCACGGCATAGATCGCTTGACGATGGGGGACAGGTTTATGCGTGGGGGAAGTCCCGTTTTGCTCACCTTGTGGTTGCGAGAGAGGCTTCAAGCTATGCCTGTGTCCCTGACATCTTTTAGTCCATGGACGTTTGCTCAGCGGCCTCTTGTCTTAGATATGGATCAGTATGCTTGGGAATGGTGGATGGCTCATCTTGACACGCATCAGATCCGTTGGTGGCTTCCCCATTGGGGAGTTGAGACTAAGAGGGACTTTCAAGAAAGTTCCTATGTTGTCAGAGTTTCGAGGTTGTCTTAGTCCTCTTTCTATATCCCGTCGCTCGTTTCTCGACAGTTTGGGATGAGGCAGGAGCCTTTGCTAGGCTGGAACGACATTGCCACCATGGAGGTAGCTTCTTTCTCTATGACAGATCCAGATGCCTTCCTTTTCTTTTTGAGGGTATGGAAATTTGCTGACTTCCCTCCTCTGGTACTCCTTAAATGCTGGGAGAGTGTTGTTTTGACCACCGAGTAGCTGAATTGGTACGAGCAAAGATCTCAAAGTGCACTCCAAGTGATTTTGGGGAGCAGGCGCGAGGCAATTCTGGGGCAAGATTGTCGTCTTAGCTACAACCTTAGGAGTGCAGAAGCTTGGGTTAACCCTCAGGATGTTACGGGAGACGCTTTATTTAACTATGAGACTAGATTTGACCGATTGACGAAGAGAGGTCCCATTTTGCAGACTCGCAGGGAAGAGATCCGATTCGAGGCACGAGCGAATGAAGCTTTGCGAGCTACTGGATTGCTTGACTCGACAGGGAGAACCCCTGATCTCGGAATGAGGGAGACAGAGCTAGCTCACGTGGAGTGAAGGAAGACTCGCCTGGGACAAGGAAAGAATGGCGAAGGGACAAGCGCGAGTGGCTCGAAATGACCTCCTAGTGAAATTACCCGGGAACCGGCTCGCGCGCGGAGGGCCCCCCCGGTCATCTCGCGCTTTGGTGCGTCACTTTCAGGAAGTTCGCCCGGATCCGAGAGGCAGCGCGATCGCGCCTCGGCATCTGGCTTACTCCGTTTTGCGGTTGGAGGTGTCTCGCTGTGTTTTGCTTGTAGAGTCGCCACGACGTTTTTATTAAGCCCAAAATATTGAAAAAGGGCATCAGTTTAAAAATAAACTGTTTTTGTGTGATGAGATTTTTGAGTTCGGAGGTCAGATGACTCCTCGGGAAGAGAATATTAGAATATTAGAGCTCACCCGAGTCGCCTCGTAAAAACGAGTCTTTCGGTATCCCTTATATTCTTTAACTGTTGTGTGTGTGTGTGTATGTGCTTTTAAAAATGCATGCTGTATCGGATGTCTACATTGTACACTGCTTTATTGAAATGTATTGAAATAGTGTAGGAAGGAAGTCTTACCAATGTTGGTTCGTGTCTGTCTTCCGCGGGGGAATAGTATTTGAGGATGGAATAGTGTTCAGGGACAGACCGGGATTGCTTCGGGATGGGCCGGTTGTCTGCGGACAGAGTTTTGGCGTGCGTTGGGATCGCAGGGATCACTCGAGCAAAGTTTCGGCGTGCGTTGGGATCGCAGGGATCACTCGGGCAGAGGTTCGGCGTGCGTTGGGATCGTCGGTTGGATTCGGACAGAGGTTCGGCGTGGGCCAGAATCGTCGGTTTGACTCGGAAAGAGCCGGGATGCCTCAAAAAAGACCAGGCAAGGTCTCGGAGTACCACGATGGGCCTCAGAGTACCTCGAGAGTGCCTCGGGGTAGCGCGGGAGCGTCGCGGGAGCGCTCGAAGAGGCTTCGGAGCACCACAAGGAAGCTCGAAAGGCCTCGGAAGGATCCGAAAGGGGCCGGGAGTGCCTCGAGAGGACTTAGAGGGGTGCCAGAAGTATGGGGGGAAAGGAGAGAAGAGGGAGATGTGTGAAATGAGGGAGGGGGGGCCCTCTATTTATAGTAAAAAATTTCGTGCAAGAAGGTCCGTACGGACCTTCTAGGTAATCCAACTTTTTGGTTTTCCTCGATTTGATGGAATATGTGGACTTTAAGAAGATTCAGCCATGATTATGTCTGGTAACAAGAAGGTCCGTACGGACCTCCTTGCATGCATAAAGGTCCGTACGGACCAACCATGATGCTGAGTAATTATTACTTCCGGAATTTGAGGGAATATCTTGGACTTTAAGGGGATTCAATAATCATGGCAACAAAGAGGTCCGTACGGACCATGTTTGCTTTTTCAATTTCTGAAAAATTCCTAAAAAGTCCTTTTGTCCCTTTTTGTTCCAAAAAGGTCCCTCCCTTGGTTTGGTTGGGGGTTTTGAGGTTTTTGAGTGTCACGGGTCTTCGAGACTGCGTTTGTGTGAGTCTGCGGTGTTTCTCGTGTGTTCGGAAGAGGGTGATCCAGATTGGGGTACTTACACCTAGGTATCCACTCATTGTCATTGCAGATACATTATTTGTTAAATGTATTAAGTTGTCTTTTAGCATGTTGTGAGCTTGAGCGTAGACCGTGCTTGTACTCATCAAGAAAGTGTTTTAATTGTAGTGATTTGTGATTGTCAGAGCCTTGATGGCATCCAATTTTTTTTTTTGTGTGTTTTTAGATCGAACCAATGAAGGCTGCCTATGTTTCCCCCGAACTGAGGGGCTCAGGTCTCCGTAGTTCGACACTCTTTTTGTGAGTGAAGGGGAGACGGAAAATTCGATATTCTTTAGGCCAAGTATCGGCGAAGCTTGCTTCCATTGACTGGATTCATGAAGGGATTTCCGTCATGGTCTGTTAGCTTCATGGCACCTCCGGAGAAGATCATTTGGACCACGAACGGGCCGATCCATGTTGGTTCCCATTTTCCAAGCGGGTTGGTTCGCAAGCCCCACTGTGGACTTCGTTCATGTGGGGACCGCAAGCCCCACCGTGGCATTCATGTGGGGACCGCAAGCCCCACTGTGGACTTCGTTCATGAGCTCATTTGCTTTTTCCTTACTGATGCAGCGGAGGAGCGGTCCTTGGTAGCATTTCTTGTATAGCATGTCCCCAAGGATGACAAAGTGAGAGGCAAGGCATTTTAGGGCCACGATGCTCTTGGCTTTGATTCCTTCTTTGTATTTTCCTTCCTCGTTCATGAAAGATGTTTCCCCATTTTTGAGGTATTGGTAGATTTGGTTGTACCATGGCTCGTTGATTGGCTCGGGCTCTGCCTTGATTTCACAATAGTAGGCAGGAATTTCCTTCCTTCCTACTTTGAATGGCTTTACCGCCTTCCCTTCGGGGATCTCTATGAGTGAAGCCAAGGTGGCTAGGGCGTCTGCAAACCGATTTCGGTCGCTTGGCAAGTAGTGGAAGGTGACCTCTTTGAACTGTGTGATGAGGTCCTCCATGCAGGCATAATATTTTTGCAAGCCTGGGTATATCATTTTCCATTTGTTGGAAACTTTATTGATGATCAAGGTTGAGTCCCCGTAGACTTCTAACTCTTGGACATTTCTTTCGAGGGCGGCCTCTAGTCCGGTAGCGCATACTTCGTATTCGGCGGCATTGTTGGTTACCTCGAAGTTTAGCTTTATGGCGATTGGGGTGTGCTCGTTTGTTAGGCCCAATTGGTAGGAAACAGGCTAGAGGGGGGTGAATAGCCTGTTTAAAAACTTTTCTTAACTCTTGTAAAACCTTTGAAAATGTCAAGTACCTTATTAGAGGCTAACCGATGGTAACCGGTTCACGCAGCGGATAAAATGATACCAGTTAGATACTCACACAAATCGGTTAGACAGTGGGATTTTCAATGAGTAAGTTAAAAGTCATGCAATTGTATTTTCCCAATGAAGAAACAAACAGGCAGTTAATAGAGTCAAAAGGTTGTGACCGGTTGGGAGATTGTCAACCAGTTACAACAACACAAATAAAAGGCAAGCAAACAAAGGAAATGACACAATTGTTTGAAGAGATTCACAGTGTTAAATAACTGCAACGTCCTCTACCAAGTTTGGTCAAAACTTGGATTTGTGAAAGTGCACTATTAATGATACCTAACTATTACAAATTGCAAGACAAATGATTGAAGGCTGCTAAAAGTAAAGTGACCACTAATGGATCGTGCTACAAGAATGACCAAGTGTTTTCTAGAGATGTGTTCACAAGTTGAATAGATTTCTCTAGGGTGTGTGTGTGATTCAATCAATGTGTTCCAATCATAGTCTTGTTTGGGAACACTACAAGTATTGATTGATGGTGCTCAGTATTTGTCCTAACAGAGATAGTCTAGTGTTTATGAGGGACTTGAATGCCTTGAACTTGAATGCTTGAATGGTAGTTCATGGCAACTCACTCTCAAAGATCTTATAGGCACCAACCCTCTTCAATGCTCTAGAGAAGCAATTTATACTGGTCTTCAAAATAGAGTTGTTGTCTCTGAAGAGGTTGAGGGGATGACTTGGACTGGCAGACATTTAATGGGGATATCTTTTTCATTTAATGCCTGAGATTTGATGAAGATATTTTCCATTGAGTGGATGAAGTGATGTGAGTACTGGTAACTTTGACATTCCTCTTTGAGTTACCGATAGTTGCAGGAATGTCTTTTCAGCATGTTATTTTACCAACTTCAGCTAAATTGGGGGTTGGGTAGTTGGGAGCAATAAATCCATCAGCTAGCTTAGAGAAGCTTGCTGAATAAGCTTGACTGATTATCAGCAACTGATAAGCTGATAGGTTCTTAATCGGTTGGTTGACTCAACCGGTTAGGGAGTTCATCGGTGAAGCATGCTTGACCGATTAAGGGACTGTCAACCGGTTGATGAAGCTTCTCAACCAAGTAACCAGTTAACTTCAAGGAAAATCTTCAGGGTCTTCAAACTTTGAGAAAATTACATTTATAAAATACTGTCACAAGCACTAAGGGAACCTAACATACATAGAAAAATTTTAATTGGTCTAGTTAAAATTAGGTGTCCTTAATAATTCTTATTATGATTGGGATTAAGAAATTCTAAAGCTATACATATATTTTACTAACATCGTCTTTTGGGTCGACCAAGAGCATTCCAATGCCATTTCCTCTTTTGTTGGCTGCTCCGTCGAAGAAAAGCTGCCATCGATTCTCGCCTTTAAGGGTGAAGATTCCTTCGTCTGGAAATTGTGGTTCGGGACCTTTGGCCTTGTCGATTGGGAAATCGGCCAGTTGTTCGGCCATTACCCTTCCCTTGATCGACTTCTAGTTTACGTATTTGATGTCAAACACAGCCAGGAAGAAATACCATCTGGCTAGTCTCATTGACAGTGATGGTTTGTCGAAGAAATATTTGACCGGATCCATCTTGGAGACCAGGTGCACTGTGTGCGATTGCATGTAGTGTCGCAATTTCTCGACGACCCATACTAGAGTTGCACAGGTTTTCTCTAGGGCTGAGTAGTTGAGCTCGTTGCCTTGGAACTTTCGGCTGACGAAGTAGATGGCATACTTGATCTTTGACTCTTTCTTTTCTTGGCATAGCATGGCTCCAAATGCGATGTCGGTCACAGTCAGGTACAGCAAGAGTAGCTTCTCTTCGTGGGGAGGACAGAGGATCGGGGGACTCACAAAGTACGCCTTTCTTTTCAAAGGCATCTTGGCATTCTGGGTTCCACTCGATGTCCACATTCTTTTTCATTAGTCGAAAGATTGGCTCGCATATGGAAGTCAGCTGATTCACGAAGCGGCTGATGTACTACAGGCGGCCCATGAAGCTTTTCACTTCTGTTTGGGTTTGTGGTGGTCTCATCTTGATTATTGCTTTGATCTTTTGGGGATCAACTTCGATGCCTCGTTCTATGACCATGCATCCCAAGACTTTGCCTCGGATTACTCCGAATGTGCATTTGGCAGGGTTCAACCTCATTGAATTCTTTCGAATGCGATCGAAGAACTTTCTTAGGTCGATGAGGTGTTGTCCGTCTGATCCCTTTGATTGGATGATCATGTCATCGACGTACACTTCGATCTCTTTGTGGATCATGTCATGGAAGAGTGCGGTCGCTTCCCGTTTGTAGGTAGCCCCAGCGTTCTTTAGTTCAAACAGCATTACTGTGTAGCAATAGGTTCCCCAGGGGGTTGTGAAAGCAATTTTGTCTTGGTCTTCTTTGGCCATCTTGATTTGATTGTAGCCGGCAAAATCGTCCACGAAGGACTTAACCTCAAAATTGGCCGTAGTGTCGACCAACATGTCTATGTTTGGCAGTGGAAAGTCGTCATTGGGACTTGCTTTGTTGAGATCTAGAAAGTCTACGCAGCAACGTACTTTTCCATTGGCCTTGGTGACTGTGACTATGTTGGAGAGCCAAGTCGAGTATTCGATCACCCTTATGAAGCCGACGCCAAGCATCTTCTCGATCTCTTCCTTGACTTGTAAGGACCATTCTGGCTTTATTCGGCGTAGCTTCTGCTTGATGGGCTTAGCATCGGGATTTAGGGGAATTTGATGTTCCACTATGGCTGGATCTAGGCCGGGCATGTCTTGGTAGGACCAAGCGAACACGTCCATGAATTCTTTGAGCAGTGCAGTCAATGCTTCTTACTCGGTGCCGATGAAGAAGCTTCCAATTTGCATCTCTTTAGGCTCTTCAGCAGTCCCCAAATTCACTTTGGTTAAAACCTCCTCGATAGCTTGGGCACAATTTTCCTTTCATTTGACAACATGCTTAAAGACTTCTTTAATATATTGTTCGTTTAATGTGTCTGCATCTTTATCGAGTCAATCGTTATTAACCATTTTTTATTTGTTAGGTAATTTATCATTTGTTAAAGATGCAATGAGGGGATACTCGGAAAGGTAAAATCTTTCATTTAAAGCGTAGGGGAATACATTGTTGGCTATGAACTCATAATTGTCCGGTGTAAGGCCATCAGATGACTCGAGAGACTCAAATTCAAAGACAACAAGCTCGGAATGTGTTTCGAATCTAGACTCTAGGACGCGAGGGGTTAGACCAATCTTTTGAATCATTTCCTCCTTGCTGGTTGCAGGTCCGGAGAAGGTGGCACAGATCTTTAGCGACATTGTGGATGGGCTTGAAAGGATGGGAGGGTCGAAAGGCTTCGCGCTGTTGTCCCCAATCATGGCTACTACAGAGTTATCAGAAACAAAATCGATTAGGTCTGGTATTCCTGTTTCTTCGTTGAAAAGTTGTTATAGCAAAGGCTCATTCCAGGCATCTTCTGCGGAGTCTTATTTTCTTGCCCTAGGCATTGTTACCTCGAATACTGACTCGTCCCGCTTGCCTGTGGCAGGGGTGATGACAGAAAATTTTTCGAACTCCTCTATCAAAGAAGGGGTTTTCCCGAACCAAAATTCATTGTGAATAGGGGTGGTGGTGGGTCTCGATAGGGTTGGTGTGTTGAGGAATGCTCTCCTAACGGGGTTTGGCTCGAGGCCTCTGAACCTCTCAAGGTTTTGTTGGAGCTTTTCCCATTTGTCCATTGTTGTCGACCAACCTTGTTTGGCATTGATCAGCTATGTCCTCTTCTCCATATCTTCATTCAAATCATCGATTTTCTTGGTCAAGTACCGGGCCATGTCGAAGTTGTAGGGACGAAGGTCGGAGGTTGCGTACGAGCCTCTTTTGTTAATAACTGGGTGATTTTTGCATGCAGATTTTCTCTCTTCTGCCAAGTCCTTGGGAGTAGGGACGTACCCTAGGCCACGACGAGTGGTTTGTTCTTTGACCTCGATGATCTTATGGGTGCCTTGATGGTGTTTTCCCAAAGTGAGCCCCGAAATGTAGTTCATGAGCTTCATCATCTTCATAGGAGGAGGAATCTGGTCCCAAGATAGAGGGAGGTCTAGGCAACATACTTGTGCCTTCGGGCTTTCGACTGTGAACCTTGTCAACATCATGCCTTCGTCGTCATGCTTGATTTCCAGGACCGGGATGCCATTTGTGTTGGTCCCTTCTGTGGTCACACTGTCCCCGTAAATGGTGGTGAGATTGCTTCCTTGAATGAATTTCACACATTGGTGTAGAGTGGATGCCACCCCATTTATTTGGTGCAACCAAGGTCGGCCTAAGATGGCGGTAAAGGTGATCGGGATGTCGATAACCTGGAAGTCTGTTGGTGTCATATGTTTTCCAAACCACAGATTCAGAGTGGCTACCCCCAAGACTGAGCGGGATATTGAGTCATAAGCTTTGATCGTCTGAGTTGAAGGCTTTAGATCGGTAGGCTTGATCCCTAATATATCCATCATTTTGGCAGGGAGGACATTCATGGACAATCCTCCATCTTCCAAGACCCGAGGGAGGCGATGCTCGTCGAGTTGAACGGTAATGTAGAGGGGCTCGTTATGGTTAGCCCCAAATTTTGGCAGGTCGAGCTCAGTGAAGGTAATGATGTTACAGTAGGGACCAAAGGGATATGTTGGCTTGAGTGCCTTGAGCTAGGTCAAGATTGGGTCTTCACCCTCTGGGTCAAGCACTTCAGCTTCCTTGGCGTAAGGGCCTTTCTTGGTTCGAGACTCAGGTATTGCCGGCCTTTTGTCTGTCCTTGGAGGATTTACCGGGATCTGGCCGAAATGAGTCAGCACGTTTATTTTTGGCTTTACTCCTCCTTTGCTTGTTTCTCCCAATTATGTCATGGGAGGGCCCTGGTTAGCGTACGACCATGCATCGCATCTCAGCTCGTTCACCTTTATTCCTTTTGTTGGGGACTTGTTGGCTGCTTTGATGTCCTCCGAAGATAAAGGATGGGGTGTCAGGATGCTTGGACCGTTGGTTGCTGTGTGGAGCTCATCCCAGCTTATCATGGAGCAGAAATGGCCACGATCTTAAATTGAGTTAGGCTGAGGAGATTCGTTGGAGTAAATGACATAGTAGTCAAACTTTCCATATGGTTCTCCGAGGTAGGGGCGAGCAGAAAAACCGAAAACCGAAAAAACTGTAACCGAAAAAACCGTAACCGGAAAACCAAACCGATCACTTAATGGTTTGGTGTGGTTTTTTGAAACTCAAAAACCGGCTGAACCGTTTTGGTTTTGTATAAATAAATCGGTAAAAAAACCGAACCGAACCGAAATTACTTATTCGCTGTCGTTTAATATCCCATATATATAATTGCTTTCTCTCTCTGATTCTCTCATTCGACGTTCACAATCCCTCATAGCGGCCTCAAACAGACCTAACCCTAAAATCAAGGCGGCGATCTTTCTCTTGCCGTTGCCGTTACCGTCGTTACGTACGCCAACGCCGACCACCACTCTTCCTTGTAAGCTTGAATGTTCATACAATTTCATCAATAAAATTTTATTTCATTGAATTTTTGTTCGTGTTTATGCAATGAATTGAATTAGATTGAGCGGATTGAGGGTTCTGTAATTTTCAATTTGATTTTTGTACACAAGATTGGATACGCTCTACCCCCATCGATCTTGAGCTTCCCGATGTTCATGCTAAGGCTATAGAGGAATTACAAGAGAAGTTAGAGAAACTCGAAACTGGTATGACATGTTCTTGATTTTTTGGTTTTTTTTTATATTTATAATGAGTTTGCCTCACTTTTGACATATTCCATCTTTTTGTTATTTTAGATGAATTTGAAGGGGGATCAAAGTTCTTTGAACCGACTGTGGTTGATGACTAATGGAAATTTGGTATGATAGTTATTTTTTCGTTGTTTTGATGGTTTTATGCTGTTTTGATTTTATTTTTTCTACTTTTATAATTTTTATTTTTATTTGTCATGTCTTTTCTTTTGGTACAGGTCTGTAGAAGAGTAGAAAAAGCCTCTATATGCATTTAAGTTAAGGTAACATTTCACATAACTTTACTATAACCATTGAATTGTTTCTAGATGCATTTAAGTTAAGGTAGCTTGAACATTATTACAGAAACCTCATTTTGCTTTATGAAGAGTATAATCATGACTGATCCTAGTTTTCTTTTCTGGTCAAAATACAAATACCCCCCAAAATCTAGATTATATTTCACCTCCACTGGCCTCTTTTGCAGTTTATACCACGTGAAATCCCTGGAAATTCATACAGCAACTTTGTGATTCTGTTTTGGTCTTTTTGGAAAGGGAATGCTCAAATGTAATGTTGTTGATTAATCATGTGCTGTAATGGCAAAAGTTCTGTTCTATCTTTTGATTTTTGTTTGTAAATGATGATCCATGTAGTGGAATTTTGAAGGGAAACATTAGTTTGAGCTCAGTTTTGAGGAGCTTACTGTTATAAATAAAACAGGTGTTGGTTTCACGGTGGCATGCAACCATCCACTACATAACTATTTTAAATAAGTGTTAGAGGGATCATTTGTTTTGATTAAGATGAACATGAAACTTAGATTTACCATGTACCTAGTTATCCACCTGCCAGTTTTTTATTTTTTCTTAAAGCTTGCATTGCATTTTTCTGTTTTCATGCTGAAATTTTACTGCACCTGATTTGTTTTCATTGAAGTTAACTTAATAAACGCTCGGCTCTTAAAAGAGATGTACTTTCAACAAATAATTTGGTCCTTGTTTGCTAAGTTGTCAATTGTATCCTAAACTTATCAAAGTGCTATTCATAGTTTATTAAGAAAGTGTTATCTAAATTGTGCTGATGGCTTCTTTTGTGTGGTCCTGACTAGCGGAGTGCCGTTCCAATATTATCAAATGTTTGTTTCTACATAATGTTGGTTACTGATTTTAGTATTGATAGTGCTACAAAACAACTTTATATGTCTAGTTTTAATTTATTTTTTTTATATGCAACTTTAATTTAAAGCTGGTATGTATGAATGAATGAATGATGGAATGTTTTCTTTTTTGATTATTGAAATTATAGTCTCCCTTTCTACATATTTTTTTATATGCAACTCTGAAGGTGTGAGGTTGTACTACCTACACTGATGTTAAAATTTTGAATGGTGTCCCAGACGACATCGAAACCAAACCGAAACCGAACAAAACCGAAACCGAACGGTTTTGAAATACAAAAATCGATATTTTTCGGTTCGGTTTCGGTTTTAGCCTAAAACCAAACCAAACTAGACCGTGCACACCCTTACTCCGAGGGTTCCAACCGTGGGATCACCGGCTTCATACCGCTTTCTCAATTTGTGTTGGTGTAGCGATGCGTGAATTTTTAACATCTTTTGAGTCGCCACTTATTATTTATTTAGGAAAACAATAAAAAAACCTTTTTGATTTAAAAGAGATTTGAGGGTTCGGGGGTTAAGTTATGAAATGGGAAGGTCGAGGAGCACCCATTCCACCCAATCCGTAGATCGGTCTTGCCAATTGAGTATTATCAATCTTTTCAATAGATATTTAAATAAAAGAACAAGAAAACCCTAATCAATTTCTTGATTAGGAATGTCGGATTGTATGCTTCGAGATCACCTCCATCGATTGAAGGGACTCTAGGCCAATCCTTTTGATGGGATTACACCACTCTAAAAGCCAATAGAGAGAGATGAGAAGAAGAATAAAAGTATAGGAGTTTACCTTGTTTAGGGAGTATTTGATTTAGAACGTGGTTCTAAGATGTCTTCTCGGTCGAGAAGTGATTTGGGCAGAGTTTCGACTCAATATGAGAGTCAAATCTTGATGCGGACAGAGCTTCGCCTCAATCCTTGATTCGGGCTTTGATGTTTGTTGATCAACAAGGTTGACAAACAAACTTTAGGTGATTTTAGGGTAATTTTGGGGTGATTTTGTAGGAATCTTTCAGGGAGAGAAACCAACAAAATGTGTGTGTTGTGTGTTTTCGATCGTGGATCAGGGACCTCTCAATCTAAAACTGTTAGCCTGAAATACTGAAAGTCATCAGGTATTTATAGGGGTTTAAGAGGTAAAGGTGGAGAGGTAAAACACTCCTAGGAAGGTTCCAGAACTCAGATATGATTGGAGAACCGGATGGGATAAAATTTTATCAAGAAAAGAGTTTGAAACGGAGAAGGGAAGCGATTCTGCATATCCTGCAGAGGGGTTATCTCGCGCGAGACATGTATGTCTCGTGCGAGACAACTAGTCGGTTGACTATTTTTTTTCCTCTTCAGTTATTCCGTTAATCAGTTAGGTCCATAACTAACGAGGTTAGTTAGAAACTTAATGAAACATGCCAAAACTGATATGCTTTCATCAAAACACAAAAGAGAGACGAAGAGTAGTATAATCATGATTTATTAGTTCAGAATGGGGTGTCTACAGAGCCCCTCGGCGACAAGACTTATGGAAGAAGTCATGTCATCGATAGAAAAGACATCATTCTGAACATTGGGATGGTCGTGCCGCACGGCTGCCTACGTATCTCTTAGAGAAAATCAGACCAAACGTAGTTCGACTCCAAAACACTAAAAAGGCTATTTTAGGTATTTTGAAAAGCATTTTTTTTTAAATTGAAGAGGGATTTTTTTTTGAAAAGGTAAAATCATACTGAGGAATCAAATACTTGACCCAATTCTGAAGATACATGTTTGTTGATGAAGTTGTTGAAGTGCGCCACCCGAGATTATTGACGTTGCCGTTGTTGCCGAGGTCACGGACTTGGTTGTCGCTGCTGCCGTCGCAGACTTTGCTGATGCTGAGGTCAGAGACTTGAAGTTTGCTGCCGTCACAGACTTTGAAGTTGTTGCCGAGGTCACGGACTTGAAGTTTGCTGTCGTCACAGACTTTGAAGTTGTTGTCGAGGTCACGGACTTGAATTTGCTGCCGTCACAGACTTTGTTGATGTTTCCGAGGTCACGGACTTGAAGTTGCTGCCGTCACAGACTTTGTTGATGTTGCCGAGGTCACGGACTTGAAGTTTGTTGCCGTCACAGACTTTGTTGATGTCGATTGAGGTAGAGGCTCTGTCGGCTCCTGTAATGCAAGGATAGATGCATATTGGGCTCGGATGGACCCGAATGATTCTCACCTTTCTGTACCTGTCAGCACATAAAGATTCCAAGTAGATTTTTTCAAATTTTAGTTGTTTAACTGGACTTACGTGAAGGTGCTCATGTCTGTTCGTGTAAATGGTCGGTTGGTCATTTCGGTGGTGAGTTTATGTATGAGTATATGGTATATGGACAAGTAGGGACATGTGTATGGATTTGTATTTGAGATGGATGAACTGTATGAGTGAACTTGTGTTTGACAAGTTGGGACCAAATCAGGTTTATGCAGAATCTGTTGCTAGTCAGCAAGGCTAAATTTCAATGAGTAACTTTGTGTGAATACATCTAGGCTTGTTGCGAATCTTCATTCTGACTTCTCCTTCGAATTGTGTCTTTTGGAGGCAAACGACTACAAATCTGTCGACTGTCGTAATGGCTCTATGTCCAAGGCCCTTTGCTGTCTCAAGCCCCAAGTTGCTTGCAAGTGGTAGATGACTTTGTGAACAGGCTTGTGAGTCTGCTTTCTTGATTTGAAGATGATCGAAGAAGGCTCTCCTTGTTGATTTGATTTTAAGAGGGTCGAATGATGTTTGATGAAGAAGGTTTGAAGAATAGTCTCCCTTTCTCCTTGATTTTTTTTCTTAGTGACGCACCCTGGTATTTGCCTAGACCGCCCTTTCGGGTTTTCAATCTAGCGGGCATCTCTTTTGCGTCCTTTTTTTTTTTTAAAGTAGTATGTTAACTCGAAGAGAACTCAGATGAGAGAATCTTATTGAGGAGAGAGAGAAATGAGATCTCAAGTTAGTTGAGGAGAGACGGACTCTATTCTTTGGAAGGTGATCCAAGCATTGACTCTTTGGAGAAATGTATTCTCTAATGACGAGAGTGAGAAACAAAGAGGAAAGCCCCTAATTCAGATTTGATTATTTTGAAGAGTTGAAGTAGAGATTGACTGGGGGATGAAAGGTTAGGAAGCCCCAGTTTTGATGCTTGGATTTCAATAGTGTGTATGAGAGTGGCTAACAGGAGGCCCCTAGACTCAACAAGAAATGCTACTTGGCTCAAGGATCTAGAAAAGTTGTTCTACCTTTTAATGAACCGCGCATCATCTAGAAGTTTCTAAATAAATTTGAGGAGAAAGCCAATCATTAGTATGACTTAAGGGTAAACATTTTTGTTGATACTGAAAGTCTTCTTCACTTGTTGTAAGAGGATATTAAGGAATCCTCTTTTCTTTTGTTGGTATCACTTGACTCCTCTTCTTTGTGGGAGAGTCCTTCATGCATTTGAAGTTTCACCTTTGTTATGGGGGTGATGAAAGCTTGAGAGTTTGTTGTTGTTGTTGTTGTTGTAGTTTTTTTTTTTTTTTTTTTTTTATTCTCAAAGCTTTGAATTGAGCAGCCCCACTTTTCTTGGAATGAGGGTTGACAGCAGCACCTTTGGCTTTCTTCGTTTGTTGACATTTGACTTTTCATTAGGGGTAATGTTCAGCCCTTAAGCCTCCTAAGGATAAATTTTTTCTTAAACTCGTTTAGAAGTCTCTATTTATTTTTTTTTGCGATGATTTAGGGAATGAAATGTCCATTATGAAATGATACTTTTGAGATAGAATAACTTTAGGGAAAGTGTTTAGGAAAAATGAATTTGATTAATTGAGAAATTTAAGAACAGACTCGATAGTTTAGAGGACACAAACTAGAGGAGATGAGAAGTACTAGAAAGACAGAACGACTCTTCGAGTTCATACTTGAAAATTGAAAACCTAATCTACTTCTATCAAAGGAGAAAGGGAGAGGATAGTTGTAGCCCCAAAGTGGTAAGTTTAAATTTCTTCTTAGAGCTTCATCTTCTTCTTGGAGTACGAGAGAGAGGATTGTTGATGACGTTGGGACATTCTAGATCTCCGTTGTCAAAGAGGTCTTGGATGATGTCCTTCAAGTGGTGGTAAGTGTTGGTGTCGTGGCCGGTGAAGTTGTGGTACTTGCAGAATAAGTGATGAGCATGATTGGGACCCATATCCTTAGGAGGACCACCTTCCCTTGGTTTGATCTTTTCATTCTTGACAAGCACATCGAAGAGCTCTTCTTGAGTGATTCCTTCAATCTTGTCATAGTGTCTCTTTTTCTTTTCGGGAGGAGGAACAGCAGAATACTTGTCAGTGTTGGGATGGTTGAATGCAATAGCGTTGACTGAAGCATCCTTACTTGTGGTAGGCTTGTTGTAGCGGAAAGTGCTTTCCTTCTTTTTGCTTTTTAAGAAGTCATCAATCCTAATTCCGGACTCGTGGAGTTCATTGAAACTAGAAAAGTAGTTACCAGCGAGCTTCTCTTGAAATTCATCACGGAGGCATTGAAGGAAGATGTGGATTTGCTCTTTGAGAGTAGGCCTTTCAACAATTTCAGTAAGTTTGAGTCTCCATCTTCTAGCAAATTCAGCAAAGGACTCATTTGCATGTTGTTTGGTTTGTTCAAGATCCCTCCTAGTAGGACGGTAAGTGGATTTGTCCTCAAACTGCCTTTGAAAGACTAAACATGCAGACGACCAATCAAGCCTTGTAGTCGTAGGAAGAGACATGTACCAATCTCTTGCAGCACCTTCTAAAGTTTGAGGAAAGCATTGGGCCAAGATGGTGTTATCAACGCCCATTGGAAGCATGGCCCAAGTGTAGGTCTCAACATGAGCTCGAGGACAAGTAGTACCATTAAACTTGGCAATGTCGGGTGTCTTGTACTTGCGAGGAAACTTGGTGATGGATTGTTGAAGAGCATCAGGATCAAATGGAACGAATGACCCTTTTGAAGTGTCAAGGGTTGCAAGTTTCTTCTCAAGGTAGTTCTTAGTAACATGGTCAACAAGTTTTGTAGTTTCATCGCTACCCTCCTTTTTGGTCTTAGTACTCTTGGAGACATGTTCCTCATTATCGAAGGAGGATGAGGAAGAATCGGATTCTTCCTTTTTCTTGCTTGACTTCTTGGTTTTCTTATTCATTTTGGTGTAGGATTCCTCTTCATCGGAGGAGGATTCCACTTTCTGCTTTTGTTTTCTTCCTTTCTTGACTTTCATGTCATTGAGTTCTTTCATGCGGGCGGCCATTTGGGCATTTTGATCATCAATTTGCTTACTTTGTTCATCCAACCTAAGCATGGCTTTGAGGAGTTGGGCCTTAGCTTCGTTGATTTCGGCCTCGGTAGTAGAAGGAGAAGCAGACATCGTGTCGAGCTTTGGCGAAGGACCTTGACGTGTAGCAACCGTGTTAAACCATGATCGAGTCCCAATAAGTCGGCTGAATAGGGTGAATGAAGCCTTTGAAGGCTTTGAAGGTTTTGGCCAAAACACGAAAAGACCGAACACTTATCTCGCACGGGACAAGTAGTCTCGCGCGAGACAACGCCACGGGAAGTCACAATTTTTCTGATTTTAATCCTAATTTTGGTCGGACGGAAAATCCGTTTTGGGGGTTTCTAACATTCAGAATCCAAACCTAGGGACCTAGGGGTCGGAGTAATCTCAAGTAACATCAAATTTTGTGCAATAAATTTGGTGAGAAATTTTTCTCTTTTTAGGGGCAAATCCGAAGGGACAATCATAGGGACAATTCCGAAGCAACAATTTATTGATTTCTTTTCCATGGTTTATTGCACAAAAAATGATCTTGACAAGAGATTACAAAGACTCTAAGATCAAATCGACCGATTACGGAGTGTCCTAAAAGATCAATCTACATGATATGTGGCGATGCAGCGCTGGAAGGCTAGGCTCCCCGCGATATGACAATCTAGATGGATTGAATACGCGGAGTGGGATGATCCAACTTCGGAGAGACCGGCGACTAGGTGGTTATCGTCATCCGTCCTTAGTGTGGATCCCGGGTTAATCAGGGTATGTAGTGCAATACAGATATAATATGAGTGCGCGTGTGTGATAGTCAATCTAGGTGATAGAGTAAAATAGAGATTTTTTTTTTGAAAACTAAAAGAAAACAGATAGTGATCGCACCAAGTGGTTGCCTACGTTTCTCCCAAATTTGGGGAGACTCAGGCCGTCGTAGTTCCACTTAAAGAGAGAGAGAGAGCGAGAGAATAAATTAAATTTAAATTACAACTCCCGAATCCTCCATGGACCGAACTTTAATCAAAAACCAATCTCACGCAGATATATAGTTTCAGTAATTAATAATTACTCTACCCTGCAAAATAAAGTTAATACAAGCAAAATAGAAATAATAATTTATTTGATTTTTTCGGAATTTTTAAAACTTTTCTGTAAGTTTTCGTTCTTCTTTTTTTTTTTTTTTTGAAAAAAAATATTTTGTGGACAAACTGCCAAAGTCCTCTCTTTTCCATTTTTTTTTTTTTTTGAATATGGTCAACCTTCTTAAATCCCAGTCAACCAATGTCCCTTTTTTTTTTTAATTTTAGGTCAGGTCAATCCCGGAAAGAAAGTACATTGACTAACCCCTTTTCTTCTTTTCCGCCAAACAACAGGTTTTTCTTGCCGAATAAAAGTCTCGCGCGGGATATGTTGTCCCGCACTGGACAAACAGTCTGACAGTAATTTTTTTTTACGAAAACAGTATAGAAAAATTTCAAAAAATTCAGAAAAATCAGATTTCAAACAGAAAATTGAAAAGATTAATAACACCCAATTGTAACGCAAGTCTAACCCTCTTAATTAATTGTCCCCAGCAAAGTCGTCACTGTAGCGATGCGTGAATTTTTAACATCTAGAGTCGCCACTTATTATTTATTTAGGAAAACAGTAAAAAAAAACATTTTTGATTTAAAAGAGATTTAAGGGTTCGGGGGTTAAGTTATGAAATGGGAAGGTCGAGGAACACTCATTCCACCCAATCCGAAGATCGGTCTTACCAATTGAGTATTATCAATCTTTTCAATAAATATTTAAATAAAAGAACAAGAAAACGCTAATCAATTTCTTGATTAGGAATGTCGGATTGTATGCTTCGAGATCACCTTCATCGATTGAAGGGACTCTAGGCCAATCCTTTTGATGGGATTACACCACTCTAAAAGCCAATAGAGAGAGATGAGAAGAAGAATAAAAGTATAGGAGTTTACCTTGTTTAGGGAGTATTTGATTTAGAACATGGTTCTAAGATGTCTTCTCGATCGAGAAGTGATTCGGGCAGAGTTTCGACTCAATATGAGAGTCAAATCTTGATGCGGACAGAGCTTCGCCTCAATCCTTGATTCGGGCTTTGATGTTTGTTGATCAACAAGGTTGACAAACAAACTTTAGGTGATTTTAGGGTAATTTTGGGGTGATTTTGTAGGAATCTTTCAGGGAGAGAAACCAACAAATGTGTGTGTTGTGTGTTTTCGATCGTGGATCGGGGACCTCTCAATCTAAAACTGTTAGCCTGAAATACTGAAAGTCATCAGGTATTTATAGGGGTTTAAGAGGTAAAGGTGGAGAGGTAAAACACTCCTAGGAAGGTTCCAGAACTCAGATATGATTGGAGAACCGGATGGGATAAGATTTTATCAAGAAAAGAGTTTGAAACGGAGAAGGGAAGTGATTCTGCATATCCTGCAGAGGGGTTATCTCGTGCAAGACATGTATGTCTGTAGACACCCCATTCTGAACCAATAAATCATGATTACACTACTCTCTGTCTCTCTTTTGTGTTTTGATGAAAGCATATCAGTTTCGTCATGTTTCGTTAAGTTTCTAACTAACCTCGTTAGTTTTGGACCTAACTGACTAACGGAACAACTGAAGAGGACAAAATGGTCGTTTGACTAGTTATCTCGCACGAGATATACTTGTCTCGCGCGAGATGTCCCCTCGACAGGATGTGCAGAAATCACAATTCTTCTCCGTTCCAAACTCTTTTCTTGATAAACCTTATCAATCCGGTCATCCAATCATATTAGAGTTCTGGAAGCTTCCTTTGATGCTTTCCCTCTCCACCTTTACCTCTCCAATCCCCTATAAATACTTGGTGACTTCCACCATTTCAAAGGTCCAAGTTTCCACACAACACACACAATTTGTTGGTCTCTTTCCACGAAAGACTCCTTCAAATCACTCACAAACAACTCCTAAATTCGTCCTTCAACCACGTTGATTGACGAACATCAAGGCTCAAGCCTAGCATCAAGGCGAAGCTCTGTCCGCATCAAGACTTGACTCTCATATTGAGTCGAAACTCTGCCCAAATCACTTCTCGATCGAGAAAACATCTTAGAACCACGTTCTAAATCAAATCCTCCCTAAACTAGGTAAACTCCTATACTTTTACTCTTTTCTTCTTAATCTTTCTCTATTGGCTTTTAGAGTGGTGTAATCCCATCAAAAGGATTAGCCTAGAGTCCCTTCAATCGATGAAGGTGATCTCGAAGTGTACAATCCGACATTCCTAATCAAGAAATTGATTAGGGTTTTCTTGTTCTTTATTTAATTAGTAATTAAAAAGATTGATAATACTCAATTGGCAAGACCGATCTCCGGATTGGGTGGAATGGATGCTCCTCGACCTACCCATTCGATAACTTAACCCCCGAACCCTCAAATCTCTTTCAAAATGGTTTTCCTATATTTCCAAACAAATAATATAGGTGGCGACTCTGTTATTTCAAAATTCACGCATCGCTACAATGTCTCGTGCGAGATAACTAGTCGGTTGACTATTTTGTCCTCTTCAGTTATTCTGTTAATCAGTTAGGTCCAAAACTAACGAGGTTAGTTAGAAACTTAACGAAACATGCCGAAACTGATATGCTTTCATCAAAACACAAAAGAGAGACGAAGAGTAGTGTAATCATGATTTATTGGTTCAGAATGGGGTGTCTACAGTTGGGAAGAGGATTCTCTTCTTCTTAGGGGACGGTCCTCATTTATTTCATCTTGGAAATCAGCATCTAGACAAGCGGGGCAGTCACAAACATCCCACCAAATGTGCTTGACAGTTTGTGGTGGGCTCGAAACCTTGGGGCATCGACTCGGCATGTCCTTCCTTGACCGGCCTTGTGGCTTCTCGTTGTAGCTCGGCATGTCCTTCCTCGACCTACCCATTCGATAACTTAACCCCCGAACCCCAAATCTCTTTCAAAATGGTTTTTCTATGTTTCCAAACAAATAATATAGGTGGCGACTCTGTTATTTCAAAATTCACGCATCGCTACAGTTTGGCGACTCCGCTGGGGACAATTAATTAAGAGGGTTAGACTTGCGTTACAATTGAATATTATCAATCTTTTTATCTTTCTGCAAAAATCTGATTTTTCTGGAATTTTTTGGGAATTTTTCGGCACTGTTTTCAAAAAAAAAAATTACTGTGCGACAGTTTATCCCGCGCGAAATAACTTATCTCGCGCGAGATTTTCATTCGGCAAAAATCCTGTTTGTTTGGCTTTGGCGGCGGCTGACAGTAAAGAAAAGAAACATGATTAGGTCAATTGTCTTTTCTAAAAACATTTGACCTCAAAAAAAAAAAAAAAAAAAAAAAAAAAAAAAGAGGGAAAAGGATATAGGTCCACGTCACACAAACATAAAAAGCTCTTTGCAGTTGACTTTTCTTGATGAGTCTGACTGCATTTAAACAAATTCAAAAAAAAAAAAAAAAAAAAAAAAAACAGTTTAGAAAATTTTCAAAAATAAATTCCAGAAAAATCAAAAATAAATTATCATTATTATTTTGCTTGTGCTAACTCTATTTTGCAGGGTAGAATAATTTTAATTACTTAAACTATATACCTGCGTGCGATTGGTTTTTTAATTTAAAGTCCGGTCCATAGAGGATTTGGGAGTTGTAATTTAAATTAATTTAATTCCTTCTCTCTCTCTCTCTTTAAGTGGAACTACGACGGCCTGAGTCTTCCTAATTTGGGAGAAACGTAGGCAACCACTTGGTGCGGCCATTATCTGTTTTCTTTTGTTTTCAAAAAAAAAAACTTTCTATTTTACTCTATCACCTAGATTGACTCTCACACACGCGCACTCATATATAAACAAGTCATTGCACTACATACCCTCTATAAACCCGGGACCCACACTAAGGACGGATGACGGTAACCACCTAGTCGCCGGTCTCTCCGAAGTTGGATCATCCCACTCCGCGTATTCAATCCACCTAGATTGTCATATCGCGGGGAGCCTAGCCTTCCAGCCCTGCATCGCCACATATCATGTAGATTGACTTTTTAAGACACTCCTTGACCGGTCGGTTTGATCTTGGAGTCCTTGTAATCCCTTGTCAATATCGTTTTGTGCAATAATCCACGGAAAAGAAATCAATAAATGGTCGCTTCGGAATTGTCCCTTCGGAAATGTCCCTACGGTTGTCCCTTCGGATTTGCCCCTAAAAAGAGAAAATTTTCTCATCAAATTTATTGCACAAAACTTGATGTTACTTGAGATTACTTCGACCCCTAGGTCCCTAGGTTGGGTTTTTGAACTTTAGAAACCCCCAAAACGGATTTTCCGTCCGACCAAAATTAGGATTAAAATCAGAAAATTGTGACTTTCGGTGGTGAAGTCTCGCGCGAGACTACTTGTCTCGTACGAGATAAGTGTTCGGTCTTTTCTTGTTTTGGCCAAAACCTTCAAGCCTTCATTCACCCTATTCAGCCGACTTGTTGGGACTCGGTCATGGTTTAACACGGTTGCTACACGTCTAGGTTCTTCGCCAAAGCTCGACACGATGTCTGCTTCTCCTTCTACCACCGAGGCCGATTTCAACGATGCTAAGGTCCAACTCATCGAAGCCATGACTAGGTTGGATGAATAAAGTAAGCAAATTGATGAGCAAAACGCCCAAATGGCCGCCCTCATGAAAGAACTCAACGATTTGAAAGTCAAGAAAGGAAGAAAACAAAAGCAGAAAGTGGAATCCTCCTCCGATGAAGAGGAATCCTACACCAAAGTGAATAAGAAAACCAAGAAGTCAAGCAAGAAAAAGGAAGAATCCGATTCGTCCTCTTCCTCATCATCCTCCGATGATGAGGAACATACCTCCAAGGGTGCTAAAACCAAGAAAGAAGGCAGTGGTGAAACTACTAAACTTGGTGACCATGTTACTAAGAACTACCTCGAAAAGAAGCTTGCGACTCTTGACACTTCCAAAGGGTCATTCGTTCCATTTGATCCCGATGCTCTTCAACAGTCCATCACTAAGTTTCCTCGCAAGTACAAGACACCCGATATTGCCAAGTTCAATGGTACTACCTGTCCTCGAGCTCATGTTGAGACCTACACTTGGGCCATGCTTCCAATGGGCGTTGATAACACAATCTTGGCACAATGCTTTCCTCAAACTTTAGAAGGTGCTGCAAGGGATTGGTACATGTGTCTTCCTACGACTACAAGGCTTGATTGGTCATCCGCATGTTTGGTCTTCCAAAGGCAGTTTGAAGACAACTCCACTTACCGCCCTACTAGGAGGGATCTTGAACAAACTAAGCAAATACATGCGAAATGAGTCCTTTGCTGAATTTGCTAGAAGATGGAGACTCAAACTTACTGAAATTGTCGAAAGGCCTACTCTCAAAGAGCAAATCCACATCTTCCTTCAATGCCTTCATGATGAATTTCAAGAGAAGCTCGCCGGTAACTACTTTCCTAGTTTCAATGAACTCCTCGAGTCCGGAATTAGGGTTGACGACTTCCTAAAAAGAAAAAAGAAGGAAAGTACTTTCCGCTACAACAAGTCCACCACAAGTAAGGATGCTTCAGTCAACGCTATTGCACTCATCCGCCCCAACACCGGAAAGTATTCTGCTGTCCCTCCTCCCGAAAAGAAAAAGAGGCACTATGACAAAATCGAAGGAATCACTCAAGAAGAACTCTTCGATGTGCTTGTCCAGAATGAAAAAATCAAACCAAGGGAAGGTGGTCCTCCGAAGGATATGGGTCTGAATAATGCTCATCACTTATTCTGCAAGTACCACAACTTCACCGGCCACGACACCAACTCTTGCCACCACTTGAAGGACATCATCCAAGACCTCTTTGATAATGGAGATCTAGAACGTCCCAACGTCATCACCAATCCTCTTCCTCGTACTCCATGAAGAAGATGAAGCTCCAAGAAGAAATCTACACTTACCACTTTGGGGCTACCACTATCCTCTCCCTTTCTCCTTTGATAGAAGTAGATTAGGTTTTAAATTTCCAAGTATGTTCTCGAAGAGTCGTTATGTCTTTCTAGTACTCCTCACCTCCTCTAGTTTGTGTCTTCTAAACTATCGAGTCTGTTCTTAAATTTCTCAATAAATTAAAGTAATTTCTTTTCCTAAACACTTTTCCTAAAGTTGTTCTACCTCATGAATATCATTCAACTCATGCAAAATAATGGACCTTCCATTTCCTAAATCATCGCAAAAATAGAAACTTCTAAGTGACTTTAAAAAGCATGTTATCATTAGGAGGCTTAAGGGTTAAACATTACCCCTACTGAAAGTTAGAGACCAACAAGCGAAGAAAGCCAAAGGTGCTGCTGTCAACATTCATCCAAAGAAAAGTGGGGCTACTCAACTCAAGGCTTTGAGAAAAAAAAAAAAAAAACTCTCAAGCCTTCATCGCCCCACAACAAGGATGGAATTTCAACAAAGGCAAGAAGGACTCTCCCACAAAGAAGAGGAGTCAAGTGATACCAACAAAAGAAAAGAGGATTCCTCAAAATCCTCCTACATCAAGTGAAGAAGACTTTCAGTATCAAGAAAAATGTTTACCCTTAAGTCATACTAATGATTGGCTTTCTCCTCAATCTTGTTTAGAAATTTCTAGATGAAGCAAGGTCCATTAAAAGTAGAACAACTTTTCTAGACCTTTGAGCCATGTAGCGTTCTTTGTTGAGTCTAGGGGCTTCCTGTTAGCCACTCTCATACACACTCTTGAAATCCAAGCATCAAAACTGGGGCTTCCTATCCTTTCCTCCCCCAGTCAACCTCTATTTCAACTTTTCAAAACAATCAAATCTGCATTAGGGGCTTTCCTCTTTGCTTCTCCCTCTCATCATTAGAGAATACACTTCTCCAAAAAATTCAGAAAAATCAGATTTTAAACAGAAAATTGAAAAGATTAATAACACCCAATTGTAACGCAAGTCTAACCCTCTTAATTAATTGTCCCCAGCAAAGTCGCCACTGTAGCGATGCGTGAATTTTTAACATCTAGAGTCGCCACTTATTATTTATTTAGGAAAACAGTAAAAAAAAACATTTTTGATTTAAAAGAGATTTAAGGGTTCGGGGGTTAAGTTATATAATGGGAAGGTCGAGGAACACCCATTCCACCCAATCCGAAGATCGGTCTTGCCAATTGAGTATTATCAATCTTTTCAATAGATATTTAAATAAAAGAACAAGAAAACGCTAATCAATTTCTTGATTAGGAATGTCAGATTGTATGCTTCGAGATCACCTTCATCGATTGAAGGGACTCTAGGCCAATCCTTTTGATGGGATTACACCACTCTAAAAGCCAATAGAGAGAGATGAGAAGAAGAATAAAAGTATAGGAGTTTACCTTGTTTAGGGAGTATTTGATTTAGAACATGGTTCTAAGATGTCTTCTCGATCGAGAAGTGATTCGGGCAGAGTTTCGACTCAATATGAGAGTCAAATCTTGATGCGGACAGAGCTTCGCCTCAATCCTTGATTCGGGCTTTGATGTTTGTTGATCAACAAGGTTGACAAACAAACTTTAGGTGATTTTAGGGTAATTTTGAGGTGATTTTGTAGGAATCTTTCAGGGAGAGAAATCAACAAATGTGTGTGTTGTGTGTTTTCGATCGTGGATCGGGGACCTCTCAATCTAAAACTGTTAGCCTGAAATACTGAAAGTCATCAGGTATTTATAGGGGTTTAAGAGGTAAAGGTGGAGAGGTAAAACACTCCTAGGAAGGTTCCAGAACTCAGATATGATTGGAGAACCGGATGGGATAAGATTTTATCAAGAAAAGAGTTTGAAACGGAGAAGGGAAGTGATTCTGCATATCCTGCAGAGGGGTTATCTCGTGCAAGACATGTATGTCTGTAGACACCCCATTCTGAACCAATAAATCATGATTACACTACTCTCTGTCTCTCTTTTGTGTTTTGATGAAAGCATATCAGTTTCGTCATGTTTCGTTAAGTTTCTAACTAACCTCGTTAGTTTTGGACCTAACTGACTAACGGAACAACTGAAGAGGACAAAATGGTCATTTGACTAGTTATCTCGCACGAGATATACTTGTCTCGCGCGAGATATCCCCTCCACAGGATGTGCAGAAATCACAATTCTTCTCCGTTCCAAACTCTTTTCTTGATAAACCTTATCAATCCGGTCATCCAATCATATTAGAGTTCTGGAAGCTTCCTTTGATGCTTTCCCTCTCCACCTTTACCTCTCCAATCCCCTATAAATACTTGGTGACTTCCACCATTTCAAAGGTCCAAGTTTCCACACAACACACACAATTTGTTGGTCTCTTTCCACGAAAGACTCCTTCAAATCACTCACAAACAACTCCTAAATTCGTCCTTCAACCACGTTGATTGACGAACATCAAGGCTCAAGCCTAGCATCAAGGCGAAGCTCTGTCCGCATCAAGACTTGACTCTCATATTGAGTCGAAACTCTGCCCAAATCACTTCTCGATCGAGAAAACATCTTAGAACCACGTTCTAAATCAAATCCTCCCTAAACTAGGTAAACTCCTATACTTTTACTCTTTTCTTCTTAATCTTTCTCTATTGGCTTTTAGAGTGGTGTAATCCCATCAAAAGGATTAGCCTAGAGTCCCTTCAATCGATGAAGGCGATCTCGAAGCGTACAATCCGACATTCCTAATCAAGAAATTGATTAGGGTTTTCTTGTTCTTTATTTAATTAGTAATTAAAAAGATTGATAATACTCAATTGGCAAGACCGATCTCCGGATTGGGTGGAATGGATGCTCCTCGACCTACCCATTCGATAACTTAACCCCCGAACCCCAAATCTCTTTCAAAATGGTTTTCCTATGTTTCCAAACAAATAATATAGGTGGCGACTCTGTTATTTCAAAATTCACGCATCGCTACAGTTTGGCGACTCCGCTGGGGACAATTAACTAAGAGGGTTAGACTTGCGTTACAATTGAATATTATCAATCTTTTTATCTTTCTGCAAAAATCTGATTTTTCTGGAATTTTTTGGGAATTTTTCGGCACTGTTTTCAAAAAAAAAATTTACTGTGCGACAGTTTATCCCGCGCGAAATAACTTATCTCGCGCGAGATTTTCATTCGGCAAAAATCCTGTTTGTTTGGCTTTGGCGGCGGCTGACAGTAAAGAAAAGAAACATGATTAGGTCAATTGTCTTTTCTAAAAACATTTGACCTCAAAAAAAAAAAAAAAAAAAAAAAAAAAAGAGGGAAAAGGATATAGGTCCACGTCACACAAACATACAAAGCTCTTTGCGGTTGACTTTTCTTGATGAGTCTCGATCGCATTTAAACAAAATTCAAAAAAAAAAAGCCAAAAACAGTTTCCGAAAATTTTCAAAAATAAATTCCAGAAAAATCAAAAATAAATTATCATTATTATTTTGCAGGGTAGAATAATTTTAATTACTTAAACTATATACCTGCGTGCGATTGGTTTTTTAATTTAAAGTCCGGTCCATGGAGGATTTGGGAGTTGTAATTTAAATTAATTTAATTCCTTCTCTCTCTCTCTTTAAGTGGAACTACGACGGCCTGAGTCTTCCTAATTTGGGAGAAACGTAGGCAACCACTTGGTGCGGCCATTATCTGTTTTCTTTTGTTTTCAAAAAAAAACTTTCTATTTTACTCTATCACCTAGATTGACTCTCACACACGCGCACTCATATATAACTGTCATTGCACTACATACCCTCTATAAACCCGGGACCCACACTAAGGACGGATGACGGTAACCACCTAGTCGCCGGTCTCTCCGAAGTTGGATCATCCCACTCCGCGTATTCAATCCACCTAGATTGTCATATCGCGGGGAGCCTAGCCTTCCCGGCCACTGCGTCGCCACATATCATGTAGATTGACTTTTTAAGACACTCCTTGACCGGTCGGTTTGATCTTGGAGTCCTTGTAATCCCTTGTCAAGATCGTTTTGTGCAATAATCCACGGAAAAGAAATCAATAAATGGTCGCTTCGGAATTGTCCCTTCGGAAATGTCCCTACGGTTGTCCCTTCGGATTTGCCCCTAAAAAGAGAAAATTTTCTCATCAAATTTATTGCACAAAACTTGATGTTACTTGAGATTACTTCGACCCCTAGGTCCCTAGGTTGGGTTTTTGAACTTTAGAAACCCCCAAAACGGATTTTCCGTCCGACCAAAATTAGGATTAAAATCAGAAAATTGTGACTTTCCGTGGTGAAGTCTCGCGCGAGACTACTTGTCTCGTACGAGATAAGTGTTCGGTCTTTTCTTGTTTTGGCCAAAACCTTCAAACTTTCAAGCCTTCATTCACCCTATTCAGCCGACTTGTTGGGACTCGGTCATGGTTTAACACGGTTGCTACACGTCTAGGTTCTTCGCCAAAGCTCGACACGATGTCTGCTTCTCCTTCTACCACCGAGGCCGATTTCAACGATGCTAAGGTCCAACTCATCGAAGCCATGACTAGGTTGGATGAACAAAGTAAGCAAATTGATGAGCAAAACGCCCAAATGGCCGCCCTCATGAAAGAACTCAACGATTTGAAAGTCAAGAAAGGAAGAAAACAAAAGCAGAAAGTGGAATCCTCCTCCGATGAAGAGGAATCCTACACCAAAGTGAATAAGAAAACCAAGAAGTCAAGCAAGAAAAAGGAAGAATCCGATTCGTCCTCTTCCTCATCATCCTCCGATGATGAGGAACATACCTCCAAGGGTGCTAAAACCAAGAAAGAAGGCAGTGGTGAAACTACTAAACTTGGTGACCATGTTACTAAGAACTACCTCGAAAAGAAGCTTGCGACTCTTGACACTTCCAAAGGGTCATTCGTTCCATTTGATCCCGATGCTCTTCAACAGTCCATCACTAAGTTTCCTCGCAAGTACAAGACACCCGATATTGCCAAGTTCAATGGTACTACCTGTCCTCGAGCTCATGTTGAGACCTACACTTGGGCCATGCTTCCAATGGGCGTTGATAATACAATCTTGGCACAATGCTTTCCTCAAACTTTAGAAGGTGCTGCAAGGGATTGGTACATGTCTCTTCCTACGACTACAAGGCTTGATTGGTCATCCGCATGTTTG
Organism: Adenophora triphylla var. japonica; assembly: GCA_022495995.1. Lineage (NCBI taxonomy): Eukaryota > Viridiplantae > Streptophyta > Magnoliopsida > Asterales > Campanulaceae > Adenophora > Adenophora triphylla. The sequence continues at coordinate 186,829 of JAFEMH010003382.1, forward strand.
GTCTTCCAAAGGCAGTTTGAAGACAACTCCACTTACCGCCCTACTAGGAGGGATCTTGAACAAACTAAGCAACATGCAAATGAGTCCTTTGCTGAATTTGCTAGAAGATGGAGACTCAAACTTACTGAAATTGTCGAAAGGCCTACTCTCAAAGAGCAAATCCACATCTTCCTTCAATGCCTTCGTGATGAATTTCAAGAGAAGCTCGCCGGTAACTACTTTCCTAGTTTCAATGAACTCCTCGAGTCCGGAATTAGGGTTGACGACTTCCTAAAAAGCAAAAAGAAGGAAAGTACTTTCCGCTACAACAAGTCCACCACAAGTAAGGATGCTTCAGTCAACGCTATTGCACTCATCCGCCCCAACACCGGAAAGTATTCTGCTGTCCCTCCTCCCGAAAAGAAAAAGAGGCACTATGACAAAATCGAAGGAATCACTCAAGAAGAACTCTTCGATGTGCTTGTCCAGAATGAAAAAATCAAACCAAGGGAAGGTGGTCCTCCGAAGGATATGGGTCTGAATCATGCTCATCACTTATTCTGCAAGTACCATAACTTCACCGGCCACGACACCAACTCTTGCCACCACTTGAAGGACATCATCCAAGACCTCTTTGATAATGGAGATCTAGAACGTCCCAACGTCATCACCAATCCTCTTCCTCGTACTCCATGAAGAAGATGAAGCTCCAAGAAGAAATCTACACTTACCACTTTGGGGCTACCACTATCCTCTCCCTTTCTCCTTTGATAGAAGTAGATTAGGTTTTAAATTTCCAAGTATGTTCTCGAAGAGTCGTTATGTCTTTCTAGTACTCCTCACCTCCTCTAGTTTGTGTCTTCTAAACTATCGAGTCTGTTCTTAAATTTCTCAATAAATTAAAGTAATTTCTTTTCCTAAACACTTTTCCTAAAGTTGTTCTACCTCATGAATATCATTCAACTCATGCAAAATAATGGACCTTCCATTCCCTAAATCATCGCAAAAATAGAAACTTCTAAGTGACTTTAAAAAGCAAGTTATCATTAGGAGGCTTAAGGGTTAAACATTACCGCTACTAAAAGTTAGAGACCAACAAGCGAAGAAAGCCAAAGGTGCTGCTGTCAACATTCATCCAAAGAAAAGTGGGGCTACTCAACTCAAGGCTTTGAGAGAAAAAAAAAAAAAAAACTCTCAAGCCTTCATCGCCCCACAACAAGGATGGAATTTCAACAAAGGCAAGAAGGACTCTCCCACAAAGAAGAGGAGTCAAGTGATACCAACAAAAGAAAAGAGGATTCCTCAAAATCCTCCTACATCAAGTGAAGAAGACTTTCAGTATCAAGAAAAATGTTTACCCTTAAGTCATACTAATGATTGGCTTTCTCCTCAATCTTGTTTAGAAATTTCTAGATGAAGCAAGGTCCATTAAAAGTAGAACAACTTTTCTAGACCTTTGAGCCATGTAGCGTTCTTTGTTGAGTCTAGGGGCTTCCTGTTAGCCACTCTCATACACACTCTTGAAATCCAAGCATCAAAACTGGGGCTTCCTATCCTTTCCTCCCCCAGTCAACCTCTATTTCAACTTTTCAAAACAATCAAATCTGCATTAGGGGCTTTCCTCTTTGCTTCTCCCTCTCATCATTAGAGAATACACTTCTCCAAAAAAACAATGCTTGGATCACCTTCCAATGAATAGAGTCCGTCTCTCCTAAACTAACTTGAGATCTCATTTATCTCTCCTCAATAAGATTTTCTCTCTCTGAGTTCTCTTCGAGTTACATACTATCAAAGAAAAAAAAAAAAAAAAAAAAAAGACGCAAAAGAGATGCCCGCTAGATTGAAAACCCGAAAGGGCGGTCTAGGCAAAAACCAGGGTGCGCACTAAGAAAAAAAAAATCAAAGGACAAAGGGAGAGTATTCTTCAGCCTTCTTCATCGGACATCATTCGATCTTCTTCAAATCAAATCAACAAGGAGAGTCTTCTTCGATCATCTTCAAATCAAGAGAGCTGCTTCACAAGCATGTTCACAAAGTCATCTACCACTTGCAAGAAACTTGGGGCTTGAGACACCAAAGGGCCTTAGACATAGAGACATCACAACAGTCGACAGATTTGTAGTCGTTTGCCTCCTAGGGACACGACTCAAAGGAGAAGTAAGAATGAAGATTCGTAACAGACCTAGATGTGTTCACAAAAGGATACTCATCAAAATTCTACAAACAATACAACCTCGCTGACTAGCAACAGATTCTGCATAAACCTGATTTGGTCCCAACTTGTCAAACACAAGTTCACTCATACAGTTCACCCATCTCAAATAAAAATCCATACACATGTCTCTACATGTTCATATACCCTATACTCATACATAAACTCACCACCAAAATGTCCGATCGGCAATTTACACGAACAGACGTGAGCACCACCACGTAAGTCCAGTTAAACAACTAAAATCTGGAAAATCTATTTGGAATCTTTATGTGCTGACAGGTACAGAAAGGTAAGAATCATTCGGGTCCATCCGAGACCATCGTGCATATATCCTTGCATTACAGGGGCCGACAGAACCTTCATCTCAACCGACAACTTCAAGACCGTGACCTCGACAACATCATCAAAGTCTGTGATGGCAGCAAACCTCAAGTCCGTGACCTCGGCGACACCAGCAAAGTCTGCGATGGCAGCAACTTCAAGTCCGTGACCTCGGCAACAACTTCAAAGTCTGTGATGGCAGCAAACTTCAAGTCCGTGACCTCGGCAACAACTTCAAAGTCTGTGATGGCAGCAAACTTCAAGTCCGTGACCTCGGCAACAACTTCAAAGTCTGTGACGGCAGCAAACTTCAAGTCCGTGACCTCGGCAACCACAACAAAGTCCGTGACCTCGGCAACCACAACAAAGTCCGTGACCTCGGCAATGACAACAAAGACCGTGACCTCGGCAATGACAACAAAGACCGTGACCTCGGCAACAACAGCTACGTCAGTAACCTCGGACGGCGCACTTCAACAACTTCATCAACAAATGGGTATCTTCAGAATTGGGTCAAGTCCTTGATTCCTCAGTATGATTTTACCTTTTCAAAAAAATACCTCTTCGATTTTCAAAAATGCTTTTCAAAATACCTAAAATAGCCTTTTTAGTGTTTTGGAGTCGAACTACGTTTGGTCTGATTCTCTCTTGGAGATACGTAGGCAGCCGTGCGGCACGACCATCCCAATGTTCAGAATGATGTCTTTTCTATCGACGACACTTCTTCTTTCATAAGACCTGTCGCCGAGGGGCTCTGTAGACACCCCATTCTGAACCAATAAATCATGATTACACTACTCTCTGTCTCTCTTTTGTGTTTTGATGAAAGCATATCAGTTTCGTCATGTTTCGTTAAGTTTCTAACTAACCTCGTTAGTTTTGGACCTAACTGACTAACGGAACAACTGAAGAGGACAAAATGGTCATTTGACTAGTTATCTCGCACGAGATATACTTGTCTCGCGCGAGATATCCCCTCGACAGGATGTGCAGAAATCACAATTCTTCTCCGTTCCAAACTCTTTTCTTGATAAACCTTATCAATCCGGTCATCCAATCATATTAGAGTTCTGGAAGCTTCCTTTGATGCTTTCCCTCTCCACCTTTACCTCTCCAATCCCCTATAAATACTTGGTGACTTCCACCATTTCAAAGGTCCAAGTTTCCACACAACACACACAATTTGTTGGTCTCTTTCCACGAAAGACTCCTTCAAATCACTCACAAACAACTCCTAAATTCGTCCTTCAACCACGTTGATTGACGAACATCAAGGCTCAAGCCTAGCATCAAGGCGAAGCTCTGTCCGCATCAAGACTTGACTCTCATATTGAGTCGAAACTCTGCCCAAATCACTTCTCGATCGAGAAAACATCTTAGAACCACGTTCTAAATCAAATCCTCCCTAAACTAGGTAAACTCCTATACTTTTACTCTTTTCTTCTTAATCTTTCTCTATTGGCTTTTAGAGTGGTGTAATCCCATCAAAAGGATTAGCCTAGAGTCCCTTCAATCGATGAAGGCGATCTCGAAGCGTACAATCCGACATTCCTAATCAAGAAATTGATTAGGGTTTTCTTGTTCTTTATTTAATTAGTAATTAAAAAGATTGATAATACTCAATTGGCAAGACCGATCTCCGGATTGGGTGGAATGGATGCTCCTCGACCTACCCATTCGATAACTTAACCCCCGAACCCTCAAATCTCTTTCAAAATGGTTTTCCTATATTTCCAAACAAATAATATAGGTGGCGACTCTGTTATTTCAAAATTCACGCATCGCTACAATGTCTCGTGCGAGATAACTAGTCGGTTGACTATTTTGTCCTCTTCAGTTATTCTGTTAATCAGTTAGGTCCAAAACTAACGAGGTTAGTTAGAAACTTAACGAAACATGCCGAAACTGGTATGCTTTCATCAAAACACAAAAGAGAGACGAAGAGTAGTGTAATCATGATTTATTGGTTCAGAATGGGGTGTCTACAGTTGGGAAGAGGATTCTCTTCTTCTTAGGGGACGGTCCTCATTTATTTCATCTTGGAAATCAGCATCTAGACAAGCGGGGCAGTCACAAACATCCCACCAAATGTGCTTGACAGTTTGTGGTGGGCTCGAAACCTTGGGGCATCGACTCGGCATGTCCTTCCTTGACCGGCCTTGTGGCTTCTCGTTGTAGCTCTGGGGCTCGTATAGAGGCAACGGATTGAATCCCGGGGGATATTGAGAGACATTTGGATTAGGGGGATCGGGCACGCCTTCCTTTTTCATGGGAGCCCCAGCCATTTGGGGGATTGCTAACGTTCTGAAATGATGCATGGCACCTTCAATCCAAGCGTGCTGCTTGCCTTGGCATTTTTCAAGAGCTCTGAAAGCTTGCTAGACTTCTTCCATCGTTCGGAAATTTCCCAGGGGTAGAGTTCCATTTCCCTCACTGTTATTTGTCGACCCTGCCATGGGAGAGTGACGGACTGTTCAGACCGCTGAACCGGAAGGGATGTCGGACCTTGCGACTTCGACACTGAAGAGACGGCACCCGGGTACTATCAACCACTCTCGGTTGGCTAGAGGGGGTGAAAGGTAAGGTTTAGACTCAGGAATGCCTTTTGAATGAAAGGGGAAAGCTCATGCGATATGCAGTTTCCTCTTTTTTTTTTTTAATTTACTTAAAACATGTTTTCTCAGAACCTTAAATGGGTTGGAAAAGATTGCTCTTCTTATTCGTAACTATTCTAGATCCTGGGTCAGTGGAAACCATCACTACGGCTATAAGCCCCTGGTTTTGCACCTGTATTTCAACCTCCCAGGGTGGACAGCCTCGAGCGAGGGTCCTATGGGGTAAGCGGTTTCCATCAATAAAAAAAACGAACCTAAGGACTGAGCCTGTCATGTTCGTTTTAATGTGTCTGCCATGTGAATAGTGAACGGAGCCAGTACCTAAGTCAAGATCGAGTCAAGAGTTCGGCATGACTTCTCTTTGCCTTGCTTACGCAAGGGATCTATGACTTTAGGTTTTTAGCTAGGTCATATTGTCATGGATGACACATTAAAGGCTTGATGACAAGGTGTCATGTGGGCATGGACGTATATCCGGTACGGAGCATTGTCTGAGTGTAGCTTTAGAAATCAAGATCGGGTCAAGATTTTAGCATGACCTTTCATTGTCTTGCTTACGCAAGAGATCTTGATTTCTGGGCCTTGACTCATATAACGGCCGACATGGGATATGTATCCAGGCTTTATGAAACGGACTGGGTTAAAAACCAATCGAGTCTGGACAGAGTGTGACGCAAGAGTGCATGGTTGACACTGGCTAGGATGGGAAGTTTGGAATGATCCCGTGCGCACTCAAAAGGCATAGGAACACCAATTGAATTGCATCTGAGACCATCCTAGGATTGGGATTGTAGTGTGCAGTGTACAGGATAAGAGTTCGCGTAGTGTGCGGTCACTAAAATTCTTTTTCTAAGTAAAACAGAAAGTTTTGCAGAATGTGTTTTAAAAGTATGTACAGAGATGTTTTATGATGCATTTTTTGTATTTTTTGAATAAGCAAAAAAGTAAAGCACATGCGCACACACATAACAGTTAAAGAAAAGGTTAAAATAAAAGTTTGACCCTCATCATTGTTTTAAAAATCTTTTTTTTTTGTTTAAAAGTTTTTAAAACAAAATAATCCCCAGCGGAGTTGCCAATTGAAATTACCCGATTCGGCGCGCGGACGGCATCTCGCGCTGTACGGTCCTGCTGTTTTTCGTTTCGTAGAGTCGCCATGCCATTTTGATTATGCCCATAACATTGAGAAAAGGTCTTTTTTTGTTTGTTTTGTTGTGTGATGATATTTTTGAGTTCGGAGGTCAGGTTACTCCTCGGAAAGAGATATTTTTGAGCTCACTCGAGTCGCCTCATATACACGAGTCTTTCGATACCATTTTTTTCTTCTTTAACTATTGTGTGTGTGTGTGTGTGATTTTAAATGAAATGCGTTAATTAAATAATTGAAAGATAGTGCGGGAATATTAACAAACCGCTATCACCGTCAGACCTCCATAGTGCAGTGGAAGGCCTTGTGGGATCGTATGGACGGTTTGGGTCTGCGTGAATAGTAGATTTAGAATACATTGTAAGCAGTAAAGTATTTAAAGACTGAAATCAGAGCAGTATTTAAATGTGCGAAAGGAGATTATACCAATGTTGGTTTGTGTCTATCTTCCTCGGGCGAAGGTGTGGTTGATGGTGTTTAAAGAGGAGAGAGGTTTTTCCCTCACTAATGGAAAAATATCCCCTAATTAACTCTCGGTATCACACTCGGGGGATCTAAAGAAGAGAGAAATTATGCACCCACTCGGGCAGAACCTCCCATAATTAGCACTCGTTTAGACTCGCGGGTTTGGACCGGTTTGAGCCGTTTGGGTGTTTGGAGTTTGGCTTGGGATGAATAGGGCTGGAGGGACGTCGAGAGGTCGATCGGGACGGACCGGGATTGACCGGAATCGCTTTGGGAGGACTTCGGAGCGCCTCGGGAGGGCTTTGGAGTGCCTTGGGAGGCTCGGGAGGCCTCGGGAAGGACCGAAAGAGGTCGGGATAGCTTAGAATTGTGCCTGAAGACTGGGGGGGAGATAGGAGAAGGTTAAGGTGTGAATGAAATGGGAGGGGGAGATAGGAGAAGGTTAAGGTGTGGACTTTGTGGAGATTTTGCAATGATGTTGGCGTGTTGACATAAGTGTCCGTACGAACACATCTTGCATTGCAAAGTGGTCCGTACGAACATGTATGCAAGATGACTTGATTTTTGAATTTTTTCTTATATCCTGCAAAGTCCCTGAATTCCCTTTTATCCCTGAAAGGTCCTTCTTTGGTTTGGATGGTCAGTCAGGACCTTTTGGATGTTACAGGTCTTTGGGATCACGAATGCGTGAACCCGCGGTGTTTCCAGTATGCTCGGATGGAGAGCGGTCCAGATTGGGGTACTTACAATTAGTAATACTAGAAATAACATTTAAATTTATAGCATATATGTTACCTTTTATTTGTCCAGTGAGAAGGGTTTCTACAATGGCAATGTTTTTCACATAACAGTTGGAAGAAGTAAATACACAATGCATACATTTATCACAAAATTATGATATGGAGAGAAGGTTATATTTAATACCATCCACCAAAGATACCTTCTATACAGTAATTGTACCTCTTATGATGGATTCACGACCTACAATTTTACCCTTAGCGTTGTCACCAAAGACAATTGGAGGACCTGAGCTTCTTCAATATCAGTAAGGAGATCTTCATGGCCAGTCATATGCCTTGAGCATCCACTATACAAGATCCAAATGTCCTTACTTGCATCGTTTGAGGCCATAAAGCATACCTGAAATAAAACAACAAGCTTATGGTCCCCCTTATTCTTTTGGGTCCAAAGAGTTAGTAACTCTTTGGCAGCCATACATGGCCACCACACGAGCTTTGAGGCTCAGTGGGTCCAGATAGGTGATTCAAGAGGCATTCATAAACCTTGTGACTGAAATCTCCATAGTTTACACACTTAATCGAAATAGGTTGTGAGGAGGTAGGTGAGTTGATATCCAATTTGGTCATTGCTTCAGAAGGTTTTGAAGTTTGAGCATGAAAAAATACTTTTGGCACAAAGGTGTTGGTGTTTCCTTTGCTGGTAGGTTGCAGATGTTTGAAATGCCTTTGCCAGTTGAGATAGCCTTACCGGTTAGGACAGCTTTGCCGGTGACAGTTGCCTAATCGGTTGCTGTTTCTTGACCGGTTATAGCTGCTTTACAGGTTGGGGTTTCCAAAACTGCAGCCTAACCAGCAATGTGAATACCATCTTTGCTATCACCATCACCAAGTGGGACATAGTGTCCCAGCTTGGGATCAACTACCTTAGTCCACTTAGATTTGTTCTTTTCAGCCTTCTTGACCTTGATCTGTTACTTCACTTTTGGGTAAGTAAGAGGAACAGCACCAAAGTATGAGTAGTACTTTTCTTTAGCAGATCATATGGACTATCATCAAACTTTTCCATCAAGTTCTCATTGACAGACTTAATAAATGGTAGTCTTTGTTGTCATTGTTGTTGGTGTTAAATCCTAAATCGGATTGGTCATTATAAGACATTTGGTCTTGTAGGATTGTCTCAACAGCAGTTTTTGATTTAGAATAAGAATCAATAGTCTTATTGAGAGAATTGTTTTCTTGCGACTAAATCAGCAATCTGACTAAGACATATATTTAGTCTATTTTTAAGATCTTGATTTTCTTCTCTCAACTGATCTGACTCATGCTTGTTTTCTTTCAAAACTTTTATTTCTGATTTAAAAGAGTCATTTTCAGTTGAGATTCTTTTGAAATCAGCAGCCATAACTTATGAACGTCATTTAGTTTTTCAAAATCAGAAAATAGTTCATTCATCACCTCTGTCATATCAGACTTGGAAAGGTTAGGCATTGGGTCAATGATCGGCTGAAAGGTTGAATATGATTGTTCAAAGTTGGGATCAAAGTTAGGTAAGTAGGATGTCGGTAGAGAGCTTATATCAGCTAAGGTCTTTTGGAATTGGATCGGTCGAGGTTCAACACAGGTTGGGTTTTGAATGTCATCGATTGGGCCTGAGTTTGATAGGTTAGTTGCATTGGTTGCATCAATGTCTTGAGAGTTGTAGGGGTTTTGCTTTGACCATACAGAGCTCCACATATACTCTGGATTTTGAAGTTGTAGGAATTCTCAGCCCTAGGTATAGGTTCATCATAATATGATAAGGGAGATCTCATAGGTGTGATAGTATCATTGTATGTGCTTGACTGGTCAATTGAATTCCTATACATGGGTTACTGTAATGGAGTGGGTCCAGATTTTGTTCCATCAATGGCCACAAAACGAACATCAGCATCTTCATCTAAGTCAGCATTCTCATCCTCTTAATCAGTTTCAAACTAAACAGGCATATCCTTTTCTGTTCCTTCCTCGGCTACTAGGTTCTTAGATCTAGGATTTTTCCTAAAGGGTTTATTCCTAAGAAATTCAAACTTATGTTGAGGGCATTTTGAAGCAAAATGGCCAGGTTTCCTACAGTTGTAGCAAACAAACTCACCTTGGGCATTTTTGCCGTCGGTTGAGGATTGGCCAGATCTTTGGAAATTTCCAAATCTTTGAAAGGATGAGAGTTTGGAATGAAACGGTTTGTTGCCATGTTGTTGGGACTTCTTAAAGTCTTTGAACTTTCTGTAATTTCTGTCGAAGGCAGCAAATTCATCTTCCTCAGAAGACTTGTTATTGTTGACATTGGTTTGGGTAGGTTGAGACTGAGAGGTTGAAAGGGATTTATTGGCAGATAAATTATTGAACAAGGAAGAGCCTGGGAAGATCTCAGTTTTAGCTGGCAGAGAAAGATTTTTGAACTGTTTTTGAACTCCACAAAGCCTGTTGAGGTCTTCCTCATACAGAAATAAAGTGGAAACAATATTCTGAATGTGAGTCTTATCTAAGTCTCTAGATTCTCTTAACATGCCATAGGTCTCCAAGAGAATCAAGGAAACGCATGTTAAATCTTTCATCGTATATATTCTACCTAAAGATGCACAAGAGTTGCTTACCTCACACAATCGATCGTACGTTTCTCTGAGGGATTCACTTGGGGTTCTTCTTGAAGGATTCGAACTCAGCTACACTTTTGTACAGCCTGTTGTCCTTTGCCACTTGATCTCTTTCAAAGTACCTTAGGATATTTTGCCAAACTTGCTGGGCAGTCTCATAATTATGTACTTGTTTGTATAGCTTATCATCTAGACCAGAGGTCAGAATGTGCATAGGCTTTTTGTCGAGGGCTACACATATCTTATCCTCTTCAGTCCATTCTTCACGAGTCTTTGGAACAATAGTTTCATAAACTTCAAACTCTTGTTCTGATGATCTATTGGCATGATCCATGAGAGGATTTTTGGGGGTTCTTGGCATTGTGATGGCTTTAATAGGAATGATAGGACCATCTCTAACTACATTAATTAATATGTCATCAATTGAATCCATGTACCTCATGATTCTATTTTTCCATACTGGAAATTCATTTTCGTTTAACATGGGTATCATTGACATGTTCCACGATTGTATGAGTTTTCCCGCCATTGGAATCGACAATTCAAGCTGTGAAGCTAGGAAAATATTTTTCAAAAATTGTATGCTCTGATACCAATTGTTAGGCCCAATTGGTAGGAAAACAGGCTAGAGGGAGGGGTGAATAGCCTGATAAAACTTTTTTTTAAATCCCTTTTGAAAATAGTCAAGTAACTTATCAAAAGCTATACCGATTTAACCGGTTACGCAGCAGATAAATATTACCGGTTTACTCACACAAATGATCGGTTAAGTAAAATGAGTTTCAAGTAAGTTAAAAGATCATGCAAATTATATTCCAATAAGAAAGATAAGCAAAGCAGTTAAGGATTCAAAGGGTTGTAACCGGTGATAGAGTTCAACCGGTTACAAGACAAGATAAAATGAGCAAACACACAAACAAAGGGACACAGTTGTTTGGACAGATTCACAGTATTAAATAATTGTTACGTAATCTACCAAGTTTGGTCAAAACTTGGATTTGTGAAAAGATGCACTATTAATGTCACTAGTCTATTACAAGTTGCAAGCTTTAAGATTTAAATCTGCCTAAAGGAAACTAATCACTAATGGATCGTGATACAAGTTTGACCAGGTGTTTTAAGAGATGTGTTGACAAGTTAAACTGATTTCTCTTGGGTGTGTAATGTAATCAATCAATGTGTTCCAGACATAGTCTTGTTGGGGAACACTTACAGGAATTGATTGAGTGTGCACATTGTTTGTCCTAATAAATGATCTAGTGAATATAAGTATTGAATGTCTTGAACTTCAATGCTTGAGCACTTGCAGTTCTTGACAATTTCACTCTCAAAGTTTTCAATGCACCAATCCTATTCAATCTCTAAGGAAGGTATTTATAGTATCATCAAATGGAGTTATTGTCTTTAAAGGGACTTGGTCTGACAAGTATTAAATGAGAATATATTCTTTATTGAATGCTTTTGATTTGAAGTACAACCATATTTAAACTTTCCACTGGGTAAAGAAGTTGTTGTGAGTACTGCTAACTTGAACATTCCTTGAAGTAGTTACTGACAAGGCGACAGCATGCTCTTTATAGTAACTGTTCTACCAAATTTAGCTAAGTGGGTGAGAGAAATTTATTCTAGGTCAACTGATGAAAACTTGTTGTGGAAGCTTGACCGACTGCAACATTTAGTAACTGATGAGCATAATCGGTTAAGTGACTAAACTGGTTGAAGGGTTGAACAACTGAGCTCATGACTGGTTAAAGCAATCAACTGGTTGATGTCTTTAACATGATGAACAAGTTAACCAATATCTTCTTGGGAAAACTCAAGGTCTTCAAGTCTTCATTTATTTTTGAGAAACTACAAGTATACAAACACATGCACATGCACTAATGGGATTCTAATGGTACATAGAAAATTCTAAATAGTCTAGTTAAAATTAGGGGTCCTCAATAATGCTTTAATGATTGGGATTAAGCAATTCCTAACCCATACATATATTTGACTAACACTGATCAATCGTTGTCAGCCCCACCCCTAAGGTAACTCCACTCCTACAAAATTTTAAGAATGTCATATTTATAAAAAATTTACCACTTTAAATAATTTAAACTATCTGCAGATTGGGTACCTTGCCATGATCCCAAAGGATTTTTTGATCGTAGTCATGCTTATGCAAGTAAGTAACCATATCGAACCACCTCACCAAAATCTGAAAAAAAAAAAAAAAAAAAAAAAGAAATAGAAAGGATAAATCAATTAAATGGAATCTTGAGAAATGATCAAAAATGAAAAACATAAATATAGATTGATTAATTAGTATACCAAATAGTGGACACCATAAAACTTTAATTGATAAGAACATGGCTTGAGTAGATCATATGTTAGAACACAAACAAAGATAAATGAGAGAGAGAGAGAAATACATTGTACTTCTTCATGAAGTGTCCATTGATATTTGTAAAATCAACTTTGAAATGATTAGTGATCAACTGTATTTTGTCCTTTAGAACTAGTACCATGCCTAGAGATTGGAAAAGTTTTGGCTTTGTGAAATTAATCGCAGACGCCCGATGCGCGTCGAACATGCTTTCCTCTTTTGAGAGGTGAGAAAATGTTTTAAAAGATTGGACGGATGAATTTAGGGAATAATGCATTTTAGTTACCTGAGTTTGTCGAGATGTTTCAATTGGTTATCAAATTTGCATTTGTTACAAGTTGGATATTGAGTTTGTCTTTTTGTTGCAATCAGGTGTAATTTTGGATGAACCCTTAAAAATCTAATGATTAGCATAACATGTGACGCTCACCTGAGTTATTTAGGGGTATTTTGGTATTTTATATGGATTGGAAAAGACCAAAATATGAAGAGGGCTAAATAAATTGTATTTTGCTGTCCTGGCCTTGTCCACTCCGGCGTCCTCCTGGAGAATTCTGATTTTCGGCTTGAACGAGAATTAGGTCCCGATGAGAATTACCGTGAAGGGAAATTGATTCAATCAGGCCAGTCTCAATTGTCTTCTACTTCCAACGCTAGCGATTGTACGTCTTAGATTGAGGTTTCTTCTTCTGCTATTGATTGTTCTTGGTCTATGTACGATGATTTGTACTTTGATACCGTTTATAATGCTTCTGATTCTCTAGACCAAACTGAAATTCAACAATATCTCTATGATAAAGAGGAAGAAGAAGTTGTTGATGATGTTAAAACAGATCCTGATTTCGCCAAACGCCGGAAAATCTCTAGATCCCGAGGTTTCATTTGGCTTCAAGGGTTTGGAATATGAGCTGTGAAAAAGGGAACAAGATATTAGCTAGTCGATTTTGCAGGGATTTTTTGAACATTTGTGATTGGCCCGAGTGTGTTCACATTAAGGAGAAGAGGAATTACATGCTATTTAGGGGGATTTTCAAGAATTTCAAGAAATCTAGGGTTTGGAGAACAATTAATGATGGGAATAGGAGTAAAGTTGATCTTAATTGTGCTTATTGCCCAAGCAATCAGATCTGGGATTCACATTCTGCTTTCTGTTTGAGGCCTGCTTATGGGTTTCATGATGATGGGGAGCTAGTTGTTCAAGTTTATTGCTTTATGTTTGAGGCCTGCTATGGGTTTCATGATGATGGGGAGCTAGTTGTTCGAGCTTATGACGAGTGGATTTTTCTTAGATAATGATTTACTTAGAACAACTACTAAATTTACTTTTACTTCCATGTTTGCGTAGCTTTCATTGGATAATTGTGGTTGGGGTTTGTTTGAGGATGAATTTCGGCTGACAACTAGAAGACTTCAACTTGCAGTATCAACTTGTATCAGACACTGAGACAACCTGGACTCTAATTTGACTATCTCTTTGCAGGTATATTAATTCCTACTTTTCAGGGATTACGAACGGTGATAGAGATTTGAATATGCATCGTGATGACTCAGTCAAGAAAGCGTGGGATAATGGGATTGAAGCTCAACAAACCATCCGAAATTGTAGGAGCAACAAAAGTTATCTTCTTCAATCACTTTTAGTATAAATAGAACACACGTTATTGTAACACACACGCACAATCTAAGCTACTGAGTTCTTTTCTTTACATTCTTCCTCTCATTGTAACTTCATCATTTCTATAAAATTCCACATTTGAGGTTTTATGCCGGCGAACACGTTGTTCAAGGGCTTTCCTCGTTAAATATCTTGTTCATTTAATTTCGAGTTGATTTGCAATTATATTCCATTTAACCCAATCTTAGTCAGCTTGTCAAGTTCTAAAATTTGACCAAAACAATTTGGCGCCGTCTGTGGGAATTTTGGTCTTTTAATTGCTTTAGGAAACTCGAAAATGTCTCTTGGAATGTACGTAGGTTCGTCTTCCGTTGGCTTGAGATCCACTGTGGAGACCACCCCAATTGTGACAAGTTTGCAAGCATCAACCCAAAGTGTAGGTGGAGTATCACGTCCTATTCAAGTTCATGACGGGACAACTGCCGCTGCGTCGCAGGAAATCCCACTTGATATTGCTTCCAACCTGACCGCTATGTTGCGCGAAGTGAGGAACCAAGTCGCTGCCCAAGATGTTACTTCAACTATGCTGATGAACCAGATTGCTAGGATGCAGCAGGAGATGATCTCTACTGAAAGTGGAGGTTCGAGTGCATTACCCAACAAGTATCCCAAGCATTTTTCAATCCGTCGCTCCCAAACGGCCCACCAGGTTCATATACCCCTTATCAACCCAGGAGACTCGGCTTTGGGAATGAAGGCTGCCGGATCATCTGGATATGGGAAGCTGCTCAGACAACCAAGCTAGTTTCTGAAAGCACCATTGTCCATCACAGGCAACCGTCACTCCAACCACTACGACATTTGTAGTTCCAACTTCGACTACAACAGGAGTGTTAATCCCGATTTGATTTCAATTATAATAATAATTATCGGTTTGCTCCTAACCATGATGCGGGCGATCTATTGGGCGAGCGGATTCGAAGAGCTAAAGGATATGATCATGAGTGTCCACTGGAATGACACTACCTTACAACCAGGCCTCACCAACTTGCTACAATGAGTCTCGCTTCACTCCCTCCATAGCCAATGTGGTCATCCAGAAGAAGTTCGAGTCCTCCACACATGAAGCAATATGACGGAACCAGCGATCCGGCGAGCATGTTGCATTATACCAAGAGAAGATGGATGTTGTCCATATTCGCCTCAATATAGAGAGGCTTGTTTTGCGGGGTTTCGGATCAACTCTTACGGAGCGGCTTTGAGATGGGTGATTAACCGGCCATTGGGTTCTATTGGATCCTATGCACAACTTATTAATTTGTTCACTAATCGGTTTTCGTGCAACGGGGTATTTGAAAAGCTAACTAGTGATCTTTACGGGGTGGTCCGGCAACTTTGATGAGCTCTGAAAGATTATCTCGGCGGGTTCAATAGAGAAGCGGTGAACATCTCCAACCTGGATACCGTAACGACAATCGAAGCATTCGGGATGGGGCTTAAGAAAGACTCTCCATACTACGACGACTTGGTAATGACGCCTTGCGAAAGGTTGGACGAAATCGAGGACTAGAGCATCCAAGTTCATCGAGTGGAAGAAGACAAGTTGCTACGGGACAAGAAGAAGACTGATTATCCCAATGCAAACCGAGACCCCTTTCATTACGGCGGCAAGATGGAGACATCCCATGCTAGATCCAATAGGGGCAAACCCTACTCTAAGCGACTCTTCCAAAGTTCTTAGTGTAGAAGATAATGATGAGGATGATGAGTCTTTGTATCCAAGAATTGATGACTATTGTTTTACGTTGATATTGCGGGAGCGGTGCTATGGACGGCTTGGGTGAAAAGGCAAGGTGGCCCAAAAAGGTCAAACAAACCTTCAATCTGGAAAGACAAGTCCAAGTGGTGCGCCTATCATGAGGATTTCGGTCACACTACGGAAAACTGTATTGCACTCAGTAAAGAAATCAGTCATTTGTTGTCTAAAGGACTACTCAAAGAATTACTTGGTAGAGGACGTGGGCCTTGCAAGCGGTTGTGCGACAACCGGGAAAAGCAAGTTCGCGCTAGCAACCGGGAGAAGCAAGGCGAAAGTCCTCCTCAACATCCACCACCTACCGAGTGGTCAACATGATCGGCGGCGGTTCGGATATTTGTGGTACAACCTATTCGGTGCGGCGCCATGCTGCGGCGCTAAGGAGGACAGGTCGTATTTGCTGCAAGGTCCGTCAACAAAGATAAGGGCACGGAGATTTCCTTTGATGAAGGTGATAGGGTCAACATCCGGGATCCCCATCATGGCCTTGTGGTTGTGAGCCTTCGGGTGGCAAAGCTGTTTGGTTAGGCGTGTCACGATTGACAATGGTAGCTCGGTCAATATCGTTACTACGACGGCTTAAAGGGAATGGGGATTCCACTTGAAACGTAACTAAAAGTTCTTCTGTCTTAGTTGGGTTCGGCGGAGAGACGAAGCACACCTTTGGGGAGATTACTTTCCCGGTTTATGTTGAAGGGATTAATTCTATGGAGAGGTTACGCGTGATTGAATGCCGGTCGTCCTACAACATCATACGGGAAGGCCACCTGATTCACAACGTTAAAGGCTGTCCCATCAACCTACCACCCGATGTCTCAAGTTGCCAACACCTTGGGGAGTTGTCGAGTGTCGAGGTGATCGGCAATCGGCAAAGGAATGTTACAAGGTGTCCATGAAGGCGGCAAGTTGTCCTAGACAAGCATAGCAATTACAGCGAAAGGCTCGGGATGTTCTTGAAGCTGCAGAGTTAGACGTCAGAGAGGTGCAGCTCGATCCCACTAATCCCGATGTCAAAGTCCTAGTTGGTGTAGGAATTCCCCCAGAAGTTGAGGATGAAATCATAGAGTTTCTCAAGAGTAGGACAAGCTGCTTTGCTTGGAAGCATGAGGATATGGCTTGGGATAAGTAAAGATGTAATAACCCACAAGTTGAACGTCGACCCCAACGCTAAACCTATCCATCAGAAACGAAGAAAGTTTGCTCATGAGCGCAACAAGATCATCAAAGAAGAAGTAGAGAGGCTTTTGAAGGCAAAAATGATTAGGGAGGTTGACTACCCTAGGTGGTTAGCCAATGTAGTAGTTGTGGAGAAACGCGATGGCAAGTGGCGAGTACGTGTGGATTTTGCGGCTTGAACAAAGCACTTGAAGGACCCATTTCCCTTGCCTCACATTGACTCTTTGGTAGATGCAACAGCGGGGCATGAAATTTTGACTTTTATGGACGCTTCATCAGGTTTTCAACAAATTCAGATGGAGCCTTCCGATCAAGAAGATACAGCGTTTATTACTCCTGAGGGTATTTATTGCTTCATAGTCATGCCCTTTGGATTAAGGAATGCGGGGGCAACCTACCAAAGATTGGTAAATTTGATGTTCAAAGATCGAGATCGGAGAAACAATGGAGGTATATATTGATGATATGGTGGTCAAGTCTAAATGCATGGCGATCATGTTCGTAATCTCAAGGAAGCCTTTGACATCTTGGAAGCTTTTAACATGAAGCTCAACCCATCAAAGTGCAACTTTGGAGTTAGAAATTTGGGAAATTCCTTGGTTATATGGTCACAAAGAGAGGTATTGAAGCAAGCCGGAGCGGATCAAGGCCATTATCAACTTGAACTCACCAAAGGCTGTTAAAGATGTGCGGTAGGGCGGCGGCAAAGTGGCGGCTTTAACAAGATTCATTTCTAAATCATCGACGGGTGCAAGTTGTTCTACGATGTGCTTTGAAGAAAAACAAGTTGTTCCGGTGGACGAGAGGAGCATGAAGCGGCTTTCAACCGGCTTAAGGAATACTTGTCTACACCACCTCTACTTTCCAAACCGGAAGTAGGAAGCGTTGTACTTGTACCTTGCGGTATCAAAAATGCGGTGAGCGCGGTCTTGGTAAGAGAACAAGGCTGGTGAGCAACATCCAGATTATACTATGTAAGTAAATCTCTTTTAGATGCGAAACCAGGTACTCCCACCTTGAGAAACTTGTCCTTGCTTTAATAAGCTTCTATTAAGTTACGTCATTATTTTGAAGTTCATCCTATTATTGTGAAGACTAACTATCCTATCGGGAGTGTAATGAGAAAGCCCGAAATGTCGGGAGAATGGCAAAGTGGTCCGTACAACTAAGCACGTACAATATTCGGTATGAAGCAAGGGCTGCAATCAAGTCGCGGGCTCTAGCGAGACTTTGTAGGCGACTTTAGTCCCGGCCTCTTACCGAAGTAGAACTTGAAGTCCAGCTGACTTGAAGAACCCGATCTCACAAGATTGGACACTCTACACCGATGGGTCATCAAATTCCGGGGGACGGGGTTGGGAATAGTTCTAAGGTCCCCTCAAGGTGATCTCCGATTCCTCAAGGCGTGACTGTGAATTCAAGGCGACAAACAACGAGGTGAATATGAGGCCCTCATCTTGGGTTTGACTCTTGCTTTAAATTTAAATGTTAAACGTCTCAATGTTTTTAGCGATTCCTTATTATTAGTTAACCATTTTAATGGATCTTATGAAGCTAAGCATGACGGGATGACGAAGTATTTGCGGCTTGTTAAATCCTTAGCGGCACGGTTTGAAGGCTTCACTTTCCGGCCAAATTCCTAGAGAAGACAACGTTGAAGGCGATGCATTAGCCAACAGGATCAAGTTGCAAAAGCATGTTGAATAACGCCATACCCATAATCCATATTTTACATCCAGCGATAGATCAACCTGAAGTGTCCCAAGTAGACCAGCAACAAGATGCAGCAACAGATTCCATGGACAATGTGACATCTTGGACATCACCCATAATGAAATTTCTGCAGGACGGAACGGTGCCTCAAGATGTCAAAAATGCAAAAGCATTCAGGATTAAGGTATCCAGATTTATACTAATTGATAATGTATTATTTCGTAAGTCTTTTACAGGATTATATATGAGGTGCCTAGAACCCAGGCAAGGCGAGCAGTGTTGAAAGAACTACGTGATGGTATATGCGGCAATCATTCCAGGGGCAAATCACTTTCATCCAAGGCACTCAGGACAGGGTATTATTGGCCAACTATGAGACAAGACGCAGCTAAATATGTACAGAAATGTGACGCATGCCAAAGACATAGCAACATCCTGCACCAACCTGCAGAACCACTCCATCCCATCTTATCGCCTTGGCCCTTCATCCAATGGGGCATGGATATCGTTGGCAAGTTACCCAGAGCTCCAGGGGGTAAAGTATTCATGTTGGCCATGACAGACTATTTCTCTAAATGGATTGAAGCCGAGGCATTCGTTCAAGTTAGAGATAAAGAAGTCATTTCTTTCTTGAAGAGGAACATCATCAGCAGATTTGGAGTTCCTTCAGAGATTATTTGCGACAATGGGTCTCAGTTCATCAGTAGAAAAACACAAGACTTCTGTGCAAGATGGGGAATCAAGTTGATTACTTCCACTCCTGTGCATCCTCAAGCTAATGGACAAGCTGAATCCAGCAACAAGTTGATAATCAACAACTTGAAGAAACGCCTTGACCGAAAGAAAGGACGATGGGTTGAAGAGCTACCACTTGTGTTATGGGCGGATAGAACCACCCCTAAGTCATTACGGGGCACACGCCCTTCTCCTTGGTGTTCGGAGGCGAAGCGGTCATCCCGGTAGAATTCTCTGTACCCACGGCCGGATACGGTTTGATAACGCCCGAAGACAACCGAGATTGTACTTGCGGAAGACTTGGATACTATAGATGAACTCGAGAGATTTAGCTAAAATCGGAATGGCCGCCTATCAACAAAGAATAGCTAAATCCTACAACAAGAATGTTCGTGTAAGAAGATTCCTGTTGGAGACATGGTGTTGAGGCGAGTCTTTCGTAACACAAAGGAATTAAATGCCGGCAAGTTGGGAGCTAAATGGGAAGGTCCATATTTAATTGATGCGGAAGGCTGGAAAGGGAGCATGCGGCTTTCAACCTTGGATGGCGACGGGATACCTAGAAGCTGGAATGCTATCAACTTGAAAGCATATTTCATGTAAGTTGCAGCTCGTTCATTAAAGTTCAGATAAACAGGTATGATTTAATTATTGTCATTTCAATTTCTGTTATTTCAATTTGATTATATTTTTGGACACTTACTGACTTAAGCATCGGAGGGGTGTTAGCAAAGCTAACACCCACCCCTAACACGTGTTTGTTTTGCAAGGAATAAAATGAGCTACAGGTTGACAAGATCGATGTAGGCATATGCTTAACTTTCTACAAACACGTGGAACTAATGATCGTCAACTTGCGGACACAACGAAAGAACAACTTGATTGAGTTTCAAGTAAGTATTACACAATTAATGTTGTACGATATTTACTTATTCCATGATTAGTAAAGCTTGTCTCCGTAAGGTTTACACCTTCCTAAGGTTTAAAGATTTCACATCTTTCTAAAGTATCAAGGTTCAAACACCTTCGCCCGTGCGCACGTTTTTCACATTTGACCAAGTTGCAGGTTGGCCACTGTACTTTGTACATATTGATTACCTTCCTGTACTTGTCCAAATGATGGACTTTAGTCATTTGCAAATTGGTTGTAACATCTGCATGTTACCTTGAACAAAGTTTAAAAGGCATAGATATCATTGCCTAACTAAACCATAGTTTTTACAACTAAATACCCAAAAAGGGATCAACCACTAAATCCCTACCTGAGTTAGGTCATCCAAAAGTTCAAACCATGCCAACTATAGGCATGGCAAGAACTACGCGGACACATGTTCTAAAGCATCCAACACATATTACATCCTTAAAACAAAAACAAATTGTTTTCTACTGCTAACATCCTGCAGATTAAGAAGTACGTTAAAAAGCTTCATTGTTTCCATCCTCCTGGTTATCACCTACCCGCTCAACATTTGTGTCATCTTGAAGCTTAGAATTGACTTCTCCAGCCTCTTCATCTATGATCCCCTTCAGGGTAGCCTTCTCGTCTTCCAGGTTCCATTCAAGGTGTTTGCCAGCCTGATACTCCTCAATCATTTGAATCCTGGCCTCAAAAACAACCTTGCCGGCCTCCCTAGTCAAACGTTCCTCCAAGACTTTCATGGCAACCTGATGGGCTTGATTCAAGTCTGCATTCTTCTTCATCCATTCCCTGATTTCCATGTTCTTCTTATCAATCTCAACCTGCATAGAAGAGACCTTGGATTCCATTTCCCTCTGTACAACTTTGACCTTCTTTTCGCTATCAACTTTTGACATCTCAGCTTTGCCCTTCCGTAGCTTCACTTCGGCTTGACAACGGGCTCACAAAGATCGTAAGCCCGTCGAGTTGAAACTTATCACTATCTACTAGATATATCAAGAGAAAAGGTACAAAAATAAGAAGATACTCATACCTTCTGTGCTAAAACCTCTTCAATTGGTTCCCCAGCATCTACATCAACGATTTCACTTTTCCTCTTCTTAAAAGACACTATGTCACCCAACATCAACTTAGGCTTGGTGCCTTCATCCTTAGGAATGTTGGGCTTAGCAACTTCTTTCTTTGGCTTCTTGAAGCGGGCAATCAAACTGCTAACTCCACCCACGCTGGGTTGAGAAGTTGTGTCTGCATATTGAGCCTAAAATCAGCAAGGTATAAAGATAACCCTAGAGCAACAGTTAGTGTACTTACCAGTCGACATCACAGTTGCAATTTGTAAAGCTTTATTGGAACTCTTTTCTTCTTCCTCTACTTCTTCAACCTCTTCCTCACCGCTCGGAGTAGCAGGGCGCAAAAACTTCCGTTTTCTTGGAGACAGGGCGACAACAGAAGCAACCACGCTCAATGTGTCAGCACGCTTAGGAAACAATTCATCCAACTTCAAAGCTGTGGAAATCAAGATGTTAGAATATTTGAAACAACCTGAATTCTGTAGAAATAGAAAAGGAAAATCCTCACCTTCATCCAGCCAGAAAGAGTTTATCTTTTCCATGTGCTCTAGTGTAGACTTCTTCACATAGAAGAATCTATTCTTCCACTTTCTATCCCTATCAATAGAGTCGGTCACCAAACTGTTTGATCTTGATTTAACCCTAAAACCAAATCTCTTGTTTCCATGAGATCTCAAGTCATAGCAGAAGCCAAGTTCCTCCAAATCAACCCTCATGTTCATCTCAGCGCTCAATCTTCCTAGAGTAACCAAATTCCTCCACCCTACCGGCATCAATTGAGCAAAGGCCAAACCAGTTTTTTCGAAAAATCGCAGTATGAAAGGGGGAAAAGGAAATGTTAGCCCAATCAAAAAAGGGTACTCAAGAAAGCATACCCATTCCTCTGAAGCGCAGTCGGAAGTCATTAAAGCATTAGGTTCGAGAAATTCAGCAGTTTTTGGGAAGAACTTCTTCAAGTCTTCAACTTCAGCAACGGTGAGTTCACATCTTTCTTCATCAGGATGGTCGATCATGTTTTGGCAAACGAAACCTTGAGGGAGTTCATCCATGGTAGCGGCAAGAAAGATTTCTTAGGTGTAAAGAGGGGTCTAAAGCTTGGAAAGGTCTTTAGCTTTGTGGGGTTTGGAAAATCAAAAGGCTCTCTTATTTATTGTGATGGCGACGGTTGTAGAGTTATAGGGGGTTATAAGTACCTATCCACTAAAAGGTAACCGCCTCTACCACGTTCCTAATCCTTGGTGGGCACCAAATGTTAATTTTTGACTCAACTACTTCCAAATTCAAAAATTAAGGGGCAATTGTTTGAGGATGAATTTCGGCTGACAACTAGAAGACTTCAACTTGCGATCAACTTGTATCGCAATCGAGACAACCTGGACTCTAATTTGACTATCTCTTTGCAGGTATATTAATTCCTACTTTTCAGGGATTACGAACAGTGATAGAGATTTGAATATGCATCGTGATGACTCAGTCAAGAAAGCGTGGGATAATGGGATTGAAGCTCAACAAACCATCCGAAATTGTAGGAGCAACAAAAGTTATCTTCTTCAATCACTTTTAGTATAAATAGAACACACGTTATTGTAACACACACGCACAATCTAAGCTACTGAGTTCTTTTCTTTACATTCTTCCTCTCATTGTAACTTCATCATTTCTATAAAATTCCACCTTTGAGGTTTTATGCCGGCGAACATGTTGTTCAAGGGCTTTCCTCGTTAAATATCTTGTTCATTTAATTTCGAGTTGATTTGCAATTATATTCCATTTAACCCAATCTTAGTCAGCTTGTCAAGTTCTAAAATTTGACCAAAACAGGGTTATTTCAAGAAAGGAAATCTCTATGCAAATTTCACGACATTTAAGGGTGGATTATCTTATGTGCTCAAGGTTTTGTGTCTGATTTTTGTTCTTCAATGGGGTTTCTACAACTAATGAGAGAGGGAAATGGGGAGAGGGATGAAGAAGTGGCGGAGGAAAGAGGAGGGGTAAGGCAGAGGTGGAGTTGCCGACGCCATCGATGGAGGAGGCTGGTGGTGGGGTTTACGTTTTTGTTTGAGGTATGGAAGGAGAAAGAAGTGTCTTTCTGGTCTTTTCCAATCCATGTAAAAGACCAAAATACCCCTAAATAAATCACGTGAGCGGCACATGTTATGTTCTTCGTTAGATTTTTAACGTTTCATCCAAAATTACACCTTATTGCAACAAAAAGACAAACTCAATAACCAACTTGTAACAAATGCAAATTCGATAACCAATTGAAACATCTCGACAAACTCAGGTAACTAAAATGCAATTTTCCCATGAATTTATTTTGAAAAGAGAGTCGCCACGCCGTTTTGTTGTGAGCCCAAAACATTGACAAAAGGCTTTTGATGTGAGATTTAAGTTCGGGGTCACGTTACGCCTCGAAAAGAGATTTTGTGCTCACCCGAAACGCCTCATATCCATGAGACTTTCTGGACCCTTTTTTGAAAGTTGTGTGTGTGTGTCCAAAATCAAGTGGCCTCGTAGTCTAAAAAAGGGGGAAAATGTGTAGTTTTTAGGAGAAATTGTTTGTTTTGATAAAGGGGGGTTAAAAGCAAATCTGAAACTAAAGAAAACTGAACAACTGTCACAGGCTGCAAACTGATCTGTACGGATCAATGCCTCATTACAAGGAGGTCCTCACGGATTGGTATATGCAGTAAACTATTTTTTTTATCTCATTTTATTCTTGATGTTACATCAGATTAGACTTGAGGAGGAAAGGTGACAGCTTTGGGATTGCCCAGAAAAGTGGCCATAAAACCAAAAGAAGGGAAATGTCCAATCTTAGGGTGTCATCTCCAAGTCTTAAGGTAGTACAACAATGGTGATTTCAAGCTTTTCTTAAGAAACAACAATGGAGATTGTTTGCCCCAAATAAAAAAATGAGAAATCTTTTGAAGGTCTGCACTTAAAATTTTGTCACCTTTTACTTGTATCATTGTAACTAAGAAAATAAAAGGGAATTTTCCCCATAAGTTTCTTTTGGAACAAATCACTTTCCACTAAATTTCTCATTGTATTAAAATGCCCCATAAGTTCTCATGTTGTATTACGTATAATACAACATTTAGTTATGCAGTAGTTTAAAATCATAATACTGCATCCGCACCACCACCTCCGCCACAGCCCAGCTTCGCCGCCGTCGTCTGCTATCGCCGCATGCCGGATTCCGGTCAATTTTCGCCGAATTCCGGTCAATTTTCGCCGGAATCCGGTCAATTTTCACCGGAATCCGGCAATTTTGGCCGGAATCCGACCGCCGATCGCCGGAATTCGGTCGTCGGAGGTCGAAATCTGGTCGCCGATCCATGGGCTTCGGACTCCGGTCACCAGCGGCCGCCGGAATGCAGTATTATGCCTTAATTGATGTTGTATTTTCGAAACATAATACAACATCATAATACAACATCATAATACAACATGAGAAAGGAACTTATCGGGCATTATGAAACTTTTTTAGAACTTATCGGGCATAGTCCCAAAATAAAATGGATAAAAAGATGATATTAGAAAGTAAAAATAACTTTCTTTGAAAGTAAACAAAGAAAAGACAATGCATGGAATATGAACAAACCACTATCACCATTAAACCTCCATTTTTAAGCACATTGTGTATGAAAAATTTTGTAGGATCATTTAGATGGTTTGGGTCTACAATGTACAAGATAAGTAAAGATTACATTACAAATGATGTATTGGAAATGGAAAATTAAAGCATTATTTAAGGTTTAAAAGGAGATCTTACCAATATTGGTTATTTTCTATCTTCCTAGGGTTTGATTTTTGTGGGAAAAGTATGGAATTTGTTCAGGGTGTTTAAGAAGGAGAGAATTCTTCTCTCAATTAGGCAGAATGTCCCCTAATGCTCACTCTTCTCAGATTTCTTGTATTGTGCAATTTTTGTGCTGCTTTTGGTGTGTGCTTGTGTTTTTTTTTTTTTTTTTTTTTTTTTGTTATGGGAAAAGCATGTGATTTACTTGGGGTGATTAATAAGTAGAGAATTCTGCTCTCAATTAAGCAGAATGTCCCCTAATACTCACTCTTCTCAGATTGTATTGTGCAGTTTTTGTGTTGCTTTTGGTGTGTTTTTTCTGTCCCAAATGAAGGAGCAAGAGACTTGTATTTATAGCCTCTGGAAAATGGCAAAGAGGTCCACACGACACACTCTTCTTTTTTCTTCTTTTTGCAAGGAGGTCCGTGCGGACCAAGATGCAATGTCAGTACTTTTGCTTTTTTGTCATTCCTGCAAGTTTCTTTTGATTTTGTCAATGTACAAAAGATCATTCCTTCCTTTGTTTAGTCGATTTGACCCTTGAAAAGTTACGGGACTTTGTGATTTACGGATAAATGAACCCTCACTCTCAATGTCCATCCCGCATACTCGGATGGAGAGCGATCCGGATTGAGGTACACTTTGATGATTTATTGGCTAAATCAGGACCGTGTGATGGTTCATTTTGCTCAGGAGTTACATCTTGAGGAAGCTTAAGTGGGGAGGTACCCATATTTCTGAACTTCAAATAAATTACTGAAAGTATTCTGATAGTCTTAAGGAAGTATGATGTTAATGTCAGTGTAAACAAGCAAGAAATCAAAAGCAAACGTTAGCAACCATGTTTAATTTATTACATTTATTACTAGCAAATCAATTTAAGAATATTACTTATAATGAGGAGCTAAAGTGGAAGAGTACGTTTTGGGGGAAACTATAATGAGGAGCTAAAGTGGAAAGTGGAAAGCAACTGAACCACCTCCTGCATATCAAGATGCATAGCTTCTCCCACGGCAAACATTCTTTATATCTCTCCCACACACACACATGAACAACCCACACAAATACTACACCCCACCACCACCACCAATGTGGGTTGGAAATATTTATCAGCAGGGTCAAGAAGTGTAATTAAGGCTACGTTTGTTTAGCGTAAAACACTTTCCGAAAAATGATTTCCGGCAAAATATTTTCCGGAAAATGAAAATGTTTTCCGAAAAATAAGATAAAAATGAAGTTTTCCCCATTTTCTGGTGCGAAACAAACACCGGAAAATGAGGAAAATGTTTTCCGAAAAACATTTTCCCACAAACAAACGGAGCCTAAGATAACTTTTATTTACGAACCCAGTGAGGTGTGGAGGGGAGGAGACCTGAAAAAAACACCATATTTTACTTCCCATCTCTTCAGCCTGTGCCAACAGAGACAGTGAACAAAAATAATGTTCCAAAAAGTTGAAACTTTTTTAAATATTAAAAAAAAAATGTGATATTTAAAGAGTTCCAAAATTTTACATATTGTTTCCCCTCTTTTTTTTTCTTTCTCTTAGTTGTTAAAAAGGAAGTAGATGAACACACACAGAACTAGGGCAAACAGATCCAAAGAAAAATGAAACCAAAAGAGAAGAAACTAGCATGAAAATGAACCAAGTGCATGTCAACAAAAACACAAAAGAGGAACAAATATCAAGAACCAACAACCAAAAGTGTGACAAGTGTGACAAGATATTCACCTTAGGATACTATTGGCCTCATCTAAGAGAGGATACTCGTGAGTTCGTGCAAAAGTGTGACAAGTGTCAGAGGTATGCCGACCTACCAAGGCTCCCTACAACTGAACAAACACCTGTGATCACAGATTGGCCGTTTGTTGGTCCCAAAGGTGTTTGATGGTCTTGAAAAGAGTTTGATTTAATTTTTACCTCATTTACTCAAAAACAGATCAAGAACCAACAACCAAAACACACATACACACACAGAAAAAGAGTCTTGCACAAAATTCACACAAGTCAATTTGTATATTAGCCGGTAATAACGAAGTCGAACAATGAAAAAACGACAATTAATAAACATCATTTTAAATTATAAATTTTAATCATCTCAAATGAACTGTTGACTAATATACCTAATGAACATAATTGTAAATTATCAACTTTACTTGAGCTTGCTTTGCACTTTTATAAGATTATAAGATCCCAATCTTTCGGCATAATCCTTCAAAACTTTCATGCATATATAGCCATCTAAAATATCAATGTTTAATATATTAGGAATCTACAATCATCCAAAATGCACATACTGGAAATTTTTAAGTCTATTTTTGCATCTCAAGACATAAAAAAAAAAAAAAAAAAAAAAAAAAAATTATTACATGTTATATTCGGTATATGTACGAATATATACGAAATTCAAACATGCACGGTTAGATCTGAAGATATATCAAATTGATGTTGTATAATCAAGTGAAAATTAAATCAAAAAAATATTAAACATAAATCTCAAGATTAAATCCGAAAAAATAATCAATTCATTAATATTTTGTCCAGACATTAGATATTTATGAACTAATATAAGAACAAATTTTGCATACAAATAAACAAATATTGTTACAAATACATTTAATGCTAATTTTCACATAAAATAAAATAATAATGCAAGGGATACCGAAAATTATCGAAACAATGCTCGAAATTAAATGACCGGAAAGACTCCATTGATTATAGGACTTTATAAGAATCATCAATTATCTAAGTATTTTGAGATACACAAAACCCTAAACCGACCTATTGAATCAATCTTTATCGAAAACCATAAATCGAATAAATGAATTTCGAATTTAAGTACGAGGAAACAATCACCCCCTGTTGTACATAGATTTATTGGTCTAAGGATTGACAGAGGTTTCGAGATGAAGAGAGAGGGAAGATTCATAGAACGGCGCTGATGATATAGAGAGAGATGTGAAGAAGCGGTCGTTTGGTGAGTTTAAGATTAGGTTTAGGGTTGATCCATTCTATTCGATAGAGTTAAATACTGGAACCAAAAATACAGAAAACTATGTAAATTATCAAAATACTCATTTATATACTTAATTTTTTTTTTATTTATGTCGCTCACTACTCTCTCTCTATCTATCTATCTAGACGAGGCCTTCTCTCTCTAAACGCAAAACACCATTGCTCGTTCCCTCTATCGTCTTCCTCACCTGGTCTCGCCCTCTCCGGCCAAGTCCATCACCAAGCTCTCCCTCTCCACCTTCCTCTGCTCTCCTCAATCGGTGCCACCCCCAACGCCAAACACGACCACCGTTACCTTGTTCCCTCTAACGCGATTTAAACCTAATTTTAAATCGCACGAGATACATCTCGTGTAAACTCACACGAGAAGCATCTCGTGTAAACTCACACGAGATGCTTCTCGTGTAAACTCACACGAGATGTTTCTCGTGTGAGTTCACACGAGATAAACGGAAGGGGATGGACCTAGGAGAATTCTACCTGTCGCTCATACGATTTCGAATCAGACGAGGACATTTTTCGTCGGGCTGAATATGGAAGCGGCGAGTACCACAGATAATGCGTCGATTGTCGTCCGATCTGTCTCCGTCTCTCTTGTTCACTTTCTTTTCTTCTTAGATCTACTCAAACCCTAGATCCATGAAATTGGGACTTTCTGATGCTTTGGAAATTAATTGTTCTTACATTGCAATTAGGACTAGGATATTGAAATTGAGCTCAATCCAAGTTAAGGGAAGTTCAAT
Organism: Adenophora triphylla var. japonica; assembly: GCA_022495995.1. Classification (NCBI taxonomy): domain Eukaryota; kingdom Viridiplantae; phylum Streptophyta; class Magnoliopsida; order Asterales; family Campanulaceae; genus Adenophora; species Adenophora triphylla. Next base: position 215,923 of record JAFEMH010003382.1, read on the forward strand.
TGTTTTTCTATACAACTCCAATTTTTCGTTTCTGTTTTTCGATACTTGGATTTAATATGAACACCTCAGTGAAGTTGTGGAGACTTATTTTTCGTTTCTGCTTCTCATGTGTGTATACACGAGAACATCTCGTGTATACACACACGAGACGGGCAAGGGTAGAATTGAAATTTTTCGTTCCCTGTATTTTTCATTTCCTGTATTTAGTATTTACCATTCTATTCATATGGTCATATTTTTTTTTATCAACATCTGATTAGGTTAATGATCTCTGGGCTTGGACAGTATAATGGGCCTTATGACCGAATATATGAGTAGTCTTTTATTTAAAATGGGTTCATTTAAATGAACGCTCTTTTTTTTTAAATAGTGACATTTGTGAGCTTAATTTTTTTAATTGATAAATGTTATTTCATTTAAAGAAAATGTATGTCCGCAATCGAATAGTACAAGAGGTGGAAGGAAGTGTTATCAAATATAACCAATGATATGATAAAGGATTTATTCCTCTAGGGTCCCCCTCTGCCCAAATTTTTTTTCTTTAAAGAAAACTTTTTTTATAAATCTCAAATAAAGAGTTACCCTCATATTCAAATTCCCCATACACCCCTACCCTAGGCTTCCCCTCTTCTCCCTCCCCTCAACTTCATTTATCACATCTCTCTCTCTCTCTCTCTCTCTCTCTCTCTCTCTCTCTCTAAATCACACACACACTCAACCCCTTGATCTACTCGGACATCATCTCTCCGGCGAGCCCTTTCATCTTCTCCGGCGGATCTCGACTCAACGGATGTCGACCTCAAATCTGGTTGCTTTTCTCCGACAAACCTCAGATCTAAAGCAGTCTTCAATAAGCTCGGCGGTCTTTTCATATTATGGAGCCGTAGTCGTGGATTTGATTTTTGCGTTTGATAATTTCTCATCGAATTATTGAACCATCGTTTTAGAGTTTGACCAAGCCAAAGCAGTCTTCAATAAGCTCGGCACTTGGATCAAGAGCGGCCATTTAATGAATTTGATATATTTGTATTGAACACAACTAAAGTAGACAATCCACCTCCCTTTTTTGTTCCCTGTACTACAAGGTGATATCTGTGAATCTGGGTATAACAGAGGGAGGTCTGCTCCCTGAAAGCAAAAATTATTTGTTCTATCCTTTTTCTTGCTTAATATAGTTTGTTTGACAATTTTTTTTTTTTGTAAATAACTATATCCAATAAATATATTTAAGAAGAAATTGGAATTTTTTGTTATTATAAGAGTTATAATATATTCAAATATAAGAGTTCTAATGTGTACACTATGAGATTTATTTGTTGTTAATATTGAAAATTTTGATTTATTTGGATGAAAAAATTGTCTTATAAGTCAATTATAAGAGATAAATAAGTCTTATAAGTTACTTATAAGAGTTGTAATGTGTAAATGATGATACCAATTCGTTATTATTGAAATTTTGATTTCTTTTTATCGAAAAAAATGTCTCATAACTTAATTATAAAAGATGAAGTAGTTTTATAAGTCAGTTATAAGAAAATTATAAAAGACGAAGTAGTTATAAGAGGCAAATTGGTCTTATAATTCAGCCATAAAAATTTTAATGTGTAAATGATGAGATTAATTCGTTGTTATTATTGAAAATTTTGAAATTTTTTTGTTGTAAAAATTGTCTTATAAGTCAGTTATAAAAGACAAATAAATATTATAAATTACTTATAAAAGATGAAGTAGTCTTATAAGTCAGTTATAAAAGGAAGAGGGGTGTATATAAAATTTTAGATCTAGTGTGTAATGCATTGGATTTGAATCTCACAAGAGGGGCATTAGAGGAAGTGGGCCTATGATAAAATTCAAATTTATTTAAATAATTTTTATTAATTTTAAGAAATATTAATTGCAAATATCATTTTGCATTTACACATACTCATATTTCTTTAACTACTAATTTATAATTTTCATTTAAAAATATTAATTGTAAATGTCATTTTTATATTATATAGTTGTTGTGGGTAAAAATTCAGGATTGCAACGTCTTGAAAAGTATTCAGCATGTCATCATCTTCGAACCAGCAGTCAAGGTAAAATTATTTAGATAATTAAATCATTATATAATTATTTTTATTGTATCTCTAATACAGGAAAATAGAACGTGGGAATATCTTTTCATGGACGCACTTCAACGGTTAGAAGATCAAGTCAAGGATCAAGATGATCATGCCGAGATTTTAGGATAGTTTGTTAGGTCTTGTTATCTTCAGTTATCTTGTTTCTATTTAAAGAGTTCATGGTCGAAACACTACACACACACTGTTCACACATGCATTCTTGTAATCCGCCATAGCTGCACCATTTGTAACTCACTAAGTATCAATACTACCGTTTGGGACGAAGGTGCTCATAAACACCTTCCGAGTTTTTATGCCGGCGAGATAGTTGTCTCAAGGGCTTTCCTTGTTACATGACTGTGTCATCTTCTTTTCGTAGTTACACCAATTTTACTCCATTGTGCCCTCCTAATCTCACATTTTGATCTTTAAATTGATCCATTATTTTTTCACCAAAACAATTTGGCGCCCACCGAGAGGGGCCATTGGTTTTTTAATCGGTTTAAAATCCTCACATTTCCACTATGTCTACCCAACCTATGACTTCCGCCGCCAACAAGACTATTGCTATCCCTAGCAGCGTGAATCCCTAAACCAGTAGCAGGTCAGTAACCGGAGGCCAAGAGTCATTGCCACCACCTCCTCCTTTGAATTCTGGCAAGAAGCAGATGCCTCCGTCTCCTGATTCCGAGGTCAAGAGTATGCTCGTTCAGATGAAGAATCGGTTGGATCGCCAACAGAATAGCACCTCCTTGATAGTCGAAAGCTTGATAAAAGTGCAAAAGGAACAAGAATTGCTCTCCAAAAGAATGGATGATGTTTCTCCTATGCATCCTAGAGTCCTCGACTTCAACATTGAGGACAGCTCTTGATAGGTCTAAAGTCGCACGCCTACAAATTAAATAATTACCAAGACTATACTCGGCTACAAAAACTGCAGCTAGGACAAGTCCAGGGTCGATCCACTGAAGAACGGTTATTCGATTGCACAATTGTCACTTGACAAGATTGGGGGATTTGTTTGATTTTTAATTAAATTCCTAAAACAGAAATTAAGAAAACAAAGTTGTAAAACAATTAAAGGCAAGCACTTCAGATTTGTCTCCGTCCCCGTTTATCAATTCAATATCATTGGCACAATTTCTCTCCCTTCCTCCCTATTCACTTGATCCGGAATATATTTCAACCCCTATTTCTTTCTTATTAATGGTTATAAGCAGTGACACACTCACCTATTCCCCTAATCAATACCTAAACCTAACTGACACAGTCTAGATTCACAATATTGATTGATAAAGCTTTAAGAAATTAAGATCAAGAATTTCACTATTCTTTTGCAAATAGATCAAAATCTAGTTTTACCCCCTTTTTAATTTACCACGACACGTGCATAAATCTTCAAAGATGCTACTTGTGAAAAACCCTAATCTGACACAGACTTAAGATTAAACTAGCAAATAATCAATTTAAAACAAGTAAAACTATGAATAGGGATTCAGAAATAAAGAAATCAATACCTCAATGAATTAAACAAACGGTTCGGGATCCAAATCCGAAGCAAAGAGTTTAGTTCTCCATAAAGTTGCTAAAAACTCTAAGGAATAATGATAAAAAGTCTAACCCTAAAACTGTAGTTGAAACAAGTATTTATACTTGTTCCAACTAATAATAAAAACCTAATGGGAAACCATAAAGAAAAAGGAAAAGAAATATATTTAATAATAATAAAAATAATAATACTATTACTCCTTCTTCCACGCCAGTCCATGCCAATTTTGCCTCGGTCAACGTTTTTGGTCTTCGGTCCACGTGAAGTTCCTTAGTAAATGCTCTTGTCAATTCCTTGGTTCCCTTGTTTGACCAACTTGGAACAATATTTTAGTTTCCAAATAAAACACATACTCCTTCCATTCAGCACACTCACACGTGCACATCAATTCCACTTTCTTTTCTTTCAATTTCGGTCACTTTGCAATTTCATCCTCTTGCAATTTGGTCACTATCTTCCGCTTCGCTGACTTTGACTTTACTAAATTTTATACTCGGGGCATAACTTTGAAACACCAAAATTACATCCGGAAAAATAACTACTAAACACAACTATTTTACCCCCGGATTACAATAAAAGCTCAAATGGAAAATAAAGCCCCAATTACATCAAAAACTAGCCAAAGTACATCAAAATGAATGAAAATACATAAGAAAAAGAGGGAAATAATGTATACAAAATCCACCACATCAAAATTCCCCACGCTTAGACCATTACTCGTCCCTGAGTAATATCCTAACCCCACTCTAAGCACCGGTCTAATCAGCGTAGCATGGGAGAAATTGACCCCTAATCTCCTCTAAACCACCAATCAAAAATCAACAAACTCAAACAAGTCAATCAACGTAATCGGAGAATGAGACTCCGCTCCTTATCACTCCAAAACAATACAAGGGTATCAATGGCCTTAGCTCGACCCCAACTCCAAATATGCAAAAACGGGATATCCAAGCTAAGGCCCACACATCAAAAAGCCAGGGGGAACTAAAGATGTCCTAATTTTCCCCCACGCTTATCTCACACTACAATCTCCCTCATAACTAAAGTTTTCGGCATGATTTATAATTAATCACAAAACTTTACCTCGTAACAAAACACCTATTCCCCCTTATATCTCCAGAAAAGAACGAGGATTTTCTAACCTAACGCCTCTAAACCAAACCTCCTACGCCAATAGTAATCAATCCTACCCTAGGCTCCAATCCTCCCTTATGCCTTCCACCGGTGATATAAGTAATAGAAAGTGTTTCACTCACTCACCTTTTTCCTAGGTACCGTTTCCGGTTTTCACCTAGACTCTCATTCTTTTTTTTTTTTTTCATATATATATTTTTTTATTTTTTTTTTTTCATATTTTTTTCATATATTTTTTTTTCATTTTTTTTTTCAAAACACACCCTCTCCTTTTGCCTAAGTGCCCTCTCGGGTTTTCACTTAGCCTCTTTTTTTTTTTTTTTTTCTTTTTTTTTTTTTTCAAAAACGAAAACAACATATACAACAACCAACATACACCCCACCCCCTCCCTAAATCTTGCATAGTCCCCTATGCATCACAACAGTATAATATAAGAAAGGTAGGGGTAGGGATACCTCTCGAAGCTACTGAGGCGGCCTGAAATGGTAGTCCCAAGGACCTTGCTGACTGGAGCTGCTCGCTGGGAATGGCCACCTCTGCCATCTCCCGTCATCATACTGTGGTGCCATGCGCACCATATAATCATGAAGCTGATCCTGCCGATCCATAGTGATGGCAAACTGCATATCCATACGGGCTATCAAACGATCTACATCTCCACCTCCCAAACTCGCAGCCCCAGAACCAACATCCTCGGCCTCCTCCATATAATCATCATCATCGTCGTCCTCCTCTTCAACATATTCAGCTTCTTCCTCCAACTGCTCTTCAACAATTCTAACGTTCATTCCTCGTACATCCCTCTTATTGCTTTCTAGAGAGTCTCGAGAGATGGGTCTAATTATCTTCACCTTATCACCCCCAAAACTCCATTGCACCCCCGCAGCTCTTACTAACTTGGTAATCAATGATGGATACGGAAATCCATTCCGTTTATTCTCTCCCACAGCTTGCATATTATCTGAAATAATGTCCCCCAATGAAATCTGTCCTCCGTTGATAATCAAATGAATCAAAACAGCATGCTTCCACGGAACTTTTACATCTTTGCTTATTTGTTGGAAGGATCCTATAGCATACCAATTTATTCACCCCCCTTGCCACTAGATTGAACTGCGTCTCACTCACAAACTTGGGCCAACCATCCGAGTTGTAGGTCCATTGAAGCCGATTACCCTCCAACGTCCTCGCCACATCAGCAAAATATACACGCCACTCCCCATTTACTGCTTGAAAATACTCACATTCCTCCCTTTTCACTCTAGGAAGCCCGTAAAATTTATTAACATCCTCACTTCTGAATTTTATTGTTTTTCCCCTCACGTAGGAGTACCCTCGATCCATGGGGAGTTTGTTCATATTTGAATAAAACTCTTTCACCACCAAACTGTTTCCCTCCTCCGTCGGCTCATCACAAAATTGTTGCCATTTTCTCATCCCAAATTTTTCAGTAAGCCCAAAAGAACCAATGTGAAACTGTCTCTCCGCAATTATGGATCTATCAGTATGGAAATAAAAATAGTTTTGGGACATATAATAATTAAACCTGGAGGAATCAGCCCAGGTGTCCTCACACCGGAGACGGGTTCCGAGGGGCGGGGGAGGAGGCAAACTAGACGAACTCTCAACAACCTTTTGCTTTTTCTTACCTCCCCTTTTCGATGGTTCTTTCGTTTTTCCCATATTCAATTTCAAACACAATCAAGTATAAGCAACACACCCAACTCTCTCAATCCAAATTGAAATTGTAATTAATAGAGGGAGGACTGAGCTTCTAACCTTTCAACAATTCCGAAAAAAAAACATGTCCTGAAAGCTTCAGTAACTCGCCAGAAAAATCCCAACTCGCCGGAATTTGCAACCGCCGGAAAACTCAAACAGCCGCCGGAGAATTCAAGGGCCTAGGATGAACATTGCTCGAGGTTGAATGAGGACCGGTTAATCTGAAGGTTGCTGGTGATGGGATGATGTTTTGTGGGGTAATGGTGGAAGGATTAAGGGGAGAATACAGGGAACTTGGCTGGATTTAATGGGGGTGTCCGAAATTTAAGAGGGTTTAGAGAGAAGGGAGAGAGAACGGGTAGTTGGTTTGGTGTTTAATGGGGAAAACAGATATCAATTCCTTTTATAATTGACCCATCCCAAGAACCCAATCCGACCCAAATTGAAAAATCCAACCCGTATACTCCTTCCCACTTTCGGATTTACGATCCTTGAGGAGGACGCGAGGCGGCCGCCAGTTTAGGGATGAGGCGCACGCCTCAAATACCGAGTCGTGGGTTTTGGCGAAGGCAAATCGGGGCGGGCGCTTGAGGAGAATGAGGCGGGCGCATCAAGATCAGCAAATCGGCCCTCAATGTTCAACGCCAGGCGGCCGCCCAGTCATGGACGAGGCGCGCGCATCGCTTACCGAGAGTTGGCTTGGATTTTCAAGGGGGTGAGGCGGGCGCCCTGTATTCCATTCATGGCCTTGATGCGTACGCCTTAGATTATGTACCAATCCTTTTTCCCTTTTTTTTGTTTGCCTCAATTATTGAGGCGACCAAACATTATTATTTTTTTTTTTTTATTTATTTTTTTTTTTTTTTTTTTTTTTTTTTTTTTTTTTTTTTTTTTTTAAGAACAAGAAATCGTGCCCAAGGGTGTTGTTTTTTTTTTTTTTTTTTTTTTTTGCTGCATCCTCATCCGTACTCGCCAATTTCTGCACAAATCACCACAAACAAAATACCTCAGAAGCACCGATTCTACACAAATAAAGTAATAAAAAGAAATAAAACAAATATAAAAGTAACGAAATTCCCGGGTTGCCTCCCGGTGAGCCGCCCTTCTTTACCGTCTTTAGCTAGACCAAATGCCGGGTTTAATGCCCCCGGCATAGCATATGACTCACTCATAATTAGGATCGTAGAGATCCATCATCTCCGCATCCTCCACAGTAATATCGCTCCCATCAAAATAGGGCTTCAACCTTTGCCCATTTACCTTAAACTCTTGGTCTCCGGAAAGACTAGCGATCACAACCGCACCATGTGGGAATACCTCCCTCACCAAATAGGGACCGGTCCACCGGGACCTTAATTTACCGGGAAACAAGCGCAAGCGGGAGTCAAATAGGAGGACTTTTTGACCAACTTTAAATTCCTTCCTTAAAATCATTTTGTCATGCCACGCTTTTGCTCGTTCCTTATAAGACAAATTATTTTCATAGGCCTCTCTTCGAATCTCATCAAGTTCATTTAGTTGTAATTTTCTTTCCTCTCCGGACCCGTCTAAGTTCATGTTGAACTTTTTAATCGCCCAAAATGCTTTGTGTTCTAATTCCACGGGCAAATGACATGGCTTCCCAAACACCAATCGATATGGGGACATACCAATAGGTGTCTTGTAGGCCGTTCTGTATGCCCATAAAGCATCTTCTAGCCTAAGACTCCAGTCTTTCCTATTCGGGTTCACGGTCTTTTCGAGGATGGACTTGATTTCCCTATTAGATACCTCGGCCTGGCCATTTGTTTGGGGGTGATAGGCAGTGGAGACCTTATGAGTGATGTTATACTTTTTGACCAAGGCCTCCACCATCCTATTGCAAAAATGAGTTCCCCTATCACTGATTAAGGCCCTAGGCATCCCAAATCTAGACACAACATTACTTTTAAGAAAACTCACCACCACTTTAGAATCATCGGTGCGTGTAGGGATCGCTTCGACCCACTTGGAAACGTAGTCCACTGCAAGCAAAATGTACACAAAACCAAAAGAAATAGGGAACGGACCCATAAAGTCAATTCCCCACACATCAAAAATTTCGCAATTCATTACGATGTTTTGTGGCATCTCATTGCGGCGTCCTATATTTCCAACACGTTGACACCGGTCACAAGACTTACAAAAGGCAGTGGCATCCATGAACAACTTTGGCCAAAAGAAGCCACTGTCTAACACTTTCCTAGCGGTATTCTTGGCACCAAAGTGACCACCACATGCATACTCATGACAAAACTTTAGGATAGAGGCCATCTCATTTTCCGGGACACATCTACGAATGACTTGGTCAGCGCAGTGCTTCCACAAGTTTGGTTCGTCCCACACATAATATTTAGCCTCACTGCGGATTTTGTCTCTCTTGGATTTAGACAATAGTGGGGGTATTTTATTAGAGACCAAAAAGTTCACCACATCCGCATACCAAGGAAACACCTCTTTGACTGCCCACAAAGCCTCATCAGGAAACTCGCCCCTAATAGGGGCTTGTTTATAAGGCTTGTCATCTTCTCTCACCAAACGACTCAAGTGATCGGCCACAACATTTTCGGCCCCTTTCTTATCCTTGACTTCAATGTCAAATTCACTCAACAGAAGGATCCACCGAATGAGTCTCGGTTTCGCCTCTTTCTTAGACATCAAATACCTAAGAGCAGCATGATCGGTGTACACAATAATTTTGGTCCCAAGCAAATAGGACCTAAACTTTTCTAATGCAAATACCACCGCTAACATCTCTTTCTCTGTAGTGGAGTAATTTCTTTGTGCCTCATTTAAAGTCATAGATGCATAATAAATCACGTGAGAGGCACGATCCACTTTTTGACCCAAAACTGCCCCCACAGCATAATCACTCGCATCACACATGATCTCAAAAGGTAGAGACCAATTGGGGGCTTGAATAATAGGCGTAGATGTCAACCTACCCTTCAACTCATCAAATGCTTTCTTGCAATTATCATCAAATTTAAAGTCTACCTCTTTTTGCAGCAAGGTGCATAGAGGTGATGCAATTTTCGAAAAATCTTTTATGAAGCGACGATAGAACCCCGCATGACCAAGAAACGATCGCACTTCACGCACATTTGTAGGGTAAGGAAGTGTGGAAATAATATCAATTTTTGCTTTATCCACTTCAATACCCTTTTTCGAAACCACGTGTCCTAACACAATGCCTTGCTCCACCATAAAATGACATTTTTCAAAATTTAGAACCAAATTTGTTTCAACACATCGGTCAAGAACTAAAGCAAGGTGATCAAGACATTGGTCGAACGAGTCTCCATGGACGGTGAAGTCATCCATGAAAACCTCCATAAAATTTTCCACAAAATCGGAGAAGATGCTCATCATACACCTTTGAAAAGTCGCAGGTGCATTGCATAAACCAAAGGGCATCCTCCGATAGGCAAAGGTGCCGAAGGGGCAAGTAAAAGTGGTTTTCTCTTGGTCTTCCGGTGCAATTGGTATTTGAAAATACCCGGAATAACCATCAAGAAAACAATAGTATGCCCTTCCGGCAAGCCTTTCCAACATCTGATCAATAAATGGGAGGGGGAAGTGATCTTTCCTAGTTACCTCATTCAGCCGACGAAGATCAATGCAAACACGCCATCCCGTTTGCTCCCGGGTTGGCACCAACTCGCCCTTGTGGTTGATGACGACAGTGATTCCACCCGCTTGGCTACACATTGAGTAGGACTCACCCACTCACTATCTCGATATGGCATATATGATCCCCATCTGCAGAACTTCAAAACTTCCTTCTTTACCACCTCCATCATAGGTGGGTTCAACCTCCTCTGCGGTTGCCTTACCGGCTTAGCACCCTCTTCTAGTAAAATCCGGTGAGTACATAAAGAAGGACTTATGCCCTTGATGTCGGCAATAGTCCACCCAATCGCTTCTTTCCGCTCCCGAATCACATCAACTAATTTCTTCTCTTGCTCCTCCGTCAGAACACTAGAGATCACCACAGGAAGTGTCTTCCCTTCACCCAAGAAAGCATATTTCAAATTCTCGGGAAGGGGCTTCAATTCAAGAACAGGTGCCTTCTCAACAGATGGCAAGGGTTTCTCCGGTGGCATCTCTAACTGTAAACGACCATAACTCGGTTGTGAGACATACATGGCATCCTCAGAAAGGCTCATAACCGCCTCCTTCATCTCATCGGAAATGTCAAACTCTAACCCGGCATACTCCAAGGCATTCTCTAACACAGATTTCATGTCATCATCTCCTCCGCACACATCAAATACCTCTTGAGCTATGGGCTCCATTACATCAATGAAGTTCACCGAGTGCACATCCTTAGGGTACTTCATGGCATCAAAGATATTGAACTCCATTTGTTGCCCATCAAACTCCATAGTCAACGATCCATTAGTGACATCCAACTTGGTACGAGCAGTCGACATGAAAGGCCTCCCTAACAGAATGGGAGCCTTAGGGTCCGTATCCATCTCCAAGACATAAAAATCTGCAGGAAAAATGAGCTTCCCAACCCGAACTAGAACATCCTCAATCAACCCCTTAGGGTACGCATTTGATCTGTCGGCAAGCTGTATAATCACCCGAGTGTCCTGTAAAGGTCCCAACTTTAGGTTCTCAAACAACGCATAGGGCATGACGTTGATTGAAGCCCCCAAGTCAAGCATAGCCATATGCTCCGAATCATCCCCAAGAGACACCGGAATCACGAACATACCCGGATCACTACACTTTTTCGGCATCCTCTTCTGATAGACTGCAGACACATGCTCACTAATCTTTACCTTTTTCTGACTCCGCTCCTTCTGATTCCTCTTCATCGTGCATAACTCTTTCAAGAACTTCGCATACCTTGGAACCGACTGTAGAAGATCAAGAAACGGAATATTCACCTCGAGCCTCTTGAACGTGTCAAAGATAGCCTTATCAGGCTCCGGCTTTCTGTCCTCCCTAAATGCATACGGAAACGGGGAAGCTGGCTCATACACAGAAATGCGGGTGCGGTACTCTTCTCCTTTTCAGGAGTCTTTGCCTCAGGTGTAACTCTCTCAACCACTAACTCGGGCTCCTCTTCGATAACCACTTCCTCTAGCTTTTTCCCACTGCGCAAAGTCATTGCACTAACATTAGACTTCGGATTCGGTTCAGTTCTAGATGGTAACTTCCCCGAATCTTTAGCCTCTATTCTACCAACTGCATCCGCCAGCTGACTCATATGTTTCTCCAAATTGTTGATGCTCGATTTAGTCTCTTGCTGGAACTGCTGGAAGTTTCCATTCATGGTAGACATGCTCTGCGCTAGTGATCGAACCATGTCCTCTGTAGACTGTCCCTGCTGCTGCTGCCATTCTGTCCAACAGTGGTCTGTGCATCGATTAAACTGGTTGCCCTGATACTGCTGCCCCTGTTGAAACCCCTGCTGATTATTGAATGGCTGCCTGAACCCTTGTTGACCCTGCGGTGGACCATACCTAAGGTTCGGATGAACATTATTTGCAGCATTGTAATTGAACTGCGGCGGCCTCTGACCCTGCTGATTGAACCCTATAGCATTGACATCTACCACCTCCTCAGTCTGAAGAGTAGGACAAGAATCAGTCGGGTGGGTCACATCATTACATATACCACATGCCCGAGGTTGTTGACCCAAAACCAAAGTCTTCAACAGACTTTTAACATCTTCCAACTCACTCGTTGCATCACTCGATCCTGCAGCACTGACTTGTCTAACGCTAGACCTCCTCCCATGAGTCCTTGTGCTCTTGGCTAATTCCTCTATCAATTGCTCTGCATCCCTGGTAGTTTTGTTCAAAATACTACCTCCACAAGCAGAATCTATCCACCGTTTGTCCTGCACAGTCAATCCTCCATAGAAGTATACAATAAGCTGCTCATCATCAAAACCATGATACGGACAACTTCTGCAGAGCTTGTAGAACCGGTTGTGATAGTCATATAGTGATTCATCGGACCGCTGCTCCATGTTGCTGATATCCCGCTTCATGACATTAATCTGATCAGGAGGAAAGAACTCATCAAGGAACACCTCCTTCAACTGCTGCCAAGTTGTAATGCTATTCGGTGGCAAGTGGTAGTACCATGCATTCGCGTTATCCTTAAGAGTAAAGGAAAACGCCCTCAATAATAACTGCTCAAGAGGCAATGTAGCCGGCTTCATGCTCTTACAAATCTGCACAAACTGGGAAATATGTTGATTCGGGTTCTCCCCTGGTATACCATGGAAATGGGGCAACTGGTTCAACAACTCCGGCTTCAACTCAAAAGTGACCCCAGCCGGCAAATCCGGAAATAATACTGCTTGTGGTTGCTCATTCCAGTTAGGAGCAATCCTTTGCCTCAATGTCCGAGGTGGGGGATTATTATTATTATTACCCCTTCCATTACCCCCATTGTTCACAACCTCCGGACCATCATCGTTTCCACCATTATTATTATTCATCTCGTCCCGCTGTAAATTTCTCCTGCACCTAAAATATCTTTCAATTTCTGGAACAAAATGACTAATAGACTGATTAGCAGAACGGGTATGGACCATAAAAGGTTCCACACCACAAGACAACAATAATAATAATGTGCAATTAACAAAAAAAAAAAAAAAAAAATAAATAAATAAATAAAAAAAAAAAAATAATAATGTTTGGTCGCCTCAATAATTGAGGCAAACAAAAAAAAGGGAAAAAGGATTGGTACATAATCTAAGGCGTACGCATCAAGGCCATGAATGGAATACAGGGCGCCCGCCTCACCCCCTTGAAAATCCAAGCCAACTCTCGGTAAGCGATGCGCGCGCCTCGTCCATGACTGGGCGGCCGCCTGGCGTTGAACATTGAGGGCCGATTTGCTGATCTTGATGCGCCCGCCTCATTCTCCTCAAGCGCCCGCCCCGATTTGCCTTCGCCAAAACCCACGACTCGGTATTTGAGGCGTGCGCCTCATCCTAACCGGCGGCCGCCTCGCGTCCTCCTCGAGGATCGTAAATCCGAAAGTGGGAAGGAGTATACGGGTTGGATTTTTCAATTTGGGTCGGATTGGGTTCTTGGGATGGGTCAATTATAAAAGGAATTGATATCTGTTTTCCCCATTAAACACCAAACCAACTACCCGTTCTCTCTCCCTTCTCTCTAAACCCTCTTAAATTTCGGACACCCCCATTGTTCACAACCTCCGGACCATCATCGTTTCCACCATTATTATTATTCATCTCGTCCCGCTGTAAATTTCTCCTGCACCTAAAATATCTTTCAATTTCTGGAACAAAATGACTAATAGACTGATTAGCAGAACGGGTATGGACCATAAAAGGTTCCACACCACAAGACAACAATAATAATAATGTGCAATTAACAGGAAACAAGAAAAAGAAAAAGAAAAAGAAATAGAATAAGAAAAGAATAAGAGTGCAAACAAATAAAACCGTTCCCCGGCAACGGCGCCAAAATTTGATAGGTCTAAAGTCGCACGCCTACAAATTAAATAATTACCAAGACTATACTCGGCTACAAAAACTGCAGCTAGGACAAGTCCAGGGTCGATCCACTGAAGAACGGTTATTCGATTGCACAATTGTCACTTGACAAGATTGGGGGATTTGTTTGATTTTTAATTAAATTCCTAAAACAGAAATTAAGAAAACAAAGTTGTAAAACAATTAAAGGCAAGCACTTCAGATTTGTCTCCGTCCCCGTTTATCAATTCAATATCATTGGCACAATTTCTCTCCCTTCCTCCCTATTCACTTGATCCGGAATATATTTCAACCCCTATTTCTTTCTTATTAATGGTTATAAGCAGTGACACACTCACCTATTCCCCTAATCAATACCTAAACCTAACTCGATTACAGTCTAGATTCACAATATTGATTGATAAAGCTTTAAGAAATTAAGATCAAGAATTTCACTATTCTTTTGCAAATAGATCAAAATCTAGTTTTACCCCCTTTTTAATTTACCACGACACGTGCATAAATCTTCAAAGATGCTACTTGTGAAAAACCCTAATCTGACACAGACTTAAGATTAAACTAGCAAATAATCAATTTAAAACAAGTAAAACTATGAATAGGGATTCAGAAATAAAGAAATCAATACCTCAATGAATTAAACAAACGGTTCGGGATCCAAATCCGAAGCAAAGAGTTTAGTTCTCCATAAAGTTGCTAAAAACTCTAAGGAATAATGATAAAAAGTCTAACCCTAAAACTGTAGTTGAAACAAGTATTTATACTTGTTCCAACTAATAATAAAAACCTAATGGGAAACCATAAAGAAAAAGGAAAAGAAATATATTTAATAATAATAAAAATAATAATACTATTACTCCTTCTTCCACGCCAGTCCATGCCAATTTTGCCTCGGTCAACGTTTTTGGTCTTCGGTCCACGTGAAGTTCCTTAGTAAATGCTCTTGTCAATTCCTTGGTTCCCTTGTTTGACCAACTTGGAACAATATTTTAGTTTCCAAATAAAACACATACTCCTTCCATTCAGCACACTCACACGTGCACATCAATTCCACTTTCTTTTCTTTCAATTTCGGTCACTGCAATTTCATCCTCTTGCAATTTGGTCACTATCTTCCGCTTCGCTGACTTTGACTTTACTAAATTTTATACTCGGGGCATAACTTTGAAACACCAAAATTACATCCGGAAAAATAACTACTAAACACAACTATTTTACCCCCGGATTACAATAAAAGCTCAAATGGAAAATAAAGCCCCAATTACATCAAAAACTAGCCAAAGTACATCAAAATGAATGAAAATACATAAGAAAAAGAGGGAAATAATGTATACAAAATCCACCACATCAGCTCTCATACCTTCAATGAATTCCTTCTGATAGCCTCATCTGTAAGGATGTCGTCATCACAAATCCTGACGTCTTCTCCTTTGCTGACGACTTCAGTGGCAATGTCGACACCATTAGAATCCAATGCCTACAGGATGACTCTTTCAGAAGGACCTGTCTTCACTAATAGCACCATCAAGATGTCCTCTGCAGATAACACTAATCCTTTTGTTAATCTCAATACTAGTTCTGCTTTGGATAATACTGCTCGTACTACTAACCCTTTTGCAGGTACTTACATTGCGAATCAGCTTCAGGAGTTAAGGGACATGATCATGAATGTGCCAGGCGTCACCCCGCCTATCCAGCAGGTCTCCCTAACATGTTACAATCAGTCTCGCTTTACTCCAGCAATTGCGCATGTCGACATCCCTAAAGGATTTAGCTTACCAGCCATGAAGTTGTATGATGGAAGCTCGGATCTTGAGGAGCATGTCGCCCATTATCAAGAAAAAATGAAGATCGTTCGCATCCCGCTCCAGTTTCGTGAGGCTTGTTTGTGTCGAGGGTTCAGTTCGACATTGGTGGTACCAGCATTGAAGTGGTTGATTCGTCAACCCCCTGGTTTCGTTGGGTCATTTGCTCAGCTAGTCAACCTGTTCAACAATCAATTCTCTTGCAGTCGACCGTTCGAATACCCAATATGGTTAGCAAATGTGGTGGTGGTAGAGAAGAAGAACGGCAAATGGAGAGTTTGTATTGATTTCACAGACTTAAACAAAGCATGTCCTAAGGATCCTTTCCCCTTACCACACATTGATACTTTGGTCGATGCCACTTCTGGGCATGAAGTGTTGACTTTCTTAGACGCATCTTCAGGATTTCAGCAGATCCAGATGGAGCCATCTGACCAAGAGGAAACCGCCTTCATTACTCCCACAGGTATTTATTGTTATATTGCAATGCCTTTTGGACTAAGAAATGCAGGTGCCACATACCAGAGGCTAGTCAATATGATGTTCAAAGAGCAGATTGGGGACACCATGGAAGTGTACATCAACGATATGGTGATAAAATCAAAGAAAGCTGAAAATCATGTACGAGATCTCACTCAAGCCTTTGATATCCTGGACAAATTCAGCATGAAGTTAAACCCAGCGAAGTGCAACTTTGGCATGAAATCCGGTAAATTGTTGGGCTACATGGTGACGTAAAGAGGAATAGAAGCAAGCCTGGAGCAAATAAAAGCCATCCTCAACCTGGCATCGCCTAAGTCCGTCAAAGATGTTCAAAGGTTGACAGGGAAAGTAGCAGCATTGAATCGATTCATCTCAAAATCCTCAGACAGATGCAAGCCATTCTACGACATCCTAAAGAAAATTTCTAGATTTGAGTGGACTGAAAAGCATGAACAGGCCTTTCAAGATTTAAAGATGTACCTGTCAACACCTCCCCTACTCTCGAAGCCTCAAGAAGGTGAGCCATTGTGTGTTTACTTATCCGTCTCTGAAACTGCGGTCAGTGCCGTCTTGGTACGTGAGCAAGATGGCATCCAACAACCGATATATTATGTAAGTAAATCACTGCTCGATGCGGAGACCAGGTATTCACACCTTGAAAAGTTAATCTTAGCTTTAATTACTGCTTCAATCAAGTTAAGACATTATTTTGAAACTCATATCATTGTTATTTGTACTAATTATCCGATAAAAAGTGTAATGAGAAAGCCAGAAATGTCAGGAAGGATGGCCAAATGGTCCGTTCAGCTCAGCACTTATGACATCAAGTATGAGCCCAGAATAGCAATAAAATCCCAAGCACTTGCAGACTTTGTGGCAGACTTTAGTCCAAGCATGCAACCAGAAGTAGAACTAGAAGTCCAACAGCTCCAAGATGGGGACATATATCCTGCACAAGTGGACTATATTCACAGATGGTGCCTCTAATATGAGGGGCACAGGGCTAGGTGTTGTCCTAAAGTCGCCACAAGGGGACATCATACCTCAGGCCCTTAGTTGTGATTTTAAAGCTACAAATAATGAAGCAGAATACGAAGCCTTAATTGTGGGCCTAACCGTGGCTCTAGACATGAACATTAAAGCAATTCAGGTATATAGTGATTCATTGTTGCTTGTCAATCATTTTAATGGCTCCTATGTAGCAAAAATGCCAAGATGACAACTTATTTGGGCATTGTGAAAATCTTGGCAAGCAAATTTCAAATCTTTTCCTTTGAATAAATACCCCGAGAGGAGAACTCTCAAGCAGATGCATTGGCCAATCTTGGATCAGCTTTTAAAAGCTTATCTCAGACCAATATACCAATTATCCATGTCAACATCCCTGGCGTGGAAAGGTTAGAACTTTTTTGTACAGATGATGACATCTCAGATAATCAGATAGAGACATCTTGGATTGTACCAATAATTAAATATCTTTAAGATGGCACCATCCCTGATGATGAAAAGAATGCTAGAGCATTCAGGGTAAGAATTTCAAGATTTGTGTTAATAGATAATGTGCTGTTTAAGAAATCTTTTGCAGGTCCATATTTAAGATGTCTCGAAGCTGACAAAGCAATGAAAGTTCTAAAAGAATTGCATGAAGGATTGTGTGGTAATCATTCTGGGGGCAGAAGCTTACATACAAAAGCTCTAAGAATAGGTTACTACTGGCCAACAATGCGTCAAGATGCTGCCATCTTTGCCAAGAAATGTGATTCCTGCCAGAGGCATAGCGACATCTTGCACCAACCCGCAGAATTGCTTCATCCTATCCTCTCCCCTTTGCCATTTATAAGATGGGGAATGGATATAGTAGGAAAATTGCCTAAAGCACCTGGAGGAAAAGTATTCTTGCTAGCAATGACAGATTATTTCTCGAAGTGGATCAAAGCTGAAGCCTATGTGCAAGTTCGTGACAAAGAAGTCATATCCTTCATTAAGAAGAATATATTCAGCAGATTTGGCATCCCGACTGAAATAATATGTGACAACGGTTCTCAGTTTATCAGCAAGAAGACGCAAGATTTTCTCATCAGCAAGAAGACGCAAGATTTTCTCACTAGGTGGGGAGTCAAGATGGTTACGTCATCACCAGTTCATCCTCAAGCTAATGGGTAGGCAGAATCAAGTAACAAGATTATCATCAACAACTTAAAGAAGAGGCTAGATCAAAAGAAAGGAAGATGGGCGGAAAAGCTTTCATTTGTCCTTTGGGTAGATAGAACAATACCAAAGAACGCAATAGGTCAGACCCCTTATTCCTTAGTATTTGGTGCAGAAGCGGTCATCCTTGCAGAAGTTGTCGTCCCTACTGCCAGATATAGGATGTTGACACCTGAGCAGAACGACGCCAACCTAAGTCATAATCTAGATACCATTGACGAACTAAGAGATTTAGCCAAGATCAGGATAGCGGCATATCAACAGAAGATTGCTAAGTCCTATAACAAAAACGTCAGATTGCGAAAATTCCAAGTTGGTGATCTAGTCCTATGCAAAGTGTTTCAAAATACAAGAGAACCCAATACTGGAAAGATGGCCCCCAAATGGGAAGGACCATACTTGGTTGATGCTGAAGCAGGTAAAGATTCGTATTGGCTATCAACCCTAGATGGAACAAGGATCCCCCGAAGTTGGAATGCCATTCACCTTAAGTCCTATTTTATGCAAGTTTTAACAATTACATTCCAATGCAAATAAAACCAAGGTATGAATTTTACAATTTTATTTCCAATAAAAGTACTTTTCAATTTTGTTTATCTTTTGAACATTTACTGACTTAAGCATCGGAGGGGTGTTAGCTAAGCTAACACCCACCCCTAATGTGTTTCTGTTTTGCAAGGAAACATGAAACATTCGAATAAACCATGCAACATTAAAAATGTTAACATCATTCCAGGAAGCTAACATCTTAATAAGGTACGGTCATCTTTTTTAAATTATTTCCTTACTTCTTGTTTAAATGAGATTTTTTGCGAAATTCTAGTACTTTTCTATTTTTCATTTATCATAATAAAAATGGCATCATAATAGATGTCGAAATCTTTCACTATCTTATTATTTTGCAAGAGGTCGTCGATTCAAACAAATTTTCATAATGACAACCGCTTGAGACTGGCCATCTCACCTCCGTTAAAGGTACTTAATCCCTTCAAAGGTTTAAAGAAATTACTTTCTTTCATCTCAATAAGGTTTAAACACCTCGTCTGGAGCGCACGATGTCAACCTTCATTGAGGTGTGTGATGGGCCCGTATGTTTAAAATATACGAATTATCCATCTCCACTCAATCAATGTGTTTTGATCCTAAGAATTTATCAATATGGTTGTGGCATATTCATGCCACCTAAGAACAAAAGGTTATTGACATTTACATGTCAATCAAAGTAATTGCAAGGATTCATACATCCATTCGCAAGTTGACAACCTCTCCGAATAGGTTAGCATATCAACCTTCTATTTTCATTTTCAAAAGTGGTTATCCCTACCAATAAAAGTTTTTCAAACCCAAGCAAAGCAAGGAAAAAAGTTTTTACCCTAGAAACCAAAAAAGTGTTGAACCAACCCAACACTTGAAAAATCAAATTGTCTTTGGCCCTTATGGACCGATTACAAACCCAAAAAATTTTAAACATTGTCTTCGGGACGCAGCCCGTCATCAAACTAAAAATTTTCAAAACAAAAGAACCATTTTTTACCTTTATGGGGTGGCTACTGCCGCAAATGTTGTTGCACCTTCTTCCAGGATGTCATCATCCTTCACACCAGATGACACTTCTCCTGCTTCATCTCCTTCACCATTTAGCGTCTTCAAGAGTAAGCGTTGATGCTCGACATCATCCCATCCCGTATGCTTTCCTTTTTGGAACTCTTCCATCATTTGGATTTTGATCTCTATCATGCTCTTAGCGGCTGAAGCCATCATGTTCTTCTTCACCTCCTCGATCTCCTGCAATTTGGTATCTTGAATTGAGGACATCCCCTTCATCAAACTTTCGACTTCATTCTGTAAGTCCTCCACTCTCTTGGTCAAAACATATTTTTGCTTCTTTGCCTGTAACGCATCTAGGACTAGTTTCCTATTTCTTTCTTCAAGATTGTTCATTTTCATCTCTGCTGCATCAACACCCTGCAAAAACAAATTTAATAGTCAATCTAGGGAAATCTATTCAAAATTCCTATAAACTCTATTTTCGAAAATCAGAAACTTACCACTGACACCCTGGTAAGTGCTTCCTTAATATCCGCTAGACCCATTTCTTCAACATTTATTATCTCCTTGGAACTGCTCTTTCTCTTCTTCACTCTCGCTCCAACAAATGGTGCCTCCATCTCCTTCTTGGGCATCACCAATTGTTGGTTAGCATGGATTTGTCCTACAAAATCTTGCAGGTCCTTCAAAGAGAATGCAGCCGTGGACTTGGATACTGTCAAAAACAGAGAGTATGAAGTATAAACTAGAGACAGTCAAAACGCAAAAAGAATTTTTGAATGATCAAAGAGATTCTTACCAGTAGACATTTCTGTGGATGGTGGTATCTCGAGATCTTCTGAAATAGCCCCTGCTTCGAATGATTTGAATGATCTCTCTTCTTCTGAATATTCTAGCAACCTTCTCACTTTATTCACGGTATCGGCAGAAGGAGGAAATAATTTTGCCCAATCAATGGCTGCAAAGACAAAAAAAGAATTACGAATTCAAGTAAGTGCAGGAAGAAGGAGAAACAGAAGTTTAAAAGAGAATACCTTCCCTGTTCCACCTCGTTACCAAAGAATCTCCTTCCTCCAAAGAATCCTTCTCAACAAAGAAGTATCTTGATTTCCAACCCCTATCATTTACCGTTACTTTGGCAAACAACGGTTTCATCCCATACCTAGTTTTTAAAAGATATCTTGACGAGCCAAATGTTTGAAGCTCATACACAAAAGCTACTTCTCTCAACCCTATGTTCAAACCGAACTCTCGGTTTACCCTTAGAACACAAGTAAAGATCCTTCAGATCATAGGCATTATTTGGACAAAAGCTAAATTTGTTTTTTTGAAGAACTCAGTTACCAACAAGGGAAAGGGATAAGAGAAACCTAGGGCGAAAGGGTATTCGTAAAAGCAAATCCAATGAGGAGACACGAAATCGACCTTGATAAAGACATCAAAAGGCCTAAAGATAGTGAAATCAGGAAAGCATTTACGATCCTTGACGGATTCGATTTGCTCATTGTTAAAGATGCAAACCTCCTCGTCGGGTTTGATTAACAGACCTTCATAAGAAAAAATTTCGTCCTTGCTCAAGCTCAAGGGATTTCTTGGCGCCATGTTTTTTCTTGACTTAGACTTAACCATGTTTGAAAAAGAGAGAAAAAAGGAAGAAATTTACCTTGGATGCTTTCACCGCCGTGGAGCAGGGTAGAAGATGGAGAAAGCGTAGAAAAAATGTGATGAAGAAAGCAAAAAGGCCTCAGTTAAAAACCCTAGATCCTCATAAATTACGCTAATTAAGGAGATTAAAACTCTACAACTGCCACGTCCAATCAGGTTAATTAACCACCGAGCTTCTGGAAGGTTGTGGAAAAATCGTCTATTTAAATTCATTTAAAAGACAATTTTTTGAGACAATTGTTGTGGATAAAAATTCAGGATTCGACGTCTTGAAAAGTATTCAGCATGTCATCATCTTCAAACCAGCAGTCAAGGTAAAATTACTTAGATAATTAAATTATTATTTAATTATTTTTATTGTATCTCTAATACAGGAAAATAAAACGTGGGAATATCTTTTCATGGACTCACTTCAACGGTTAGAAGACCAAGTCAAGGATCAAGATGATCATGCCGAGATTTTAGGATAGTTTGTTAGGTCTTGTTATCTTCAGTTATCTTGTTTCTATTTAAAGAGTTCATGGCCGAAACACTACACACACACTGTTCACACATACATTCTTGTAATCCGTCATAGCTCCACCATTTGTAACTCACTAAGTATCAATATTACCGTTTGGGACGAAGGTGCTCATATAAACACTTTCCGAGGTTTTATGCCGGCGAGATAGTTGTCTCAAGGGCTTTCCTCGTTGCATGACCGTGTCATCTTCTTTTCGTAGTTACACCGATTTTACTCCATTGTGCCTTCCTAATCTCACATTTTGATATTTAAATTGATTCATTGTTTTTTCACCAAAACAATAAGATAAGTTAAAATTATTTATCCATTATTTATAACTTACAATCTAAAATGCAGAAAATATAATTGTTATTGTTAAGTCTAATATAAATATTTTAGTTAATTTCAGTTATAACAACAATTTTGATTTAATTTTCGTTATTTGTAAAAGTCTTTTGTGCGTTTAACACGGATGTATACTAGTTAACATAAATTATAAATTATTGATGTTTGTGTTATCAATAAATAAAGAATAAGATTATCTTTTCGGAAATGAAATATTTTGGGGTGTATTTCAAGGTTCTAAAAAGCGTTAGGCTAGCGCCTAGGCGGTGACTAGTCGGGAACTAGTCGGGATTAGTCGGGATTAGTTGAGACCTAAGCGGGATTTAGAACTAGGCGTTGGAGAGGGACCTAGCGCCTAGGCGGGGCCTAGGCGCCTTTAAGCGGGGTCTTTTAGATCACTGGTGTATTTAGAAAAGTTGGTGTTAATAACAGTTTCTCTAAAACAGCCACAATGCCACATCTTCGCCACTCCAATCCATCATACCTCAGGTCCATTTGAGTCTCTCCCAAACCAAATATATATATCTCTCTCTCTCGAACAAGATCGGTCTCTCTCACCGCCGCGATCTGGCCGCCGACGATTCGCCGTTGTTAGCTCCCTGTTTCTATTCCTCATCACCTTGAGGTACGATCTCTTTCAAATTCACTTTCCAGTTTCCACATCTATATGCGAACAACTGATCGAATCACACCGCGTTCTCACTCTTCAAATTGACGTCTGGCGCCTACGTCTGACACTCTCTTCATTCATTGCTTATTAGTTATTACTATATGGTATCTGGTTCACTTTTATCTATTGACTTGACATAAAATCGAACTAACTGTAAGAAAATTCGTCAATTGGTCTTATTTTGGGATTAAAAAAAATGCATATTTGAAGCTTTATATTGAAGTATAATCTTTGAGAATGGTGAGAGTTGGTTGCGGCAGGATGAGATCTACCATAAGTCAGTTGTGAAGCCAGAATTCCACCAGAAGGGGTCGAAATTGATGAAATAACTATTTTAGTATTTTTAGTGGTAAAAATGATATTTCCTAAATTTGTAGGTTAAAATTCACATAGCTCCAAAATCAAAGGGGGTAATGACTAATGACCCCCCCCCCGGCACTTTGTGGCCTCGCCACTGCCATCAGACGATTTCATAGTATCTGGACATTTATGCCCATAAGTATTTGCAATGAGTTGGCATGAATGTGTGGCTGCAAATAGAAGGGCTGAAGACCCTAAGGCCCATGTGCGGTATATCAAACTCATAAATACCCACACGAGATGTAAACTTCCACAGAAACCCAAGCTCAACATTACCCCTTCCCGTCCGCTCTTATACCCAAAGGTATAAAACTAAAATTACTTTTATACCTAGGTATAAAAGTATTTTTCTTTCACAATTTTTCATCTTTTCTTAAAAATAATAAAAAGGTCTCATATTTTATTAAGCAATCCGCTCCTATACCTAAAGGTATAAGGCTAGAAATACCCTTATAACTAGGTATAAGAGTTTTTTTTTCACAAATTTTCACATTTTCTTAAAGAATAGTAAAATCCGCTCCTACACCTAAAGGTATAAGACTAGAATTACTCTTATACCTAGGTATGAAAGTAGTTTGTTACCTTCAAATTGTGAAAAATAATACTCTTATACCTTAAGGTTAAGAGTAATTGTTGCAGATTTGAACTTGCCCTTGCTATTAACTCGGACTGGGGTGGAGTGAATCGGAGTGAGGCGTGGTGCTTGATGGAATCGGAGAAGGAGGTGGTGGGTGTGGTTGTCGTGGTTTGGAGGAGAAGAAGAATAACGAAGGAACGGAAGATTTTGTGCACTGGAATTGACGGGAAAAGTGTTGACGCTGGGGAAAAGGAATTTGGGTCTTTATGGGATTTTGATCTCAGCCTTCAATAGTGTGTGAGCTTTTGTATCTCGCCTGAGCTTTTATGGAGAATGATCTGGGGTGAGGGTGCCTCATAGATTTATTCCCAATTAGAATAGAGAAACTCCATTTTAACAAGCTTGCCCAGGCTCAATTCAAATTCTCGATATTGGTTCTAGCTTGGTTGATTAAGAATTTAAGATGATGAAGCGGTTTGACTTGAGCTTGTTAGTAGTTCACAAGGTCAGCTGTATAAATTTAGACAAGAAGCATTGTTACCGGCATGACGACTTACATAGAGACATGGTGTTTTTCTTATCCCTTGGCACTTTGATTTATTGCACAAAAAAAGTGAATAACCTTTTAACTACCTAAATTACCCTCTCTTTTTCTGAAGGAACAAATTTATTAATTACATTATCTTAATGATCTAGTCTTGCCAAAAGGAGAACGTACCTTTCTAGAGAACATACATTTTCAATTGGTACAAACAAAAAAGGAAAGTGCATCTTGTCAATTGAGACGGAGAGAGTAGAAACGCATGGTGTGCCACATTTGAGACACGTTAACAGAAAAGAAAATATTCGTAGTTAAAGAACTTGTGAGAATAAAAGTTGCTCAAATAGGAGATAGAATGAGAGAGAATAATGCATGATGGTCTAGGCTCTAGATGTATAAAGCATAAACTTGTAAGTGTTTTCTTTAGAAGCATACTGCTTTAGAGTAGGGGAAGACCAAAAGAACATGAATACCGTTAATAAAAAAAGCTATGAATGAGTGTGGCTCGTGTTATGACCTTGTATTGACTGAACGAAATGGAGAAAAAGTATTCGTGTAGTCAACTCCAAGTAGTTTGGACAAAGCTGAGTTGAGTTGTACGTGGAATACTATGCGTTCTAAGTATAGTATGTTCTATGATCTTAGTTTCTGCGATATCCCAATTCTATATTGAAGTTAGTTTCATGTTATAGGAATATGATCTCAATCATGGTCTGTTGTCAGGAGCAAGATGAAGATGGTACTTGTGGTTCTGGTGACAGTTTTTCTTCTTGTCTCTGAGCTCCCAGTGGGGATGACATTCCAATCCACCACCCCTGCATTTTTGTGGTCGTCTCACCAAGATGGGTATGCTTTTTTTCCCTTAAAAGGAATCATTACATATGATGTTTTGACTGCCGATGAGCCTTTGGCTCAATGGCTTAGGCCCTTGTCTTTGGCAAGGGTTCAAACCCCCTCCCTTGCGTTGTATTTGAAATATTGTAATTTGGCAAAAAAAAAAAAAATGTTTTGTCTTCTCACATTTTTGACATTTTCTTGTTTTCAACATTATGTCGACAGAAATCCATTCAGTACTCACTAGTGTATATTGCTAGATGACAACTCAATATTCTTACTTCTTTGGATGAGAAAGGACATTTCTTTCCTTTTTAATTTGGAAGTTGTATGATTTCATAATTTGAAAAGGAATAATTAATTAGGGGTAACATGATCTGAAATAATTTGTAAGTTGTATGATTTCATAATTCTTTTCGGGAACATGATCTGAAATAATCCTCGAAAGTATGAACTTGGATATTATCATTACTCCATGGGGTCTATATACTCTGTTATATAGTTGTTTCAAACACGGACTTGCATAGTAGGAAGCAGACTAAAAGGAATTTTAGAAGTGTGTGATATGACTGGCCCATTTTGTTTTACATGCGCTAGTTGTTAAAAATATTTCCTAGAAAAGCTTGAAGCTTTCAAGATTAAAGTTTTAATTTTTCCTTTACCTACTTACAAAACGAATCTGTACATAAATACTTGATTTATGAATTTATGTTTTGTATTTTATTTTGTATATTACAATATATTCAAGGTCCATGAGTATCATTGTAAAACATGTGCATAAATAGGCTACATCGTAAAAAGAAACAATAGCTGCACATCTGTAATCGCTTGTCCCTGCATTTTTTATTTTCTACTTGATCTTTTCAATGTAGTTTGTCCATTGAAGCTAACTTTTACTAACAACAGAGTGCAAGAAGCAGTGAGCTACCAATCCCTCTCTCCTAAGGATTTGGCCAAGTCAGTCATGTCTGAAGGTGGCTGGTCAAATTTACTGGTAAAATATGCTTCTTTCCTTTGGCAACTGGTCACCATTTGTAGTTTTTTATTTCTCTACCTTGTCATCTCTGTGCAAGCACGCCAGAAAATTATGTTAAGAAGGAAAATTTTATTCTAATGATTTTGATGAGGGTTTAATTTCGCAGTGTTCTAGATTGGAACGTCAACAATCTATTGATCTTGCCCTTCTTTTTGTTGGTAGAGAGGTAAGAAACTCTATTCTGAGGAGAAGAGAAACAAAATTTGAAATCATCATTCCTAAATACATTATGATTTCTTACATTTACTTATCAAATTATTGAGCACTTTGAATAAAGATTTCGCGAAGTTGACTCAGCACTTAGTTTTGAATCAGACAGAAGGAATATGTACAAAACAACTGTCACCATTATCTGGGCATTATACAACCTAATAATTGAGATTGTTGTTTGATAGTCCAGAAATTATCAGCTATTCCCACCACTGCTGACTTACTACTGACAGTACATTTTCCACTTGTGTTAGTCTTTGGACATTTCTGGAAACAAACATGAAGACAGAGCACTTGTGGACCTGCTCAAGGTATAGATACTTCTTCAAATTAGTTCTTCCTATAAATATTATAATCAATATTGTAAAATGTTTCACTTGTATCTATATTCATATTACATTCTACCTGATGAACAGGCCTCTTTTACGCAGTCCAACTTTTCATTAGCATTCCCTTATGTTGCTACATCTGAGGAGAACGAGCCAATGGAAAGTTCTTTGGTATCAGAGTTTGCAGGAAGTTGTGAGCATGGTTCAGGACTCACTAATATTGCCATTCTGGAGTCCTGTGCTGCCAATGGAGAGAATTTTGAAAAACTTGCAGATCTTCATTCCGTCCAAGTAAACTATTACTAATGTTCTATTGTGGCTTGTGAAGTTTGTGTATTACAAAAATCTAATGCATTTTCTCTGAAATCTGAACAGCAATTTCTGACTTCAAGTAGGAAAGATAGCAACAACGGGCAAACAAATCTGATTGTTTTCTGCCCCGATGAGCTGTCGACAGACGGTCAGCCACATTCTGAGAGTATGTTAACTTAGCCTCTGTGGGATCCTGATATGTTGCATTGGTCCTAAGTCTGGCATGGCACTTCAACAAAAACAAAAAAAACAAACCATTTAAAAAAAGAAGACAACTTTATGCTAATCGTATGATTGAATGTGCAGGCCAGGCTCTTTCTGAGCTCATCAGTTCTGTGGAGGAAACAGGGGCAAAATATTCAGTTCTGTACGTTTCAGATCCAGTTAGGTCTATTCGTTATCCTTCATACCACCAGCTAGATAGATTTCTTGCTGAAGGATCCTTTGGAAATGCATCGTCTAACTCCGCGACTTGTGATGAAGTTTGTCAAATCAAATCATCGCTCTTGGAGGGTCTCTTAGTGGTAAGTCAGCCATCTCTTTTCTTTTTCTCTTATTGCAATTGTGTAAAGGACACAAAGCATCAGTGGCGGACTCAGGATCTTATGTAAGTGGGTGCACAAATAACACAATAAAGCTTCAAAATGTAAATTATGAAAAAGATGCTTGTTGTGGGCCTTAAACCCATAACCTCAAAGGTTAAAAACAAGCACTTTATCCACTGAACTAGAACACTTTCTTATTAAATGGGTGCACCTCCACCCATTTAACATGCCTTGGGTCCGCCACTGCAAAGCATTACAAGTATCGATCAAATAAGGCCAAGTAGCAACATTGATGAGATAGTAGTTCCAAGAGTTGAAGGCATTAAATTTTTAATGAATAACACCCATTGGATGGCAAAAACACCCATTTTGGCACCCCTAGTGAGGAGTGTTTGAATTAGGTTAAAGTTCAACTGTCATTCACACACACAAAAAAAAAAAAAAGGAATTCTTTTGTAGTGTGAACTGAGTTATTGGTTCTAAAAAACCGGGATGTGCCTATAAACCACTATATTTAAGTCAACTTGCTTGTTAGGTGTTGCTCAAAATCATATTCCTTGTGTTCATGGAATCCTCATATTGTTGATTATGATTTTTCAGGGACTTGTTTTGCTCATAATCCTTATATCAGGCCTTTGCTGCATGATGGGTATAGACACCCCAACAAGGTTTGAAGCTCCCGTTGATTCTTGAAACTGCTTCCATGTAACCATAAACAACCGGTAGCAGTGCTGGCAGCCTAGTCAGGCAATGGTTCTGCAACTTATTTGGCACGTAGATTTTTTTAGCGGATATAATCGTGTAATGCTCCCTAGATCCCAATTTGAATGTCCAAAATAATTTCAAATTTGCTCTTGATTAAGAGCAAATTCGAAACTTTTTGGAACATAAGGAGGTTTTTTTTTTCACTTGCGAAACCAAGTGCATTATGTTCAAACCATAATAATCTTGCCCGAGTTTTCGATTTGTTGATGTATTCTTTGGGTCCTATGTTTTGTTGTTCCTATATAATTATCATTTCCCATAGTTGGAAATGTTATGGGGAGGGAATATGTGGAACTTAGGTAAGTGGAAGAAGTTTGAGAGAGCATCTGTATATTGAAATCATACTTTTTAACATTATTTTCCAATGACAAGAAAATGGTATTGTCTCAATAATTATGTTGCAAGTATTTTGTTTTTTCTAAACTTTCAAAACATGGTAATTTTCTTGCATACATAGAAAATAAATTGATATAAATCACAATAATTACAAAGGCATAAAGAGTTTTTTAAAAATAACTTTTCAACATGGACTTTAAATGTGTAAAGGGTTTTCTTGTAATCTACCCCTTCCGTCGAATGTAAGTTTAAAAAAAAAAAAAAATAAATAAAAAAATCAATCAAGAGCAAATTTTAATTTTTTTAACATTCATTTTGGTACGGAGGGAGTAACAGTTTTAGAACCTTTAGAAAGCTCAAACAAGTATTATGCAATCAGTTCATCATATAGTCCAGATAGATTTAAAAAAATGGTTAATTTTCCACTCTCACAAAGCATACTACATTAGCAAACAATGAACATGTACAAGAAAAAACAAGAGTACAAACAATCAAACAAACAATTGTAACGAATTAGAAGATAATTATGAACACATTACAGAACAAAACCTAAAACAAGAACTATAGTACACTAGCAATTACAGCTCGGAAAGAATAGCAGGGATGTAATGAGATAACTCAGCAGTGAGTGATTGGAAGCCATTGACGAGCTGTGTGTGAAAATCTTGGTCTTCTTCCCCAATCAACCTAAAGTGAACACGGATGGCACGTTTGCAAACGGCCATGAATTCAAGAAGAGCAGCAATTAACTGCTGCAATTCCTGTGACCGGAGCCTTGTTGCTGGCTCACCTGACAGGAAAGCTGTGCAGACACTGAGGACCCCACTGTTCACCTGTAAAATGCATTTGATAGCAAGTTCTTCAGAAACTTGAGGTGGGTATTGGAAAAGGACGTACATCTATATCAATATCTATATAAAAATTGTTTGTATTCCAACTTGCTTAGGTCAACCGATTTCAGAGACAAAATCGAAATCTTCTGTACCATTTTTGTGTACCACGTTGTGTACACATTAGTGATTCTGCGATTATGAATTATTAGGACTGACATCATAATATCATCAATGATACATAACCGTTGAATCACTAGTGATACACAATGTGGTACACAAAAGTGATACAAAAGATTTCTCGATTCCAAGTGTGGTATACATACACACACACTTTTCCCCCACCCCGTCTGAAATTACAATTCTTTCCTCTTTGGTACTGAAATTACACTTACTAAGTATAAATTTTAAAATATTCTTTATTCAATGGGACCCACTAATCATACTCACAACAGTTATCCCACTTATTGTTTCCTACACCATTTTTCATACTCACAACACCTACTCCACAATCTCTGTTTCTCTTTTTGGTGTAATTCCAAATGGGACGGAGGGATTGTGTGTATAAATATATCTGGTATCTGAGTAGGACAACTTTTGTTTTGAATCATTAACCATCCATTATAACACGTACCAGTTTAGCATAAGTGAAACTTGTGGGTCCCGGCCCACAGAACTTGACCATGCTTATCATGGGGAGCTGTTGAGTCAGTCTTATTTAAGAAACCAAAAAGAAAAGGGAGCTTATAAAAATTGTGTTAACAACCCCCTCCATACTTTTTTCTCTATTAAAAGTTAATCAAGTTTTATACTACAGAAGTCTTGTTGTAACTTGAGGGTAGTTATGTACTTTCAAAAACTATTTAATATTCAAACAGTAAATGTTCTGGTTCTGGAGAGAGCGGAAGATAGCATATCTGTAGAAACTCCCTCAGTCCCACAAAGATAGTCCCACTTTTTTTGGTAGTTAATTTGATTGAACTTTGACTATAGATTTAGGAAAAACTAATTATCCAGATGAAATTTTATTATTTGTTACTGATACACCATTAAAAGTACTGTACTACCAATAATAGTTTTTAGATTTTCATTAGGATAAATAAATCAAATATATATTATTTATTAAAGTTCAATCAAATTCTATCTAAAAAGTGGGACTATCTTTATGGGACGGAGATAGTATAAAGAGAGAAAAAGAGAAGAAAGAAACTAACCTGAACTGCCACAGAGCCTTGAAGAATTCTCTGTAAACTCTGGAGACGTGGTAATTGATCGCCCTCTGAGCTTCGAGGTTCTTCAAGCTCATTCCTTAATGCAGCTGTACGAGTTTCAATCATTCCAATCGCATTTTCTACAGGAGAAAACTCCAAAGATTCTGATTTAGTAACCAATAATCGGTTCACTAAAGCAGGAAAAGATCCATCCGTCTGAACAACTGTGCGACGTTTCCACTGGTCTTCTAATCCACCTTGAGTCTTGCCATTTTTTGTAAAGGGTGTATCAAACAAGAATCGATCAAATACCCGTGCACGTACACTTCCCGTAGAGAGAGAAAATATTCTCTCTCTTCTACTTCCCAAATCTTCATCTTCCATAACTGGATCGACGGCTGTGATCTGCAGGTAGCAGACTCCAGGCTGCAATTCATCTGCTTTGACTTGTCTAGAATCGGGAATTATGTGCAAAGTATGATTCCCATCCATTCTTGATTCATATATATGACTAAGTTTTTCCATTATATCACCCAAACGGACATCACGAGGCTCTCTGTATACATATTCTTTTCTATCTAACCTCCCGAATTTTTCGCCGTAAAATCCAACCCTATAATATGTGGCATCAGTGAATGGAATGGGACTTGATTCCTGCTCTAGGATTGATTCGTATATGTTGGTTAACATTGTGTGGCATTTGGCCAACTGCCCATATGATCTCCTGCTTTTATAGACCGGAATTACAAGTTCTAGAATACTTGCACAGAAATGATAAAGCTCGGCTTGAGAGAAGAGTTTATTTGCAAGTTGTAAATATTTTACAGCAGAGTCAACAGTGAGTTTTGAAGCACCGTATCCCTCCACCTCAGCTGCTGAAGACTCAGAGCTTATTTCAATGCTGACCATGGGGCATATTTTACGGAGTGCAGTCACATGATCATTGCTCCAGACACCATCATTTCTTGTAACAAGAGCCTGTATACGAAGAATATGTATCTTCATCAGGGGCACATATAAATATATTCTTATTTGTGTTTAAATTTTCTTTTTGTATATTGCAATGTAACATTGCCACGGTACCATTTTGGCTAATAGCTCCAAAAATTTAAAATACATTTACAATTTGCATGGGAGTCCAGAATGCAGGTAACTCATTATAAATGACGTCCCACATATTTGTTACACTGTAATATGAAAATACACCGACTTTTTCTGGTATTATTAAAATTTAAGGGCTTCAATAAAATAGATTTACGAGAGTCAAAATCCACATATTAAAACAAATATTAACAATTACACTCACAGACCAGTGTGTCCAAAGGTTAAGCTAAGTCCCACACAATTGTAGACTTGACAATACATGCATATCTCCGTATGCTATCAAACACTTCCCATGAAATTTTACATGCTAGTTTAGAAGCAAGTGTGTCAGGTTGACTCGAATATATCAAAAATACTTCTTAATTCTTATAGATGTAATTATTCGTATATGTAATGCAAAACAATACTGGTGAAAAAGTTTGAGAAAAGCATCTTGGAGTATGGTTTTAAATTTATTAACCAATTCACTGGCCAACTAAGGCCAAGTAAAATTCCTTTGCAAGTCAAGTGATGTCCTAATCCAGAAAGATGAAGAAACCTTAAGAAGAAAGAATATTGAGCACGCAACATTATGGTGGAAATTGTCATTTTTGGTGTATCGTAGGTAAAACATGATGTTAGCCAAAAATCAATAATCCTTTTAAAGTTTACGAATTTGCAGACAGAATATAAGATAAATAAATTACCTGCATTACGACACCGGCTACGGCAACAGCACACTCTGCTGCCTCAGCCCAAGACTGCATCTCTTGATGTGCATCACAAAGATGCAACAGCCACATTATATGCAAATCTGGCACCGGAGCAAATGCCATGGCAAGCTTATAAAAGCTTTCTGCTGCTGCATATCGGTCCGTGTTCATAAGTGAGCCCTGCAAAAAGCGGAGCAGTATTACACTTCTATGCAATATATGAGGACAAATTGTCTTCTAGGTTTTGACATTCCCGATACATAAAGAACACATCCTATTTATAAAATGAACGCCAACCCTAATGGCCCTTTAAGCATCCATGTTTTATACTCCCTCTGTTCCAGAATAAATGTCGCATGTTTGACTTTTTGGTCAAATTGACTGAAGTTTGACCAAAATTTAACACGATTTAATTATCTACATGAAATTCTAAAATTTGTATTTGAATTTGTATTAAAATTATTATCATTAACAATTTTCACTATTTCATGACAATAATTAAATTTGAGTAATTTCGTGGTCAAAATTAAATTAAGTTGACCAAAAAATCAAACAAACGACATTTATTATGGGATAGAGAGAGTAAGTTTTTATGATCTACAAGAAAGTTCCAAACCAAGTGGTAAATTCCAACACTATAACCAGATGGTGATCCTTGAACCCTTGGGGATTCTGTCATGTTTCTATAAGATGTCTACATCTCAGTAGACTAAATCACAGATGGAACTTCACTAAATCTCAATGCAGCAAAATGCCTTGCAAATCCATTGATCATGCTCAAAAGCAAGATTGTAAGAAAACATATTTTCCCTCCACTCCGCCCTCTCAAAAGCTCATCGAATTGTATTAACTAAAAGCATTTAATATTTTACTTATGATGGACAATATCACTGCTGTTAAGGGACTAGAACTTACCAAGAGTGCATGTTCAAGACTAGCATCAAGAGCCAGGAGCAGATTATTAGAGAGAATTTTCACATCTGACCAGGACCACCTATTCTCTGATACCCCGTCAGGAATACCGATAAGTGCAGTATCAGGAAGCCCACATTCGGTTAACAAGGAGCTGCTTTTAGTTTCATCTGCCATTTCCTCCAAAGAATTTCGAAGGCGACGTGCTTCGCCACTTTCTTCAAGTGTTCCATCAGACTTCATTTGTGTTACTTGAATATCAGACATCAACTCTGAGAGCGTAATTGTCAACATGGCTCTTAACCTTGCTGTCTGCGAATAGGAGAAAGAGCTCTGCCAAATGAAAGTAAACAGGAAGGAAGCAATCAAAGTTTGGTTTATGAAATGAGAGCTAAAGCAAGGAAGAATAAAGTTATACTCCCTCCGTCCCAAAATGAATGTCCAACAAATTTTTAAATTTGCTCACGAGCAAGATTAAATTTGGACATTCATTTTGGGACGGAGGAAGTAGTGAATATCTAAATGTGTACCCTAACGAGTATTTGCAGTCCAATAACAGCCCTTTTTCGGACATTATCATTTCGGAACACTGCAAGGCGAAGAAGATGGAAAGCAATTTGCTTTAAGAAACGATCGTTTTCCCTTGCCATCAGTGTTCCTCCATGAAGCTCGAAGACACTGGTAAAAACCGGAAACAGCGCTTTCCAGAAAGCCAGCGGTTGATTGCGAGAGAAGGTACTCATAAATAAGGATGTGATGCAATCCAACTTTCCATAATCAGTAGCAATACTGTGCAACGCTGCAGTGGTAGAAAATTTCTCTGTTATTTCCAAAACCTGAAGACTGACAGCTGCACTGAGATTTTCTTCCCAAAGTTCCTGTAATTAACAAACAGTCATTGGCTATCTAGAACGAGATTTATCAAACTATTTTTGCAGAGGGATGGCCTAGGGTTATTATGATTATTCTACAATAAATGACCCTTTCACTCTTCCACGGACTGATATGTACCGAGTACCAAAATGGATGTCTATTTTTCATTTAAGGGTCAGTCAATATTTGAGACAATTTAATAGCAAAAATGTACAAATATCTTTGCTATACACTTTTAAACTTTTAGTTTTTCTAGTATGTAATGAAATATGAAAAACAAAAATAGTGAAAAATCATCTAGGAGCAAAGTAATATAAAAATAGACATTCATTTTGGAAAAAAAAAAATCAACAAAATAGACATTTATTTTGGGACGGAGGGAGTAAAACAATAAGAGATACATGCAATCATTAAATTCCTATATTCCCCAACAAATACAAATTAGTTCACAGAAAGACTTGCCAGTTTTTGCCTCAGCACTGGATGAAGTGATTCTCTCAGTGCTTGGGTTGAAGCTCCACTACGAGAAGATTGTGCATGAGCAAGAGCTTCTCTCAAGGAATATGGCTGGCTCGGGGAGCTCAGCTGCGAATTGACTCTCTGCCACAAATATCCATTCTCAGGTGTCCCCTGTGGTTAGCGAAAAGAAAAGGTGTGTTATGTGCACTTAATTAAGTCCATAGAAACCAGGA
Source organism: Adenophora triphylla var. japonica (assembly GCA_022495995.1). Taxonomy (NCBI): domain Eukaryota; kingdom Viridiplantae; phylum Streptophyta; class Magnoliopsida; order Asterales; family Campanulaceae; genus Adenophora; species Adenophora triphylla. The sequence goes on from JAFEMH010003382.1 coordinate 251,329, forward strand.
TTAAAAAAATGGAACCAAGGATGACTTGTGCATATATATTGATGATGTAACTAACCCGGACTTCTTGCCGGGATGCCTCAGATAGATACTGATTAATGGCAGGAGAAAGTCTTTCCGAATACTTTGGAGACGTGGGCCCTTCAGCAACTGGGCTACGCGAACTGCTTCCCATAAGCATGTTATCAGAAGCTTTCCTGTGCTGTACATTATGCCATACATTACCAACTACTAATACAAAGTAAATTTACAGACAGTTATAAACCAAGTGTAGCGAAGAAAATCAAAATCATTGCCTATAATCTACAGATAACAAACACTTTTGCATAAAATATACTCCCTCTGTTGCGTAAAGATGTTCCCATTTGTTTTTTTGTTTTTTTTTTTTTTGTCCCAAAGAGATAAGTCTCATTTCCATAATTGTTAAAGTTAAAATCATTAAACTTCCAAATTGCCAACCAAGGAAGAAGAGGGAAAAAAGGAGAGAGTGAGAGTAAACCAAGGAAGAAGAGGGAGTAATGGAGTAATTAGTAAACCTCATTAAGGTTAATGATGGAAATGAAAATAGTTTGTGAAAATGTTTGAATAGTCAAATGAGACCATCATTTTGGGACGAAGGGAGTAACATTTTATAGAAGCAGCAAATTGGTGCTCATGAAAATAGTTTATTAAAATGTTTGAATAGTCAAATGAGACCATCATTTTGGGAAGGAAGGAGTAACATTTTATAGAAACAGCAACTTGGTGCTCATGTGTCAACTAATAGAGCTTATGTTCCATCTGACACACTTTATCACTTAAGAACATATTATATTACGGAGCAAGTAAAAATGTCCAAAAATAAGCCTAATTAAAAATTAAAAATAGATGATACAACATTTATACAATAGAGATATCCAAAGATTGTCACGAGGGCATTAAAAGTGTCAATCCATATTTAGCATATTTAAAATGTCATCAGAAAGCAATCTTAACTTTAAGAAGTACAAACCTCAAAGAGAGTTAGGCCTTCCTCCATGAGTTTGAAAAACAACCTGGTTCGTGCAATGCTTTGTTGCCAAGCCTTGACAAGTGATGCATCATCAAGATTGCGCACAATTTGTAAAATGACTATTAACACTTCACGCTTTTCAACAGCACTCAGGTTGTAAAATACAGGCATTTCATCTAGGATCTGCTCAAAATAATAGTAAAAAAATTTAATAAGATGAATAAACTATTTAACAGAAAACAGGTGGTAGAGAGACAAACACCATACAAGAACGCTTAACTCCTTACTTTGCTTGTATGTGTGTGTGCATGTGTGTACGGCAATACCAACATACTCCTTCCGTCCCGGAATAAAGGTCGCAGTTGACTTGTCAACATTTTTAAGGAAGGTGCTTTACTATTTTGTACAATGTTAAAATTGTACCAAGTCACTATCCTTGTTTGGAAACACGATATTTATTTTGGGCCGAACCAAAATGGAAAGTGTGACATTTACTCTTGGACAGAGGGAATATCTCATTAAAACTAGATGAAAATAAGCAACAATTTACAGCACAGGATGGTGGCTAACTCCTTCCCCAGACCATAAGAAACCACTGCTAAATAGTAGAGATAAATCATACTACAAGTTTAAAAATTGCTATTCTTCCTCTTCGTTTAGCTAACAAGAGTAAGATTGTGTAGCAGCAAAAGAACTGATGCATCACATACCACGAGTATGAGAGGGGGAGTGAAAAACAGAGAGAGAGAGAGAGAGAGAGAGAGACAGACAAATTTCTTGCAAAAGAATATGACACATAAATCCATGCAAGTATGTGATTTAAACAATCACTAAGCAAAGGAGACATAGAGTCCCATAAAAAAGGAAATCAATATCCACATGAAATATATGAAGTAAAATTAACCACCTGACCAACAAGAGGGAAATATAGCTGGGCAATATATAATTTATCTTCTGGCTTTTGATAGCGAGAATCGAACTCGTGCTTGCATAAAAGGACTACCAAGATTCTTGCTGCCTAGAAAACAAACCCGACAAGAGAGTTAAAAAAATCAATATTATTATATGCCATTTGAACAGTCAAGATTTTGAAAGAATGTTTCCACCCAGTAGAGATGTGCTGATATATATTTACTTTTGCTCGGAGAGTTAGATCATCATGATCCCAGGTAAGGAAAAGCTCTTGTATCAAAACAGATGAAAGGTAGTTCCTGTGGCATAAAACTGTATTACATCAAAATGCAATACAATAATTGATATACAAAGAAGCACAGACAAGCCACTATTGACAAAGAGTGCATGTTAAAGCTACAGCACCTATCAGAAGGATCTCGACCAGGCATTTCAACAAAAAGATCATGATCGCAGATGATTTGCAGAAAAGTTAACTTGCAATCATGCAAGACTGATTGACACACCCCAGAGAATTTATCCAGGTAAAGCGACACCTACAAAAAGTGTAAAAAATTGTAAGAATGCAAATTAAAGTAAGTGATGAAATAGGCGGTACAAAACCTTTAGATGACAGGCAAAAAGGAGACTACAAAGGGTGATGAGAAGTCTAGCAAGCAATGAGTTCTCACAAAATTATTATACCAGGAGCACAATCACGGAACCCAGAAAATACACATTAATGCACATTTGAATTGCACAAAGTTGATATCAAACATAACTCCAAGTTGCATTATTCAGAATCAGACACAACAACAACAACAACAACAACAAAGCCTTAGTCCCAAAATAATTTGGGGTCGGCTAACAGAATCAGACACAAGTCAAAATAAAATATCTGCCAATCCTATTTTGTAATACAATTACCTAACTGGATCCATGAGTCATACTACCATGACGTACAAAATATGACTTAAGGATTACCATATTGAACCATTGCAGTGTCATAACGTGGTTACAAGCCAGTAGACTTGTAGAACACTTTGAAATTTACAGTTTTGAGTACAATTTTAAACTTCCTCATATACAATGACATGATTTCCCTACCAAAAGACATGGTAATAATCAAAATTGTATAAAATGGGATAAAAATGGGAATTGTAGAAGCATCAGATATACCATATGTCCATGCAAATGAATATATGATATCAGCGTCTGGAGCTTGTCTGTGTATTGTCCAGACAGATACTCTTCAGTTGAGTCCAACTGTGCTGAAAAGAGACTGAACCCTGTCACCTCAAAGGTACATTTGCGACAAGATGAAAATATCAAGGTAAAATCCTACAGAAAAGAACAGATTTTTTCCCGAAAAGGACTAACATAACAAGTGGGGACAGTGTTGGAATTTGAAAACACGATGTTGCAAAACAAAAATGATGGCTCCGCTAAAGGCCACCCCTAGCTCTTCCACACAAGGACGTGAGAAAGACCACCTTGTTGGACAAGGCAACAGGCAATGGCTTATCCATAAGATGTGAGCATTCCTGACAAGCCAGTACACCACAGAATTGCAAGCACTTCACATTGCTGCAAATTCACCCCCATCTTTTGCTATACCAGGGACTTCAAAATCAATCAGTAAAATCAAGCTCACACTACTTGGCTAACCCACTCAACATCAGTAGACAGCCTATGCCGATCTTTGGTCATACATCAAACACCAATCTGCAAATATCCTCTTATAGGGTCCGCGAACCTGCAAAAACTGTTCGTTTTGGCTTGTTTTGAACTGGGGACACCAAGGAACACTTAACGTTAAAAGTCAACATAAAAGAGAGACACTCAAGTTATTCATCAAAGAATGGACCAAATTGGACATGAAGCATTTACAATAAATAATGGTAAGGGGATCTACACAAAAGGCCAACTTTCTGGAGGCTCCAAGCGCGTGCATTATCAAGCGCACCCAACAAACCGGCCAACTTGTCCGCTTCTTTATCAATTAGATTTCTAAATAAGTGATAATTCCAAGAAAAGGTGACCCTACCCGATGATAAAAATCGAAATTTAGGGCCTCGTTGAACAGCGCAAAAACAGAAGAGACCAATAAAAGACTATAAGAGGAGTGCACTGACCAAAAATCTCCTGAAAACCAGATAAAGAGCCTATTCCTAACCTTGTAGAAGCGGCAAGGAAGAAACGAACGGTAAGTGATTATTTCATTTGAATCAGTTCCAAAATCCACCCACTCCTCATTACTTTATCCCAACGAGAGTGGCGTTCAAGATAAAAACATCACAACAATTCACAACTAAAGAGATAATACGACTACAAATGGGACTGTAATGAGGAACTTACACACTATGTCCGCAGCCACCAGGTGATCACAAATGATACCATCAGCCCTCCAACAGAAAGTCTCGTGTGATCCTCTCAAGCCCATCCAGAACACGAACAGGGGCCAGAAAGAGAGACCGAAAATAAAGACCGCTAGCAACCCAAACCTAAACCAAAGTTATCATCCTTCTAAGTGAAAGAGCAAGATCCTCGATGACCTGCTCTACCACTGAATCCGAAAACATAGAAGCACAAGTATTCCCCACAGATTCCCAACAAGAGCCAAGAAAGAACCTCAAACCATACTAAAGCAGCATAATCTCCTATCCTGAGACGAGATTACCACATGCCAGCTTTCACTTGGCCAGATAAATCTTGAGGTCGAAGCAAGCCTCATATATTTGTAACAAAGTGAGTGCATTAAACTCCCATAGACAGTTCACTAGAAAAAGCATAGTATAACATCTACAAATTGCAAATTGTGTACCTAGATTTCACCCCAGCCAGATGATAAATGTCCAACAAACCAACTTCCTTTATTTAGAGATCAACCTGCTACGCTCGTACCAAAAGTGTAAAAAGGATACAATAGATCCCTTTGGCGAGGAACCTTCAAAGAAACCAAGACACCTAATTTTGGGTGTAACAGATAATATCTGTGCAAGAAAAGACTACCTATAGTGTCGTTTTCACTTTGCATTTTAACACTGGAAAAATCATCAAGCCATAGTCATGAATCCAATATTGACTTATGTAATACGAATAGCGTCGTAGAGCTAACTAATGTTGTGAAAAAAAATAAGTTCTGAAGTGAGAAATCACATAGACCATTATAACTTAGCACCACATTAAGAAAGCTGTGCCCTTCTTCTCCTTTTGAAATGCTACACTAAGCATCTGTAGCTTATACCAGAACAGAAGCATGTGGCAGTAGAGCTATGAGATGCAAAGCCTGGAATTCTTTTTTCAAAATAGCAGCTCATTTCGTACAAGGTAACAAAAAGCTGTCCTCCAGCTCCTTGAATTTGTCTCTCCATGCCTATGTAAATAAACATTGTGCCCCAAAACAAGCTATAAATCAAAAGGGTATGTCCTAACATTAAAAAACATAAATGGGTCCATAAGAGCACTTCTGATGATATTATAAAATATGTCTCGATGGAAAAAGTTAAAATATGAACTCATGCTTTATAGCTGAAATAAAAAACATACGAGCATATGTGATAAAAAGAGTATAGCAAGTCGTAAATTTACCAATTCAAAAACTTGTCGAGGCTCAATGATGGATAAAAGATCATAACAGAAAAAGGCTAGACTGCTGTTCAAACGCTTTGCCAAACTTAACCCCCTCTTGCAGCGCTCATGCACCTCCGTCAGAAGACAATCATATAATTGCATAATACATCGAAACACACTTTCTCTTAACTGCATTGGTGGTACATCTTCACCTAGGAACAAAACGAAAACATGTTGTTGAACAAATGAACAATGAATCATCAGAGGAGACACATTGCCCCTTAAAATGTAGGCAGTTTTTGCCACTTGGTCAAGAATGGCAATGACAAGCTAAATCTTCAACTGAATTCAATAATCAAGAACTTTGTACAGGCCCATGAACTCAGGTTACTAATTGAATCAGATTTCAGACCTTAAATTTGTTTGCACAAGTGGAGGTTCTACAATCTAAGGATGAAGAATAGCCACACTGGTCACCTCTAAAAAAAAAATAAGTAGTCGCTGAGGGGGGTCAGCAACACTAAAGGACCCCTTGTAGCTAGTGATATTCACGCTATCTTTCATTGCCTATGGCCATAAGTGACATGTTTTAAGGAAAATGATTAATAAGCACTGCATATGAGACAAATCTTCTGAACAAGAATTAAAAAAATATATACAAATCTTGACTTCATGGCTAAGACAGCAACATATGCAGTGGATGCTATATAAAAACATTGTCAAATGAACAATTACCTAGAGGGAGATTGTGATACAACAAGCGAGTTTGCTCTAATGCCATTGACTTGACAATTAATTCAAGAAAAAACCAAGCCATTGACAATACATCGTCATACACCGGCCCCACGCGATAGCCTTTTGCCTACAATATGAACTAACAGAGCTTAGAAATTATGGAATATTCTATAGCAACATTACATATATGAGAATAATAAGTGTATTTGAACTAAAAAATTGTCAAGACCTAGTAATATAGGTTGATCAATTCAAGAAAAGAATCAGATCAACATCTAGAAATTAGATCTTGTTGAACTGAACATCATCAGATCAGAAATATGGCTCAGGCGCACATTAAATTTTCAAACAGCACAGCTGCAAAGCTGCTAGAATGCAGTACCTAAGGGAGCATCTAGGTGCAAGAATTATAACAATGATTTGCACCCGTAGTATCCACACATTGAAATGTCTTGCACAAACCACAAGATTGACTTCCACCTCTCCATGAACACGACTAGAGTGGATCCCACAATTTCCATGTCAAAACATATTCAATGGCCCTAAGAAGATGCCAATGCAATTATGCATCAGCTGCCCTATGTACAAACCCCACAAAATCTTTTCAAGGAGTAATCACTTTAGCTCAAGAAATCTAATGATACATGGTAGCTTGAAATACAACATCAAGGTTAATCCATTCTTTCACTAGTCTATTTTATTACACAAGTCGCCTAAATATCCGCAAGGTTCTTGGCACCCTAGTGACTTAGTTACCTAAGTGACCAAAATAAACGCATGAAGCACTACACCGATATCAATTACTCTTATAGTTCAAATCCCGGAGGAATACTATGGGAAAGATATAATACATTTACCTTGCTGCGAGCCAAACTACCCCATACAGTGGACAAGCCGGGATAAACTGGCGGCTGCCTTCCCCCAAAATCATCAAATGCATAATCGACATAGTTCACAAGGAAAATATTTCTTTCCGCTTCGTCAGCTGACTCTTGCTGCACTCTACAACAACCAGTTCAATACAATAAACAGTACAAATTAAATAGTTTCGCTAAGAAAATCGCTCAACTATGCAGAATGCAATTCACACTGAGTGAGTTGAATGCAAAAATATGTGATGATGTACACTGGATGCAACAGTTTGTATCATTGTCTTAGAAGAAGGTACCTTCCCACCACAACCAAGACTAGAGACAACATATCATCCAAAAGTCTTATATCAGGATACATGATAAGTCAAGTGCACAGTTGATGGAAATTTTTTACTCATGTCAAAGAAATAGAAAAGATACCGTGTCAAAATATTGACCATCGCTCGAAAGGCTGCAACCTGAAATGAAATGGGGAGGATTCAACCTACATCAAACCTCAATGCTGAAGAATGTACTTCAAGAATCTAGTTAATGCGCCAAGAATTTGATTCAGGGATAAGTATAAAAGGAATGAACACATAAGTTAAGAAAACACCTGAAGCTAAGGACGGTAGATTCATGAGATTATTGGATAGTTACCTGTAAGGTTTCTCCACCATTGCCAATAAGATGGAGAAGCATGTTTAATATTGGTTGAAGAAATTGAAGGAGAGCAGTCGAGTCAACATTCTTCAAACTGTTAATTGCCTGCAAGGAAATTCATTGCACTTTCATATTAATGAAGACATCAGTAACATGACAACACCGATCTTCATTGCAGATAACATTCTTCACATATAATAAATGCATCCCAAATTAACTTGCGTAGATTAAGAACAATGTAAAATGAACAAAAAAATTAGTATGTGTAAAATTGGAGATTCACTAAAGTACAGTAGGTCACTTTGTTGTTTATCCTTCTTCAACAAGATATTGCAGTGGTTGCATAATATCCAATTTGCTACCTCCAGTGATATTCATGATGTCTTTTTATGTTAAGGTTTCTGGGTTGGAGCATAGGTTCCAAGTTTAGAATATTTGAGATTAGAGGGAAGGAAGTACATTGTAATCAGAGGGAAAAGGTTGGGGCTCTTCTGGCTCTAGCAAAATTAAGATTACTTCCGTCCATAAATTATTTTCATTTATGCTGTTGCCCAGACATTGAAGAGGTCAAAATTCTGCATGGTAATTTTACCAATTTTTTTCTAGTTTGAAAACATGTCCTAATAATGCCAGGCTCAGTTTTCAGTTAAATAGTGAACAGGTGGTAACGGTTGGGATTGATTTGCTAGCGTAATTAAAAACAGTGGCAAAATAATTAACGAAAAAGTGCAAAATGTAAATTGGAGCTTCGAAGTAAGTGTCCTTTTGTCATACCCACCCAAAAAAAAAAAAAAAAAAAAAAAGTAAACTGCAAATGTTAGTCTCAGAATGAAATCTTGTTTGAAGTGAAGTGCATCAGAAGTTTTATGTGATGGGAAAAAAAAATAGCTGTTATGTTGAGAGAACTGTATAGGACAGCCATTATACCACCTTACTAAATGGAAGAGGATGCTGGGCAACTAAGAAAAATCATGTTAACCAAATTAGTTTCACAAAAACCTTTCACATTCGAAGGCCACATCTAAGCCTCATTGCAAACAGATAATAAGTGTACGCACAATGCACAAGTGCACCTTTTCCTCCCTTCCCCTCCGATTATTCCATCTAGGTTAGTCCAGCAGTTATTATAGAGAGTTGTTTCCGGTGTTGGTTTACAAACACAAAGGCGAGGAGGGTGGATGCAGTAGATAATCTGAATCATAGTATGCGTTGAGGTCATGATATTTATAAATATATCAAGAAAATGACAGATATGAATTACAATAGAAACGTACCTCAAGTAATTCAGAACCCCACGGAGGGCTTGTGCGAAGGGTGTGTCTGTCGTACTCGAGGAAAAAATCTCTAATGCGCTCGCTAATGGGGTACAATGACGAACAAAGTCTTAGTCGCAATCTAAAAACATTTTTCCCATCTTCCAAGTAATCCAGTCTCTCCTACAAATTCAGAGATATATGGTCAGATAGCAAGATGCAACTTTAAGTAGTCAGTATATGCACATAAATGTTATAAAGAAACTACAAGATAGTACAAAAACCGAAAGAGCAAGTGAGAGAAGTGAAGAAGCAGGTGATAAGAAAAAAACAGCAGTGAAACTATCAATCCAAAAAAAATTACAAAGGAAATGGGTTTCGCATCAGGAAATAAAAGATTGGATTCATGATTTTCAGTCAAGTTAAATAACCCTATAAGACATTTATGTAGTAGCTACTAACAACATAAATGTAACAAGGAATATGGATGTATGTAAAGATAAATGTTTAAGCGCTTGAGATGGATAATAAAATCATAAAGGTGTGTCAGTATATACCTTGACACTGTCTTGAAGATAGTGTGGAACTAACTCTCTCATGATTGGCAAAGAAATATCGGATCTCAATCTGCATGGGACCATAAAATAAGAACAAATAGTTACTTTCTGACAAATATCAATATCAATATGAATATGACTAGAAAACATGTGAATGGTAGCTGGCTGAAAAGAATGATCATTATCTATAAGCAACTCAAAGACACAAATAATATATGTAATCAAAGTAACAGCAATAACTTCATTAATTAGCACTAGCTTTCATTCTGAGAAGATTGAGCAGCTCCAGGATAGTAAGAATGATAAAGGATAAGAAAGTCAGTAGTATACATGAAACAAAGATCATAATTTTTCCACGTAGTGAATATTCATGGATATCTCTAATCTAGGGACCGAAAGTGCCAATGTTCATCTTACATGACCATAAAATTTAATGAGAAGTATAAATGCCCGACTCAAGTAAACTCTCCATAAGCATATGCTCGTACAAGGTTCAGGAAGACGTGCATAAGTCGGCATAGCGTATGAGAGGGAAAAAGGGTGGGGGGGAAGCTGCTAGTCACTCACCAGAACAAGCATAGTACCACGACAGTTAAATACAAATGCATACACATACGAGAACTACTCAATCCGTCCCTAAACGAGTGTCCATTTTTCTAAAAAAATGTGTGTCCTTAAATAAGGAATTTACTAAATTCACCTTTGACAAATACTTCCTCCATCCCAACTCAATTGAAACGTATTTTCTTTTTCGTCCGTCCCACCTCAATTGAGACTGCCCAAAATGGTAAAATTTTAATAATTTTATATTTAATGGGACCCACTTGTCATACTCACAACAACAATCGACTTACTATTCCTACCATTCATTCTCTCTCCTACTTTACTTTTCATACTCACAACACCTCCTCCACTATTAATATTATACTACTTTTCCTTAATCACTATGCCCAAAAAGTTGGTCTCGATTGAGCTGGGACGGAGGGAGTATGTATTATGTCCCAATGTGTACTTGCAATACTACAAGTCTGCAAGGTGGATGGTAAGAGTACTTATGTATGTGCTACCAAAATTCCTTAAAAATCAACTTTCTTAATTTTCCTTTAAAATGGACGCTTGTCTAGAGATGGGGGAGTAACAAACTGATTTTATATGAGAAGGGCAGCTAATCATACCACAACCACGAAACAACTTTCGAAGAAAGGCAGGTCAACAGTCTAACTAAGAAGCACCAACTCGGTGACTCAAATAATAAATTGCACAACACTAGCATGAATTGTTCAAAGAAGTAGGAAACTGCACGTCTGGCACATTTTTCATCACTGGTCTTTCTTGCTTTGTCAATATATGACAAATGTAGCAAGAGCTATGTCCTTTTTTCTCTTGGTTTTAACCCCTTGTAGGATGTATTGCTGAGATTTAAGTATTTAATTCATTAGTGGCACGTTATAATATTGGCACCCCTGTTGCAGGTTTACCTACTCAAGTCATCACATTACCAACTAGACCACCCAGATTTTTGTAACAAGCAACAAGGTAATAATAACAAACATATACAAGATTGTAGTCAAAGCAACAGCCCCTATCGCAGTATAAAATGTTACTTGATTACAATTTCACAGGCAAATGCAGGAATACAAAAAGTTCAAGGTAAACATACTGAGCATGTGTCGATAATGGAAGCGATGCATATCCAATAACCACCTGAAGAAGTGAATGGACAGAACAGTCAGTTGAAAGGTGGCAAACAGAAAACAACTGGGCAAGCTAGAAAAAATATTCCTCCATATATTGGCAATAGTGTATAACCAGAGTAGCACTTCAAAACCCAGTAAAAAACAGGGTGTATTGCTATCAAGGCATCTTTTGATGCTAATAAACCTAGGACTTACGGGCTTTGGAGCTTCTAATTTTGTCTGAAGATCAATATGAAAGAATGTAAATAATAGATGATGCAGAGGCGTCCACATGGAAGGAAGAGAAACTTTAATTTCGTCGTGGTAACAAGCCATCCTAGTACCAGCAGCAACTTGTGTGTGAGCCCATTTCTGAAAAGATGCACCTGGCTCCCTAGGATGCATTGCCTTCTCAAAAAAAAAAAAAGGAAACCTGTAAGAAGACGTCTGATAGATTATGTAAAAAGTAATGTATATTATCACCAACCTCAAGTGGTTGTTTTCGGATATCAGCATCATCCTTTCTAAGTTCCACACGTATAAACAAATTCCTTTTCCGGCTCAAATTGACAGTCAAAGGATAGACATAAAGACAATGGAACAACTGCAAAAAAGGCTCATTTCGCGTTGTTGTGCGGAAATCAAAAGCTTGGACCTGTAAAGCCAAAAACATACTCAATAATGAATGTGGTCATGGTAGAAATGATTATTGATAAGTACACCTGAATCAAAAATAATACCATAAACAGAAAAACTCAAATAAGCAATTCTAAAACCAAATCAATGAGCATAGTAATGTACAATTATATAGGGAAATCCAGTCATGCGAGCAGACAAAGAAGAAGAGTCTAAATACAAAAGCAATTCTTTTTGCCTTCGGAAGTGATTGACAAGTCAACCGACCATGACCATATAACCCGCTCAAAGGTTCCAGGAACGGCTGCAGGCCATGAAGCGCAAAGCTTCTTTTGATAATTCGTAACTTCAATACGAGACTGGGATTACATAAGCAGCATAGAAACTTCTAATACTACTCTAAACAAGATAAAGAGTATGAAATATGCCCAATGAATCGAAAGGCAATCTGAAACACCCTTAACAAATAATCCCTACCCAATTAACTAAACAAAAATGCCAAAATAATCTAACAGAAATCAATTGTCCATATCACTGATGTTCTTGGCACACTCTCTGTACAAAGAAAGCTGTTTTTAACTCCTAAAAATATCATATCTAACCTTTAAAATATATGTGTGATTATCATAAATGCCTTTTGCATTTCATTATTCTGACAAATGAGTGAAAGTGGAAAGCTAAGGCTGGAAACTAGTTTTATGCAGTTGGTAAGAAAAATACATGAAATCAAATAAACTAAGACGCATATTGTAAGCTGATAAACCTAGTCGTACTCAACTCTTCAGTTGGACAGGCAACAATCAGAACGTCAAAAAAGACAACAGGGGAAAATCTAATAAAAGGTATCAGTACTTACATCATCTGCACTGAAATCAGGATTTCCTGTTGCAATTAATCCATTTTGGGGTAGTTCTTTGCCTTCATTAAACTTTGAGTTGCTACCATGAAGTCCATCTAAACCATTTGCAGTCAATTTTGTAATCCTGGAGTCTGCTAGAGGGTCCCCGTGGTCAACAGGATAATTGGTCACACTGCCACTTTCTGATGCATTTTCAAAATCAATGGTACTAGGTTGAAACTTTTCAATTTCCAATCTTAAGACACCTTTCACAGGTTTGTGTACCTTGCGTTTTGGATCCTGAGAAAAAAAACAGTCATAGCAATTTCAACTTTTGAGAACATGAAAACAGTACAAGTTCAATAGTGGATCTTCAGAATAAACCCATATACTAATTACTTTAAATATACCTGGAGGGAATCTTCAGTATAGCTCTCTTTAACTTTGTTCAAGTTCGATACTTCAACCACAACAGAGTTTCCAGATGAATAACCCAGCTTTCCATCTAAGGTCACCTTTGCAAGTGGCTCAGAGATACCCTCTTGGGAACCTGCCCCGACACACTATGAGTGAGAGGACTACTAGGAGAAGCAACCCCACCTGAAGCACTAATGCTGCTATCAAACAATGGAATAATGGCCCAGGCAAAGGACTCTCTATAAGGCATCATCCGAGACCAAACTTGTAATTTCTGCCTTTCTCTCTCAGTTAGATGGACCTGTCCAATAAGATTAGAATGCAATACCTTAAAATATAGATGAAAGGAAAAGAAAAAAGAAAAAGAAACACAAATAGAATCCATATCTTGTTAGTCTGAGAGGTGAAATACATACAAAATTGTTTTATCAGAAAAGAATCCAATTAGCGTAAGATAAAAGAAAATGAGATTACAATCATATACATGTTCAGTTAAGCAACCAAATTTCCAGTGGCGGTGATTGGCATTAGCATTCAGGGTCTATTCTTGGATTTTGGACATTCTCTCTCATTGGTCCCACCATCTTTCACTCATCATCTGTCTCTCTTACTTTTCCCTTGACCATTCCAAAGTCCAAAAGAAACCCCAAATCTATATAAAACAAACGAACAAACACAACAAATAAAACCACCACATATCACAGCCTTTAGCAACCATAGAGCCCCACAAATCTTAATTGATTCTAAAAATGTCCCATCAATGAAGCTAGTTCATGTTCCCTCTTCTAATTAACCATTGACATTGAAAGTTGAATAACCATTGGTAAATTTATAGCCAAAACCGATAAAGTGGAAATATGCAGCTCATATGAGCATTATTTCCACAAGAATGCGGGATATTGGTGAAAACATGTGGCGACTAACTTTGTACCATGGAGATAGAAAAAACTTCATATTCAAGCAGATGAAGTACAAGTTAGTCAGCCAAACCCATGTTTTTTATAAAGGGATCAAAATTCAAGAGATGAGTCAAGTAGGCAAATTATATAAGTATAGGAAAAGCATCGTCAAATATTTTGAAAGTGCATCAATCACATATGCATTTATTTATTACATGACTCAAGGAAACAATACGAGCTTAAGTTACTGGTTTACTCTAAACATACTGGTTCTTTTCGTGAATAAACAGAGGGAGACACTCCCCCTTCTTCAGTGGCAAGTTTCTCTAACTGGATCAGCAGACAGATCGATGCTGATGGAGCGTCTAAATAAAAAATACCACGGGGCTCACCAGAACTGCTAGCCTGGTAGCAGTGACAGAAGAAGAGTGAGATTTCTCAAAGCTACACGCTGACATATAGCAGCAAGCTCAGAGGCTATGACATCAAAAGAATAAGCAAATAATAAGAACATTTTCTTTTTGCTTACTTCCTCCATTTCAGTTGGTAACATGCGGAAAATGAAATCTTCAGACAGTTTTTCTCTTCTCTCCCTATTATACAAAGATATAGTGCCATAAAATGGCTCTAGAAAAAGAATTCAGATGACATCAGATTCCAATTGAGATAATTAAATAATACAGAGATGACAGATTTTGGAATGAAAACAAAAACTAGATAACAAAAGTACTTAAAGCTCACCAACTAATCCTGCTTGAAATGACAAGGATAGAACTTTCACGGAGATCTTTAATCCACTATAAATCGAGGGAGGAATGGAAGATACAAGAAGAAAATAATGAGTAAGCAAGAACCAACACATAATAACCAGATACATTTATCTAATCCAAAACAGATGCTAACCTGGCATGTTGAGGCAAATGAGTTTCTGGAATTCTTTGACCAAATATCATTGCTCTCTCATTTTCCCAGTCAAAAACAGGTTCATAAGCAGGCAGGGGGGATTCTCCAAAGTGCTGCAAATCAGTTAATCACTATAAAAATAGCATTGAAACAAAATCTTAATTGCAAGCAAATAAAAAACTATGTTGTGTAGAGACCCTAATCACTGAACCTTGAGAGCTTTTGAGGATGATGAGTCAGTCAACGCATCCTCTGCAAACTGTCTTCCAGAAGTGCTGGGTATGTCGTCATCAGTACCTTCGATCTTATTCTGCCTGGCATTTGCAAGATGCATTTCTACAGAAATATCAACAACAAAAAAGCAGTATCACAAGGACTACACAACCAAAATGAAGCTACACACTTTGAAACAAATATAATAACAGCAAAACAAGAAGACAAGAAAGAAATGGATCATATCTGTTTCCCTCCATCCCAAAATGAATGTCCAAAAAAAAGAAAAGGATCAAGAGCAAATTTGCAATCTTTTTGGACATTCATTTAGGAAGGTAAGTAGTATAAAATAAGCTGGTCCTAGGCAGCACCATTAACATTTCCACCAGTCTTACCTGTTTCAATATCTGTGTCAGGGGCTTCAAATATTTGATTCTGAAATGATACATGCCCAATGCTTTCATAGTGCCCATACTTGTTCTCATCCTTCACCCAGTCAGTTCTGTAGCACTGAACAAGTTCATTCAAGTGTGGCCATTGCTCCAAATTGTCATCAAGCTGCCAGAAAGTATTGCATCCCACTTGTTATGCAATGTCATGGATAAATGCAGTACAGTGAAAAAGGCATTCTAGCAATAAGTCGATGATTGTAATCTTCTAGTATCGAACATCTTAATGTCCTCAAGCATGTGAGAAATAGGCTTTTAGTGTAACATTCTGGACTTGATTCTAACCACTTCTGAAGCTATATGGTTAAACTGACAATGTCTGAAACTCCAGCATGTGAAGATCTAGAGAAGGTCCATACAACCTTAAGGAAAGCATACACCCTTGACGGGCCATGACTGTGACTTAGTTAGCCAACATCAATTTTAAGACATAGCTAATATACCTTTTTAAAGTGTATGCCTACCGATAAAGGTTATGGATTTGAGGCAACGTGGTGGATATGCAGCTAACTCAACATACTCAACTCAGCCTTTGTGCCAAATCCATGAATGTGTTTATGCCATTCAGTTATTTAATTATTTTAATTGTTGTTTGTCTTTTTACCAGAAAATCGGATTATATTGAAACGAAGTTCACCAATCAGTTATGTGCACATTTATATGATTACCTCTACCATGGTTGTTGATTTGCTACTAGCACATATCTAACTGCTATAATTATTTTCATAAGTGCATCCAACTGCTTTACTTACCGGCCTATGCAGTACGTATCAAGACCATCTTGAGTGATTTTCTCCAATTTATCCCCTATCAATAAATATTATCATCTGACAAACTTCTAGATTTTGAATTTCCTAGTTTCACCACATATCCAACAAGCTCATTAATGACATTATATGACCATAAATGTACATAGCCACGGGGTTAGAAGCTAAAGTGGACGAGTTATACATACACACGCCAAAGTAGTAGAATCATTATTTCTTTTGACTAGGCAAAGATTGATTCAATTTTTTGTACATAGGAGCCGACAACCAAAGCATATAAGACAAGAATGAGATTGTGAAAACAACAATTGCTCCACTTATCAAGAAAAGTAGTATGCCTCCCAAAGCAGATCAAGGAAAAACACACAAGCTAAAAAAAAATCTGTCTCCAGATAATAAGGAATAAGGAAATCAGGAGAATTAACACGTTTTCCATCGATCTTTGGACTTTTGCAACATCACAAGGACGAATCGACCTGCTAATGTGAGTGGTCAAGATCATCCCAAAAGAACTTTACCATTTCACAATATCCATCAAAAGACCCATCCCTCACTAAGTTTTGAGCATTAGCTTCTTCAACTTCACAAGTCTCAAGCCAGCATGCCAGATCCTATGAATTTTTAAATTACAATATTTTTTTGATAAGATCATATGAATTGTTAGCAAGAAGCTAAGTAGCATCCGTTCTTGCAACGCCTATTATCCACAAGGTGTTTATATGCTTTAAAATTCGATCACAAAATTCTGCCTGCAACTAGCTTGGACGATGAT
Source organism: Adenophora triphylla var. japonica (assembly GCA_022495995.1). Lineage (NCBI taxonomy): Eukaryota > Viridiplantae > Streptophyta > Magnoliopsida > Asterales > Campanulaceae > Adenophora > Adenophora triphylla. The sequence goes on from JAFEMH010003382.1 coordinate 268,410, forward strand.
GAACAACACATGATCATGGATCACCATAAGTTATTTGTATCGAACTTCTTACTACTACAACATAAGGAAGGGTAGCCACTAAAGAACTTACTACTAAGATGTCATGCTATGTTGGACACACAAACATGGAGTGCACAAACACAAGCAACCAGTGGAAAGGGGCAAAACCCACACATATTGCTCTCAACAAGACGCATCCCCCGCTACAAGACCACAACATATTAGGTCAAGAGAGATCAAGTGAATTGGAATCTTATTCCTCGCTAAGAACTATATAAACTAAACAAATAGAATTGCATCAAAAATCAATATAGCAATCAGAACATCTAAATCTTGTGTGTATTCCTGCAAAATTTTGATCTCCAAGACTCTAACCTCTTGATGAAGTTATTTGGAAAATTAAAAACAATGGCATATCAGTAAACTTTGGAACTAAAGGAAAAGATAACTAGCATACTTCGTCAAGAGTGGACAAATAAGTCCATGTAACTTAAATTCAATTAGACAAATGAAAGCTATAGAAATCCGTATGGGTGTAGAACTTTCTAGTAATCCTTATTTGGTATACTGGAGTGGATACTTTCCATTGCATCTATCAGATATTTGAACCTCTTAACACTGTCGAGTCCAAGTCAGACAGAAAAGAAAGGCGAAGAAAGAAGGTGTGTCCATATGTCTACAGTCCTGCCTAAATATAACATCTGGTTATGACTCCAATGTTCCTACAAACTAAAAAGTACACGAGAACCGACACTGCAGCTTTAAGGTTGTTAGGAAACCCAACTCAAGTGAAGAAGCAGGTCAATATAGCAAAAATATTAGACTACATTCTATTCCAAAGGCAAGAACTATAAAGTACATGTTCATTACATATATTTTGGCCATTACTTGAGGAGCTCAACATAGCACAACTAACATCATCACGAAGTGCAATAATGCGAGTAGACGAAAGCAGAATTATCTAAAAGTCCCAGCAGCTGCAACAAAAAGATTACAGGGAACACTGAAAGTGAAAAAAGCACGACTAGGAAGGAACTCTCATTTCTCAAGCCTTCATATGAAATACTGTCAAATGATCCCCAGGAATCTGATATGCACAAATACTTCTACTCTCCACAGGGAAATCAAGAAACAGTATTTTCCTTTGCCTTATCTCTACTTCTAAT